>CM065724.1:48002952-48007952 GCA_033310375.1 Conus canariensis
GTCAATTACCTGATCATTGTCCCTTTGCTTCTTTTATCTCCTAACTGCAGTCACAAGTCCTCTTAATTGTCATTGTTATTATTATGCAATACTTCATCATCATCATCATCATCATCATCATCATCATCATCCATTGTCGTCGTCGTCGTTGTAGTCGTCGTCGTCGTCGTCTTCATCATCATGATCATCATGATCATCATGATCATGATCATGATCATCATCATCATCATTGTCGGCTTCATCATCATCTTATCATCATTGTTAAATAACACCGTCACCGTTGTTGTTACCTCCATAGGTGAACTCCATTTCCAGATGTACATTCTGGCCGGTACCGGAGTCAGCATACAGCTTGACGAAGCCATCCACTGAGTAGTACTGTCCTGGACTTAACTGCACGTACTGACTGGGGCCTTGCCACGAGTACTTTCTGACGTCAGGCACACACACACACACAGCGTCACAGTTACTGCTGACATCATCGTCATCATGGTGTTCGAGGTCGTTTGCGTTAAAATCATGATGATCATCATCATCAACGTGAACTCTGACCTCTGTTGTCTCGTCCTTACATGAACTCTGACCTCTGCTATCTGGTCCTGACAAGAACTCCGACTTCTGCTGTTTGGTTGTGATGTGAACTCTGGCGTCCTCTATCTGACTCTGACACGAACTCTGCCTCTAATGTCTGACCCTGACATGAACTCTGCTCTCTAATGTCTGACCCTAAAATGAACTCTGCTCTCTAATGTCTGACCCTGACATGAACTCTTCTCTTTAATGTCTGACCCTGACATAATAATAATAATAATGATGAATACTTATATAGCGCCTATTCTCGGCTAGAGACCAAGCTCTAAGCGCTTTACAATCAACACTCGTTTACACAACGGGCTGCCTACCTGGGTAGTGCCGACTGAAGAGCTGCCAGCTGGCGCTTCATTCAGTCGTTTCCCGTGTCATCCAGTCAATATCGTTCAATATTGTTCACTCCATTTCCTTACTTCCTTCATTCTTTCTATTTCTCACGCAGGATGCTTGCAATGTGTAACGTGTCATCCATACCAACGGCCAAACAGGCCTTCTCTTCCGAAAGTTGGTGATGGGATTTTACGTGTGTGCAAGATGTTATGCATGCATTCACACACGGAACCTCGGTTTATAGTCTCATTCGAAGGACTGTATGGGAAAAGGAGTCAGAACCAATGTTAACTCCGAGGGAAAAATCCCCCTGTACCGAAACGCTCCGAAGGAGATTCGAACCCGCAACCCCAGAATCACCAAGATCACGAGTCCGGCGCTCTACCAACTGAGCTATTCCGGCTCCACATGAACTCTGCTCTTTAATGTCTGACCTCGACACGAGCGCTGCTCTCTAATGTCTGACCATGACATGAACTCTGCTCTCTAATGTCTGACCCTGGCATGAACTCTGCTCTCTAATGTCTGACCCTGGCATGAACTCTGCTCTATAATGTCTGACCCTGACATGAACTCTTCTCTCTAGTGCCCGACCCTGACATGAACTCTTCTCTCTAACGTCTGACCTTGACGTGAACTCTTTTCTCTAATGTCTGACCCTGACATGAACTCTGACGTCTGCAGACTGGTCCTGACTCGAATTCTAATCTTTCCTGTCTGATCCTAACATGACCTCTGATCTGTTCTGTCTGGTCCTGGTGCGAACTCTGACCTCTACTGTCTAGTCCTGACATGAGCACTGACCTCTGCTGTCTGGTCCTGATCTTCACACAAACTCTGTCCTCTTCTGTTTGATCTTGACATGGCCTCTGACCCTTTTGTCTGGTCCTGATATGAACTCTGACCTCTTTTACCTGGTCAAGGTGTACAGTCACCTGTGACGCAGCCATGAACTCTGACCCTGCTGTTTTCTTTATGCTCTACTTTCAACTGTCCTTTGCTGCACGGTACCCGCTTGTGCACAGTGTACAATCCTGCCGTGGGATTTGGTCACACAACGTCACAGATTCATTCAATCCCAGTATGTACATTATACATCACCATCGTTCTCCCGCTTCCTCTCAACACACTGTACTTTTTGTGGGATTAATTCGATCCTTTGTACGTTATCATTCTTCCCCCCTCCCCTCCCCACTTCCTCTGAACACACTGTACCTGATGTTGGATTCATTCAGCCCTTCGTACATTATTACCCCTCTTCTCCCCTGCTTCATGTCAACACACAGTACCTATAGTGGAATTCATTCAATCCTTTTTACACACCACACCACACACACACACACACACACACACACACACGTACACACACACACACACACGCGCGCGCGCGCGCGCGCGCACACACACACACACACACACACACACACACACACACATACCTCCTCTCAACGCACCGTGTCTGTAGTGTGATTCAATCAGTCCTTTGCACATCATAACCTACTCCTCTGCTCACTCTCAACACATGGTACCTGCTACGGGAGTCAATCAGTCCTTTGTACATCATCACCTCCCCCTCCCCTCCCCCCCCCCCCTCTCCTCCCGCCTTCCTATCAACACACCGTGCCTGTTGTGGAATCCAGTCAACCCTTGCACAATCACCACTTTTCTCCGTGATTCATTCAATCCTTTGTTCATCATCATCACCACTCCCAACCCCACCCCACCCCTCCCCACCCAACCTGCTTCCTCTCAAGACACGGTACCTGTCATGGGATTCAATGCCGTGTGATCCCGAGTAGTGATCGTCGGTGAAGACGCACTGATGATCCCAACATTCCCAGGGAGCGGCCGACGACTCGCAGTCCCCGTTCTTCAAGAGGTTGGGACCCACCAGACCACCCTGCACTACGCCAAGCCCCAGAGACAGCCACACCAGTAGAGTCGTCATGGCGCTGTGTGGAGCTGCCAGTGCCGTACTTTTGCTACCTTCCTCCCACCTCGCTGCCGTTATGTAAGAGGTTGGGAGGTGCTGCCCTATTTCCAGTCTTGAACTTGCGCGCAGGGTCAAAGGCTGGTTATCTGGTCTCACAGAGTTTGGTAATCCGTCCAGTGAAGGAGTCCCCAGAGCGTGGAGGATGTGGTGGTCACTGTCTCCACTCAGCGAGCCTCTTATCTCCTGGCTATTCTACTTTCTATCTGTCTTTCTGCCTGTCTGTCTGTCTGTTTGTGTGCGTGCGTGCGTGCGTGTGTGTGTGTGTGTGTGTGTGTGTGTGTGCGTGCGTGCGTGCGTGCGTGCGTGCGTGTGTGTGTGTGCAAGCATGTGTGTGTGTGCGTGCGCGCGTGTGTGAATGCGTGCGTGCGTGCGTGTGTGTGTGCGCGCGCATGCGTGCGTGCGTGCATGCATGTGTGTGTGTGTGTGTTTCTGTGTGCGTGGTGTGCATGCGTACGTACGTGCGTGCGTGCGTGTGTGCGTGCGCGCGCGCGCCCGTGTGTGTGTACGTGTGCGTGTGTGTGTGTGTCCTTTATTAATAGTTATTTTCTCATCCGTGTCCTTCCCCAAGAGCTGATGGAGGTGGTGGAGGGTAGCGAAGGGACGGTGGTTGGGTGAGCTGAAGAGAGAGGGAGGAAGGCGGGAAAAGGGGAAAGGTAGTGCCCCCAGCGTTCAAAGGGACTTAATCCATCATCCGCTAACAAAGTGTCTGACGCTTCCTTTATGGAGCCAAATACATCATCGCGTTACTGTCATCTCTGACAGGACAGACGTCACTTGAATCCGGCGCACCATTTGCAAAATGACCCCCACCCCATAACTGCCTACCAAGATCTCTCCCAGGAAATGTTTCCGCTCCGTGAAGCCAAGACCTCCTGGGATCATGTTATTAAAATATTTGGTTATTTATATGTTCATTTATTCATTTTCTTTTTTTCTGTATGTTTATTTATTCATTTATTCATTTGAGTTTTGTCTGTAGGAAGTAATTATAGAGAGAGAGCTCGACAGCATAAGGTCTTTAGGGAAGAAACCCCCTAAGACAAGTGTTTCGGCTTGAACTCCTTACACTCGAATGGGGATGGGCCACATCTAGGTCATGACTCCTGGATGCCCTTCTTCTATCAGTTTTTTTTCCCTAGCGCGGCCGGGATTCGAACACATAACTTTCAGATGGGTTGGTGTTTCAAGGCGTGCCTTCTTTAGATGGATATTTTGCTCACATCGCTCTCGGACACCTGTTTCTAAGTAGGAAACTTTAATCTAATGAAGTTCACTTTTGTTCCTCCTCGACCAGATCCATTCGGAACTCTCTTCGGCTGCCTCCGCCAATGCCTTCACGGTTCTGGTCTTCTTCTTCTTACCAGAAATCCTAAGCTGTTTCATTAGATCACACGATAATGAGGCTAGTAGTAGGCATCCTTCAGTCTCGGAAGACAATGGTTCTGGTACAGCGACGGGTGTGGCTGGCCAGTCCGACGCGGGAATGACAGTCCCTGTGGCAGAGGGCACAGATGAAGTCTGACGCCGGTCTGTCTGCCTGGGCTGCAGCCTTTCTTCTCATTCTCTTTTCCCCGTGCTGCTGAGCGAGTGTCTCTTCGAACTTGAAGAGACCTATCTGCACAGTCTGTCTCCAGGCTGACCGTTCGAGGGCTGTTGCTTCCCAGTTGTTCTGGTCGATGTTCAAGGCTTTTAGGTCCCTCTTCCACACGTCTTTGAATCGCAGCTGTGGTCTGCCTGTGGGACGTTTTCCCTGCACAAGTTCTCCATAGAGGAGGTCTTTAGGGATCCGTCCGTCGTCCATGCGCACGACATGGCCGAGCCAGCGCATACGTCTCTGTTTCAGCAGCGTGTACATGCTGGTGCATCCGGCTCTTTCCAGGACAGTGTTGTTTGGGACCTTGTCCTGCCAGGTGATATTCAGAATGCGTCGGAGGCTACGCATATGAAAAGCATTGAGCTTTCGCTCTTGTCGGGCACGCAAAGTCCAAGACTCGCTGCCATACAGGAGGCTACAACTCCCTATTGTGAGGACTCAGGCCTGGGAGCCAGATTCCTTCAAATGGCTTGCTAAACTGACATACGTCTT
>CM065724.1:48015452-48027952 GCA_033310375.1 Conus canariensis
ATTATAATGAACTTTTGAAAGGTCACACTAAATATCTCAGACCGTTAATAAATATCTGAAAGGTCCCACTTGATATCTCAGACCGTTAATAAACATCTGAAAGGTCACACTAAACATCTTAAGCTGTTAATGAACATCTGAAAGGTCACGTTAAACTCGTTAGACCGTTAATGAACATCTGATAGGTTTTTCGAAACATGTCAGACCGTTAATAAGTATCTGGAAACTCAAAAAGTAAACTTATCAGGCCATCGATTAACATCTGAAAGGCCACGGTCAACATGTCAGGCCATCAGTTAACATCGGAAAGGTCACAGTAAACATCAGGTCGTTAATTAACATCTGAAAGATCAAATCAAACATTTCATGCCATTAATGAATATCGGAACTGAAGACCAAGCCAAATATTATCAGGCCATACACTAACTCCTTGAAGGTTAAACCAAACATCTCGGGCCGTTAATGAACGTCAGAAAGGTGAAATCAAACAACTCAGACCATCATTAAAGGTTTAGAAGAGCAAATCAAATATATCAGGTCGTCAGTGAAAGTCTAAAATGGTTAAATAAAGCATACCAGAGCATTAAAGTTCTTTTAAAAACAATCACACTGTTAGCGAACACTTGAAAAGCCAAATCAAACAATCCATACTGTTCACAAATGTCTTGAAAGTCAAACCAAAATGTTCATACTGCTGATGAACGAAAAAAAAAATCCAATAAAACATCTCCTGTCGTTGATGAATAAATTCAAACCAAAGGAATACAATAAACTGCTGTGTCATGGCATTAAATGGTTAAAATCTTAGGTATTAGTATAAGTTCATGGCTAATTCATCCAATTGCGTGACTAAACGAAAAGTTTGATCGAGATGATTGTATTAGAAAGTAAATGTTATTATTTCTATGTGCAGATGACAACATACTTCTTTTTCAATAAAAGCTAAGAATGATCAAACGTATCAATTGATACCGAAAATCCTACGAGTCCAAATAATTTATTTCGAGTTCTTTTATAAATGACGATATCATTACTCTCTCTCTCTCTCTCTCTCTCTCTCTCTCTCTCTCTCTCTCTCTCTCTCTCTCTCTCTCTCTCTCTCTCTCTCATGAAATAATCTTACGGAGTTCCAAAGATAGTTCTGCCACAGTTTGAGGAAATCTTTACCTGACTTACGTTTTCCACTGGGTGTTGTTATCTTTGAATGGTGCATGTGACAATGACAGACACGGTGAGGATGCGTGTTGGGGACTGCGGGATGGGGAAAGAAAGCGCAAGGAGGGTGGTATGGAGGTAGTGTCATCGATCATGTCATTGTTTTTTGGATCATGAAAAGAAAGTGTGATTTAACCATTGCCGATCCAGTGGATACGTGGCATTTACCTGTTGAAACAGTATGGAAACGAGTGTATGATGACATATGCAATGTGACTGAGAAACCGCTCGGTGAGAAACCAGATATTTGGACACATAAGTATGCTGAAATGTATAAAGATGAACTTAATTGTGACAGATTCCAGGAACGTTTGGTTAAAGCTCATCAAATGCCGAATGTTGGTGTGGATTCTTCTTTAGATCATTTTGTAAACAATCTGCAGAGAGCTACAGCCTATATGGTGGGAATAACTGGGAAAGACAGTTGAACAAAAATATTCAATGGTTTGATGCAGAGTGCAATGCAGAGAAACGAAGAAATGTTTTTAAACGGTTTCGAATATTCAAAACAAAAGAGCTCAACGAGAAAGAAGAAAAGCACTTCAATGGTATGAAAGAAAAGAATATGTACAATTAAGGCGACTAAAAGAATGAAAACATGATGAAACCAGCTTAAATAATTGCGAATTCCCAAGCGATCCCAAGCTTTTCTGGTCCAATTTCGGATCAATAAACAGGGAAGTTCTCACCCTGAATGAAGTAAACTCTCCACAGTGGTACGGTCACTTCTTTCAAGTCTTCAACACATCTGTGGATCCTACACATGTAACCGCTGATGAAGCTGAAACTGAGTTTGGCAACTTTTCAGTGACTGTATCATTAGAACTGAAATAACAGGCAGCAAAGGAATCTAAAGGCAGAAAGTGAGCACCTGATAGAATAGTCGGAGAGATGTAAAAAGCATGCAAATGGATGTCACGGATTTTTTTTTTTTTTTTTGTCTTCTTGTTCAATAAACTCTGAAAGTTGAACTTTCCCCACAGAGTCGGCCAAATCCATGATTGTCCCGGTGCTTGAAAAAGAAGATGCTAACAAACCAGACAATTGTCGCTGAATAACACTTACAAGTGTATTTAGCAAAGGTACTACATACATATTGAATAATCGATGAAATAAAATGGGCAGAAATATAGGAAATATATTCGAAGAACAATCTGCTTTCAGGTTGCGGTACTTATTTCATACTGTACATACTGGAAGAAAAATACTGTACTGCGTCGCACCAACCTTTGTGGATGTTAAAAATGCGTTTGATGCTGTCAATCAAAACATGTTCCAGTAGAAATGGTGTAAATGGCTAGCTGTATGGCGCCATGCAAAATGTATCTAACTTGGTTTTTGCATGTGTTCGGGATAAAAGTGCATCAATTGCCCACGTGGCGAAAGACAGTGGTGTTTTTTAAGCCCACTAACTTCTCCTTTGTTCATAATTAGATTAGCAGTGAAACTATCAAGAAAAGAAAAGCACGGATACAAATTATACCTAAAGCTATTGAAGAATCTTTGTTGCTCTTTGCGGATGATATCCTTTTTTTGGTCGACAAAACCAAATGCATCGAAAGAAGAAGCTGACCGATTACATCTGACTGTCAATCTTGAGAAAACAAACATCATTGTTTTCCGTAACGGTGGGTCATTTTTCCCGACAAATGTGATTATTTATGGCAGTACAGTAGTAGAAGCAGTTATTGCTAACAGACGTTTAGGAATGATTTTTACAGGACCGAATTTAACCAGATTTATGAATGAGTGAAGGGAGAGAAAAGTGTCATGGAAATTCTTAGACCATCGTGAAAGATAAATTCTTATGATGTATGTTTCTTTTAGAAACTGTTACTAAACCAATGCTCTTATATGCCGCTGAGAGATGGGGTCTGTTACACTGGCGACGGAACCGGGGAGAAGAAAGCGCATTTTGATTTTGCGCCGAATAATGTGAAGACAAGTGGTTTCTCGGTCTTCGTTTTCACTATCCTAAATGTTATTTGTTTTTGCCTGAAGAAGACCCAAGAGGTCCAAATGCATTGTGTTTTGTCCTGTACTCTGTTTGTCTATGTCCTTGGCGGTAACTATCCCCCCCCCCCCCCTCCCCCTCTTCCTCTTCATTTTCCGCCCTATGTCACTCTGTTTTGAAACTAATTATTACGAAAGGATTGAGTGTTAGACACAAAAAAGAGGAGAGGGGAGGGGAACGGAGCTGGATGAAGGGGTGGGGGAAGGGGGAGGGGGAGGGGAGGGGGGGGCCAGGGGCAAAAGCGTTAGTCGTTTCAGAAGTACAGATTGAGTTCTTTTTACATTTTTCGGATGGTTGAGTTGTTCCAGATTTATTTAGTTGACTTACTACATTCCACTGATTTAAGTGTGCATGTTCTGAATGTGCTAGTCAGCGCTGAACTGGAGTTGTTTGTAAATATGTGGACAATATCGTCGATCTCAGACATATGTACTTGTTTGATTAAACATACTTTTCCCTAAATTATCATGCATTGCATTCTTTGGTATTTTTTTTATTGTCACGCCGCTACCCCTTGTTATAAGATCTTCCGACAATGACAATGCAATTTCAAAGTATGAAAGTGTCATCTCTCTCTCTCTCTCTCTCTCTCTCTCTCTCTCTCTCTCTCTCTCTCTCTCTCTCTCTCTCTCTCTCGTATTACCTTCGTCAGCACTGGTGTTGACAGAGGGGTTGGGGCGTCGAGGAGGAGGGGACAGTGGCACTGGCGGAGGTGAAGAGGCGGACTGCACGTGCTTCAGGTTCTCATGACGAGGAGGTCGGGGGGACTGGGTGGGCGTGTAATTGACGTACATATCGCCCCCCTCCACTTTCTTCTCCTGCCCGCCGTTCCCCTTACGGCCCCGTTTTTTGGACTGCTTACTTCCTCCTGCCAACAGGCACAACGATGTTAGTGCTGACCTGTTTCCACGTCTCCCTCTCCACAGCTCATAAGGACCAGAAGGCGAAAGGCTGTGTGCAACATTATGTTGTGTGGCATTGCTAACCATTCCTTTAGCCATGAGCATCGTTGACATGACGAAGATGACTGCTGCTAGGTAGGGACATCGTAAAGGAGAACAACCGAGCTTTTGTCAGCTGTTATAACCTTCAATGATTATCAAGGACAATCTACCGTGGTGATAAAGGACAGTGAGGGTATAGGACAATCTACCATGATGATAAGGGACATTCTACCATGATGATAAAGGACATTCTATCTTGATGATGAAGGACATTCTACCCTGATGATGAAGGACATTCTACCATGATGTTGAAGGACATTCTACCATGATGATGAAGGACAATCTACCATAATGACAAAGGACTATTTAGCATGACGGTAAAGGACAATCTACCATGATGATAAACGACAATCTACCATGACGGTGAACGACAATCTACCATGATGATGAAGGACAATCTATCATGATGTTAAGGACAATCTACCATTATGTTAAAGGACGATCTACCATGATGATAAAGGACAATCTACCATGACGGTGAAGGACAATCTACCCTGATTAAGGACAATCTACTTAGATGATAAGTATAATTACCATGATGATAAAGTACAATCTGCGATGATGATAAGGGACGATCTGCCATGATGACAAGGGACAATCTACCATGATGATGAAGGACATTCTACCACGATGATAAAGAACATTCTACCATGATGATGAAAGACATTCTACCATAATGAAGGACATTCTACCATGATGATGAAGGACATTCTACCATGATGATGAAGGACAATCTACCACGATGATTAAGGACAATCTACCATGACGGTAAAGGCCAATCTACCGTGATGATAAAGGACAATCTACCATGACGGTGAACGACAATCTACCATGATGATGAAGGACAATCTACCATGATGATCAAGAACAATCTACCATGATATTAAAGGACAATCTACCACGATGATAAAGGATAACCTACCATAACGGTGAAGGACAATCTACCCTGATGATTAAGGACAATCTACCCTGATGATTAAGGACAATCTACCATGATGATAAAGTATAATTACCTTGATGATAAAGGACACTCTACCATGATCGTTAAGGACAATGTACCCTGATGATTAAGGACAATCTACCCTGATGATTAAGAACAATCTACCATGATGATCAAGAACAATCTACCATGATATTAAAGGACAATCTACCACGATGATAAAGGATAACCTACCATAACGGTGAAGGACAATCTACCCTGATGATTAAGGACAATCTACCCTGATGATTAAGGACAATCTACCATGATGATATATTATAATTATCTTGATGATAAAGTGCAATCTGCCTTGATGATAAGGGACAATCTGCCATTATGATAAGGGGCAATCTACCATGATCATGAAGGACAATATACTATGTTGATAAAGCTTAATGTAAATAAATGTTAGTGAACCGCCGAAAAAAAACCGTGGACAAACGAATCACAAGACAAAACACTTTGTCGTGTTATTCGTTTGTCCACGTGTTTTGTTTTTTGTTTTTGTTTTTGTTGGGGTTTTTTTTTGCGGTTCGCCAACATTTATTCAAGATTTGTTTAGATTTCCGACTGCAGTCATCTCACTTTGAACTAGATCTTATGTTGATAAAGGACAATCTGCTGAGTTGACAGAGCACAATCTACCATGATAAGAAATGACGGTGGAGGTATTGTCAGCTGTGACAATCTACCATGATGATAGAGAACAGCGTACCATGATGATAAAGGACAATCTATGACAATCTACCATGATGATAAAGGACAATCTACTGTGGTGCTAGAGGACAATATGTCTTGATGATAAAGGACAATGGAGGTGTTGTCAGCAATGACATTCCACCATGACGACATGAAGGTGAGTCATGTGTTTTGACAGGACATGTGAAAGGACCGTGGGTGAGTCGGAATGATGAAGAGCGGAAAAGCAGAGACACACTGACACACTAGGTGTCAGAATGGCGCAGAGCTAAGAAGCGAACAGACAGACACAGACGTGCCAAGTATCAGAACTGGTTTTCAGCAGAGAAACAGACAGCCAGAGAGACGGACGGACGGACATACCAGGTGCGCGGGCGGTAGGGGTCAGGACAGTGTCGGGGTTTTCATACACATCAGTAGTGCCTGTGCTCTCACTGATGGCTTCATACATTTGCCCTGGCGGAGCCCCCTCAGGCCGACTCTGCAGTCCCTCATAGTTGTGACCGTCGGCTGGCAGGGATGCCGCCGGCGGGGATGCTGCCGGTGGGGATTCTGCACAGAACTGACCGTGATGTGCAAGACAAACAGAGAGTGGTGTGGACAACAGACAGTGATGTGTTAGACAGACAGAGAGTGGTGTGGACAACAGACAGTGATGTGTGAGACAGACAGAGGGTGATGTGGACAACAGACAGTGATGTGTGAGACAGACAGAGGGTGATGTGGACAACAGACAGTGATGTGTGAGACAGACAGAGGGTGATGTGGACAACAGACAGTGATGTGTGAGACAGACAGAGGGTGATGTGGACAACAGACAGTGATGTGTGAGACAGACAGAGGGTGATGTGGACAACAGACAGTGATGTGTGAGACAGACAGAGGGTGATGTGGACAACAGACAGTGATGTGTGAGACAGACAGAGGGTGATGTGGGCAACAGACAGTGATGTGTGAGACAGACAGAGGGTGATGTGGGCAACAGACAGTGATGTGTGAGACAGACAGAGGGTGATGTGGGCAACAGACAGTGATGCGTGAGACAGACAGAGGGTGATGTGGGCAACAGACAGTGATGCGTGAGACAGACAGAGGGTGATGTGGACAACAGACAGTGATGTGTGAGACAGACAGAGAGTGGTGTGGACAACAGACAGTAATGTGTGAGACAGACAGAGGGTGATGTGGACAACAGCCAGTGATGTGTGAGACAGACAGAGGGTAATGTGGACAACTGACAGAGAGTGATGTGGACATCAGACAGAGAGTGATGTGGATAACAGACAGTGATGTGTGAGACAGACAGAAGGTGGTGTAGAAAACAGACAGAGGGTGGTGTAGACAACAGACAGAGGGTGGTGTGGACAACAGGCAGAGGGTGATGTGAACAACAGAAAGTGGTGTGGACAACAGAGGGTGATGGGGACAACAGGCAGTGATTGTGAGACAGACAGAGGGTGGTGTGGACAACAGACAGAGAGTGATGTGGACAACAGACAGAGGGTAATATGGACAACAGACAGAAGGTGGTGTGGACAATAGACAGTGATGTGTGAGACAGAGAGTGTAGTGGAAACAGACAGAGAGTGATGTGGACAACAGACAGAGAGTGATGTGGACAACAGACAGAGGGTAATATGGACAACAGACAGAGGGTGATGTGGACAACAGACAGAGGGTAATGTGGACAACAGAGGGTGATGTGGACAACAGACAGAGGGTAATGTGGACAACAGACAGAGGGTAATGTGGACAACAGAGGGTGGTGTGGACAACTGGCATTGATGTATGAGACAGACAGAGAGTAATGTGGACAACAGACACAGGGTAATGTGGACAACAGAGGGTGATGTGGAAAACAAACAGAGGGTGTTGTGATGTGGACAACAGACAGAGGGTGATGTGGACAACAGACAGAGGGTGATGTGGACAACAGACAGAGGGTGATGTGGACAGAGGTGATGTGGACAACAGCGAGTGATGTGAACAACAGACAGAGGGCGATGTTGACAACAGACAAAGGGTAATGTGGACAACAGACAGAGGGTGATGTGGATAACAGACAAAGGGTGATGTGAACGACAGAAGGTGATGTGGACAACAGACAGAGGGTGATGTGGACGACAGAGGCTAATGTGGACAACAGACAGAGGGTGGTGTGGCCATCAGAGGGTGATGTGGATAACAGAGGATGGTGTGGACAACAGACAGAGGGTGATTAGGACAACAGACAGAGGGTGATGTGATGTGGACAACATACAGGGTGATATGAACAGCAGATAGAGGGTGATGTGGACAACAGACAGAGGGTGATGTGGACGACAGAGGCTAATGTGGACAACAGAGGGTGGTGTGGACATCAGAGGGTGATGTGGATAACAGAGGATGATGTGGACAACAGACAGAAGGTGATGAGGAAAACAGACAGAGGGTGATGTGATGTGGACAACAGACAGAGGGCGATGTGGACAACAGACAGAAAGTAATGTGGACAACAGAGGATGATGTGGACAACGGAGGGTGATGTGGACAACAGACAGAGGGTGAAGTGATCTGGACAACATACAGGGTGATGTGGACAACAGATAGAGGGTGATGTGGATAACCACACAAAGGGTGATGTGGACAACAGACAGAGAGTGATGCAGACAACAGACAGAGGTGATGTGGACAAACAGAGGTGATGTGGACAACAGATAGAGGGTAATGCGGACAACAGACAGAGGGTAATGTGATGTGGACAACAGACAGAGGGTGATGTGGACAACAGACAGAGGATGGTGTATATACAGAAGACATAGGATAACGTGTAGACAACAGGCAGAAGATGATGTGGACAACAGACAGAGGATGGTGTATATACAGAAGACATAAGATAACGTGTAGACAACAGGCAGAAGATGATGTGGACAACAGAGAATGACGCGGACAACAGACAGAGGATGAGGTGGACAACAAACAGAGGATCATATAGGCAACAGACAGAGGAAAACGTCGACAGTAGAGGATGACATGGACAACAAACAGTGGATTGTGTATTAAACAGCCAGAAAATTATGTAGACAACAGAGGATAACGTAGACAAAAGACATAGGATGTATGGACAATAGAGGATAATGTCGACAACAGACACGTAATGATGTAGACAACAGACGATGACATAGACAACAGACAGAGGATGATTTAGACAACAGAAGATGACACAGACGACAGAGAAGGACGTAAACAACAGACAGAGGATGATGTGTGGTCAAAATATGGAAGATAACATAAACAACAGACAGAAAACAGACAAAAGATGATGCGTGGACAACAGACAGGAGATAATGTAGATAAGATAGTGCAGACGATGGAGGCTAATATGAACAAGAAACAGAGGATGATATGGGCAACAGACAGAGAACAGTGTAGACAACAGATAAAGAGTGATGTCAGGACAAAACAGAATGATGATGTAGACAAAAGACATAGAATGACGTGTGGACGATAATCTAGACAACAGACAGATGATCATGTGGACAACAGAGAGAGGATGAAGTAGAGTAGACAACAGACAGAGGATGACGCGAAAGACAGACAGAGGATAATGTAGACAACAAACAGAGGTTAATGTAGACAAGAGACAGAGGTTAATGTAGACAACAAACAGAAATTTATGTAGACAACAGACGGGCGTTAATGTAGACAACAGGCAGAGGGTAATGTAGACAACAAACACAGGTTAATGTAGACAACAGACAGAGATTGATGTAGACAACAGACAGAGGTTAATGTAGACAACAGACAGAGGGTAATGTAGACAACAAACATAGGTTAATGTAGACAACAGACAGAGAGGTGAATGTATATAAGAGACAGAGGTTAATGTATGTAACAGATAGAGGATGATGTGTGAACAACAGACACAGGATAATGTGTGACAACAAACAGAGGATAATATAGACGACAGACAGATGATGGTGTGGGCAAAATACAGAGGATGATGTAGACAACAGAAGATGATGCAGACAACAGACAGAGATGACGTAGACAACAGAGGATGTGTGTGTGTGTGTGTGTGGTGTGTGTGTGTGTGTGTGTGTGTGTGTGTGTGTGTGTGTGTGTGTGTGTGTGTCTCCGTAAGTGTGTGCGCGCGCGCATACATGTGTGTGTGTTGTGTGTGTGTGTGTGTGTGTGTGTGTGTGTGGTGTGTGTGTGTGTGTGTGTGTGTGTGTCTCCGTAAGTGTGTGCGCGCGCGCATACATGTGTGTGTGTGTGTGTGTGTGGTGTGTGTGTGCGCGCGCGCGCGCGCACGTGCATCCGTATGTGTCATGTTTGCATGATGCACGAGCGAGGCAAGTATGAGAAGAGTATGAGAGTGTGTCGTTTGCACAAAACACACACACACACACACAAGCAGAACCGGATCTGATTAACTCTCTCTCTCTCTCTCTCTCTCTCCTCTCTCTCTCTCTCTCTCTCTCTCCACGCCGCGTCTCTCCCCGCGCGCGCCTCGCGCCGCGCCTGCGCATGCACATACACGCACACATAAACCACACATTAACACGCACACACATACGTATTCACAACATAGAGAGAGAGAGAGAGAGAGAGAAGAGAGAGAGAGAGGAGAGAGAGAGAGAGAGAGGAGGGACTGATAGCAAAGTTATGTCAACAAGGAACAAGGATAGAGCTGACCGAGTCGTATTTCTTCGGAGCTCTTCAGTTTAAATTGGAATGTTCTTCATAAACTGGGATGGGATGGGTGTGGGGTTTGGGGTTTGGGAGTGTAGAAAGGTGCCGGAAGTATTGGACACCAGTATCCTTCCCCATTTCTCTCTCTCTCTCTCTCTCTCTCTCTCTCTCTCTCTCTCTCCTCTCCTCTCTCTCTCCTCTCTCTCTCTCTCTCTCTCTCTCTCTCTCTTCCTACGGGGCAACCTGTTTTTTACGATCAGGGCAAGTGCGACCCGTGTTATCTTGACGAAAAGGAAGGTATTGCTTGCTTTCTGTGTCCTAGTCACAATCATGGTTAGAAAACTGACAAACTGTAGGATGGAGAGGGAAACATTAAACAAGAAAATACAGAAAGAAAGGCATAAACTAGAAAAATAACAGACCGTTTATGTAAGAAAACTGAAGTGAAACAAATAAGATAAACGAATCAGACAACAGATGATATCAGTATAACTCAAGATACACGAATCAGATAACAGACGATATCAGTCACACACAAGATAAACGAATAAGATACAGATAACATCACACAGTAAATTTAAATCAGACCACGGTTAATCAGTCACACACAAAGTAAACGAATCAGACCACAGATCCTATCAGTCACAAACAAGATAAACGAATCAGACAGCAATTCTATCAGTCACACACAAGATAAACGAATCATACACAGATTCTGTCAGTCACAAACAAGATAAACGAATCAGACAACAGACCGTATCGGTCACATACATGATAAACGAATCAGACAACAAATCATATCAGGGTTATTTCCAGCTAAAAAAAAAAAAAAAAAAAAAAAAAAAAGGCACAATTGTCAGCTGCTTTTTTTTTAGAAAGGTGATGATCACTGACCGATTCCAAAGTGTTGGCAGTCGGCTAGATTTGGTCACAGGTTTTGGTGACAATTATCCTTTGGTGACATTATCCTTACTGATTCACCTCCGTCAGCTGTCGATCTCTGCAGCTTTTATCATTCTCTACAGTTATCATCACGAACAGGAGACAACAAAGAAACGAGTTGTAGACAATAAGTAGAAAAAAAAATACCATAAGAGAAAGAAAGAGCAAAAGACAGGAACAAAAACTAGCAAGCAGATGACAACAAACAAACAAGAACAGCATAACAAACACACTAAAGCCAATAAATGAATAAGCAGAAGACAACATACAGACGAAAGACAACAAACAAGCAAATGACAAAAAACTAACAGACGGAAGGCACTAAACAAGAAGAAAATGAAAAAGCATGAAACAAACGATCGAAAAAATGGAAAACGGACTACGAAGCAAACGACAGCATAACCAGCTATAACCAAGAAAAACAGAAGAAGAAAAAAAGAAGACACACACAGACAAAGCAGAAGACAACAAAGAAACAAATACAAGGATAAACGAACGAACCAGCAGAAGTCAACAAACAAGCAATATAAAACAGACAAACAAACAAGAAGCGACAACAAAATTACAAGCAGAAGAAAACAAACAAGCAAAAGGCAAGAAACAAAGAAGTAGAAGACAACAAACAGCAACCTTAAGACACCAAATAATCAGAAAACAACAAACAGATTAAAAAAAAAGCAAACAAGCAGAAGACAACGAACAAACAGAAGACACAACAGGCAGAGGGAACAAATAAACCAGCAGAGGATAACAAACAAGCAGAAGATACAAACAGATAAACAGCACATAACAAACAATCAGGAGACACAAGCACACAAAGACAAGAAATAGAAAAGCGAAAGACAACAAACAAACAAACAGGCAGAAGACAACAAACGAACAAACGGAGGACAACAAACAAACAGAGGACAACAAACAAAAAAAGCAGAGGACAACAAACAAACGCATAACCGCAAACAAAATCGGAAGACAA
>CM065724.1:48042952-48185452 GCA_033310375.1 Conus canariensis
AAAAGAAAACTACGGACAATAAACAATTCATCCCATGAGTTAGTTACGAATCTACTGAAAGCCGTAACACAGTATGTCTACCTGAGCTAAAGTCAACTGATAAACAAATAAATATAATGATAGAAATAAATGAAAAAAAGAAATTGTAAAAGATAATAAATCGCTAAATTAATGAGTAGGGCCTAAATAAATCAAATCAAATAAACAGTTAAATAGATAGATTTATAAATAGATAAACAAACAGACATAGGCCTATAAGTAATTAATGAGAAGTTAATAGATAAGGATAAACACACACACACAAACACACGCGCCCGCACGTTCGCAAGCGCGCTCATGTAAGCCTAATTCGCTTGATGCAATGAACATTCAGTTTGTCATAATTTTACATGATCCTTTCATCATGATGAGATCGATTCTTATTTCTCGCATTAGATCCGGTTAAATATGCAGGAAGTTATAGACACTCATGTTTTCATCGCGCAAGCTGATCGCTTATTACTCCATCAACAGATTCCCTCGGTTTCCTGTGTCTGAAAGGGGTCTGTTGTGCTTCAGTGTTAAAAACAATGTCCATCTTTGGAATAGCGTAAATAATCTTATTTTCGCCTGCTGGGAGTACCATCTGATAAGTCTTTAGTGAAATATAGTAAATATGCACGTGATCAGAGTAATGCCCAAACTAACTAAACAACACTATGAAACGAAGTTACTTGGTGAATCTAAAATGACATTGGGGCCTACGTAAATTACAATCAGATTAATAAACAAAACGAATAAGTACATATTTCACACACACACACACACACACACACACACACACACACACACACACACACACACACACACACACATACACACGCGCGCACACATACACGCACATGCACACACACGAACACATAGGTGTTTGCAGATAGCTAAGTTCACAGCCGCAGATTTTCAAACTTTTTTTTTTTTTTTTTGAGATTTTGAAAACCACGTCTCAAGTGACATTAAAAAAAAAAAAAATACTGACTACAATGTAAGGAGAGTTTTGTTCTTGTTTTTTTTTTATTGTTTGGTTCCTGGTTGGTGGGGGAGGGAGGGGGTGCATCCAAAGAAGACATATTTGTCGAAAATTCATTTAGGCCTATCTGTTTCGCAGTTTACATTAAATCAACATCATTTTATACCTTGTGTGTCCATTAATGTTTCGCCTTTTGATCAACGAGAATAATTTGCCAAAACAAAGGTAGCATCGCAGTTGCCTCTTTCTGTTGTGTGCTGCCATAAAATAACATGGAAATCCACATGTGTTGATTGTATATACTCATCCTCCACTGCCCGCCGCGCGACTAGGATAAGTTGGCACAAGCCGTTAATGGGGCCCAGTGGATGTTCAGCAGCCGTGGCTGCTTAGAAATCTGTGTCAACGCTTGACGCAATGTCTCAAACACACGCAATGCGCACTTTCACAAGGTTATAGCATCAACATGATCAAAAACATTTCAAAAGGCATTGGTGATTTACAGTTATTGATTTATAACCAGAAAGTATATTTTTAAGTTAGAATACGCCTGAAGAACGGCCGAGATCTCAAATCTCGTTCTCCATGACGAGTAGGCTGACTGGCGAGCGATACGTGCTGCCCGGTCGCCGGGGTTTCGCCTGTGGATAGATGCTGTCATTAAAAGTGTTGTACGCAAAGTGTTTACAACTTGGTGAAATAAAATCTACACACGAGGCTAAAGGAAAGGTTTTTAAAAGGCAACCGAAATGTTACTTTTCCTGACATCTGAGTTGTGCTGTTGTGAAACACATACGGGTAAGGCCACGTATAACTCGAGTTTCGTAGGAAGACACGTCCCAATCGAAACCGGTGTAACGATCCATTTTAACTCCCCTCCACTTTTTAACTCCCGGAGTTAGAATTAGCACGTGCCAATTTTAACTCCCCGGGAGTTAAAATAAACCACGCCAGAATGACCCCCCCCCCCCCCCCCCCCCCCCCCCGTTTTAGATTAACTCCCCCACCCCAAAACGTTCAGTTTTATGTGTTAGTCAAATGAGAAATAAACATTTAATATACATACCCCTCCCTCCCTTCCTCCCCCTATCTCTGTCTGTCTGTCTCCTCCCCCCCCCCCCTTCTCTCTCCCCCCCCCAACTTTCTTTCACTCTCTCGCTCACTCACTCACTCTCCTTGCTTGTCTGTCTGCCTTTTTGCTTGTCAGTCTGTTTGTCTCTCTTAATCTCTCTCCCTCTCTCTTTGTTGTCTCTCTGTCCGCCTGTTTATTTGTTTATCTATCTCAGTGTCTGTCTCTCCCCCCACTCCCCCTCTCTCTGTCTGTCTGCTTTTCTTTCTTTCTTTTACTCCCCCACCCCTTCTTTCTCTCTCTCTCTCTCTCTCCTCTCTCTCTCTCTCCTCTCCTCCTCTCTCTCCCTCTCTCTCTCTGCATGCTTCTAGTCAGGGGGGAGTTGAAATACGCACCTGCCTAAACTAACTCTCCGGGAGTTAATTTCGATCAAGAAATGTTGATCCAGATTGACTCCAAGGGAGTTAAAAAATACAAGGGGATGAGTCACACACACACACACACACACACACACACACACACACACACACACAAAACAATATTATATATATATATATATATTCCAAATCTCTCTATGTGTGCGTGTGTGTGTGTGTGTGTGTGTGTGTGTGTGTACCTTATACACGGCCACAGTTCTCAATCGATCAACGCCAAATTTGGCATCAAGTATCCTTGGCACCCTCAGAAGGTCATGGCGTCTTTACTTTTTGAATAACCGTCCACCAATGAGCGCGAAGCGCGACTCAAAGTGCAAAGCGCTGAGTACGGCCACAGTTCACAGCAGATCGACTTCAAATTTGGTATCAAGCATCTTTGGCATCCTAGGAAGGCCATGGCGTCCTTACTTTTTGTATAAACCTCCACCAAGGGGTCGAAGCTCGAAGCGCTAAGTCGGTCAAAGTGCGGGGTCGAAGCGTGTGAGCGCTAGTGTGATATAAGTTTAAAATAGAGAATGTGCGATACAGGTTAGCTACGTTACCTACCAAGTCCGTACCGGATAAGTGACGTGTAATATAAAACTGCGTATTATCTTCCTTCATGTCTCACAGCCGTAAAGCAGGGCTGACTTGACTTTGGAAATGAAGATAAGCAGTTTTTTTTGGCTACGCTGATTTCTCAAGAGGTGTTCTCTCCACATCTTCAGCATGACAGAGGGTGCTCGTGGCTTGTCTATTCTTACGGTGCCATCTGTGTAAGTGTCCTCCCGGCCCTTGGCCCTGTTGCCCCTCCCCCCTCCCCCACCACACACACACACACATATTTCTCTCTCTCTCTCTCTCTCTCTCTCTCTCTTCCAAGGTAGACAAAGGACTCGACCTCGCTGACTGGCACTCCACCTCCTGTGGCTGAAGTGGTGGCAGTGGTGCATATCGTCGCAAGTTCTCTCATTCCTTTTGCTGATCCTGAGTTCTGTCCCTCAAGATGTTGCAAGGCGGTGGGTCTTGTCCTGCATGTGACTGCAGTTGTGCGGGAGTAGCGCTAAGCCATCACCTGTCGATACCTTCAGGCTGAGTCCAGAGTATTCGTTTTATTCTGTTGCTCGCGCATACTGCGACAATTAGACAGAGGAAAGATGACACTTGATACCTTTGGCGGCCTCCGTTTTTTTTGTGTGTTTTTTGTTTTTGTTTTTTTGGTTTTGTTGTTGTTTTTTTCTTCTTTTCTTTTCTTTTTATCTAAAAACTGTTTGGTAGTTACCCCGCATGACCAACCCTGCATGCCATGTCTTTCAAGCTGTTCTCGATCAAGCAGTAAAGCTTCTAAAATGCTCCATAATGCCTCGGCAACGTCCACAACATCAACCTATTCACACTGTCAAATGGCTTTTCCAATTTCGTAGCAGCACAATTTTATCCACGGCCTCTGCTGCAGTCTCATCAGCACCTGCTGCTTTCCCATTCTTCAGAGACGGGTTTCATCCCAAACATTTTTTTGGCTGACTGGCGGAATTGTCGATGCTGGTAAAATATCTGGCGGTGCTTCGGGTGCCAGTCGATTTAGAAGGCCCGTGAAGTGTTCTGCTCATCTCTTCATCCGTTTCTCTGTTGCCGTGAGTGGAGTTCCCAGTTCGTCTGTCTTGTGCTGGCCTTGTGGCTGGAACTTGCCCGAAGGTTCCTCGTGACCATGCACAGTTTTTGTTATGTCCCTGTCCAGCACCTTCTCTAGTTCAGTGCATTTCCTTCTGTCCCTTTCCATGCTCTTTTTGACTATTGCTTGCACGGGGAGTTCTTCACCTGCTTTCAGTTTATCTGTTCCTGCCTTAGTCGTGTTCAGCACAGCTCTCTCCGCTTTGCTTATTTCCACTTTCTGTGGGATGTCACCAGAGATCAGCTCTTTTTTTGTATTTTCTTCTTGCTCATGATCTACTCACAGGTCTTTTGCCAGATCTTGGCATGTTGCCACTGGTTTTCAAGGTTTACCTCAGCATCTTCTTGCAGGACCTGGTACTTCTTTGAAAGGCTGAGTTCGAAAGTTGTCTGCACATTACTATACCCAAGCAGTTCAAAGTCGTTGCTTGTGTGCATGTTGTTTAGCTAAACTGGTGTGCTTCTCAAGTCATGTTTTCAGCCATTACATGAAGATGGTGGCCTGATGACAAAACAGCACCGAGCATCGTGCGCACACCTCTCCACAAATCTCTCTGACCGATCGGTTTATAATAATATGGTCAATTTGTTGTTTTTTGTTTGTTTGTTTTATGTTATTTGGAGACCTCTACGTGGCTTTGTAGATCCGCTTGAAAGGGAAGAGATTCTTCCTCCGATCGCTGACTGATTCAAGGAACTGTTCCATTCAACTGCCCTGGCCTATGCTCCCCGTGGCCTTCTCACACCCTGTGCTGACTACCCCTGTCTTGGCGTTGAAATCGCCCATGAGGACCGTGACTCGCCTGCTCTTCTTTTATCTATCACAGCTTGCAGATGGTGGGTAGAAATCATCTGTCCTTTCATCCTCAGCGTCACTGGTGGAGCACAGCACTGAATGATGCTCGTGTTGATGGCGCTTTTCTTGGTGCCCAGCTCGGCTGTGTGATGATGCGTGTACTGACAGGTTCCCAGCTCCTGAGAGCATGCTGCGCTTCTTGTGCCTCCATCAAGGCTACTTCATCAGTGTGTGTGTGTGTGTGTGTGTGCGCGCGCGCGTCTGTGTGTGTGCGTGCATGCTACTTCCATTGTCCTGTCTGCCTCGTACATGTGCCTGTTGTTCTATGTTGCTATCTTGATGTTCATCTTTGGAGTCACAAGGGGGACTCCACCTGATAGCTTCCAAACGGATTACTCTGTCAGGTGCCAGAGTCCCTCTCCCTAAAGGCCTTCACTCAGCCCAGGTCTAGTCCTGCTCAGTTTGTCATCAATGCTTCTGTGACAGTTCTGTTGTTCCACGTCAGTGAGTTAGTAGCCCCTTACACAACCCAGTCTGTGGGACCAGGGTAACACGCTTTTGTCTGGCCTCTACCCCACGTAGACCTGCTCGGCTCGATGGGACCTACTTTGAGGACAACACTCTCGCTCACAAAGCTCTGGGGGTCGCTGAAACTCCCAGGCTGTCATGACAGGGAAGGAGGAAGTGCCAAGTATTGATGAACTGTGTATTGTTGAAAGACTCTTTCATAACGAAGTCTGACCTTGATGCTCAAACCTCAGAGAGAGAGAGAGAGAGAGAGAGAGAGAGAGAGAGAGAGAGAGAGAGAGAGAGCATGGTCTAATCTCGAAGCTCAAACTTAGAGAGAGACAGACAGACAGACATAACATGGTCTGGCCTTATTGCTCAAACTAGAGTCTAAGAGAGAGAAGGGGGCGAGGGAGCAGACATAGACAAGATTGTTGAGAGAGAGACAGATACAGAGAGAGGGTGACGGAGACTAAGCTAGAGAAAGATTCACAGAGAGACAGACAAACAGAGACAGAGAGAGTGAGACGATAGACAGAGACGGAGAGATACAGAAAGAATGAGACATAGACAGCCACACAGAGGCAGAAAGAAAGGCACAGACAGAAGGTTAAGAATGCCATTGCCCTGTTTATCCCCATGACAGCATACCGATGCCAAAGTTTCAGATCCGGTTGCCGGACTGGCGGCTTCAACAATTGAATCTATCAGACCTGGCACCGAAATATGTGACTGGGGCTTTTCATCACTCAGCCTGTCGGTTGCCCCTGGAGACAGGAGTAGATTCTTCTTGCCTTTGTTATTTATTCACCTGCGGCTATTCGGCAATGAAGACGGTAGGAGAGGAGAGAGGGCCAACTATAGCACTTCACTAGCGTCAAGAGAACAGAATTACTGTTAATACGATGAAAACAATCATGATCATCCCGAAAATAGCGACTATTATTGAAATTAGTGTTAATGGAAACAGTTTTCAATGCTTTAGATACTGCTGAAGACATCTCCGAGTCAAAAGAAAGAAAACAACCTGATAACACTAATACTACACTATGAGCAATGATAACGACAAATAATGGGGGCCGTTTCAGATTCCGGCATTGTTTGCCCTTTTCAAGGCAGTCTTTACACTTCCTACAGCCGATAACACCAGTGCGCATGCGCGCGAGTTTGACTTACATGTTTTCATGTGTTATAATTATCTGTTTTTGTCGATTTTTATGCTGATCACGCACGAGAGTTGCATGAAACCTAAAAGACAAAAAAAAAACAAGTAATTATGTGACAATATCAGTCACGTTTAAACGATTATTCGTCTTAATAAACTCCCCTCTGAAACATGTCATTTTTTCTTTTTCTGTCTGTCTTTTTCTTTTCTTTTTTTCCCTTAGTTTTATTTTGTGCGAGCAAGTGCATGTGTGTGTGAGTGCGCGCATGTGTGTATTATTCAATATGGTAAGTTTCGCGTTGCTGCACGGTAAGAAGGAGAATAAGAATGCAGAGAGCAAAGTTATGATTAAAGAAAATGTTAAAGAAGGAATGGAGGAGGAGGAGAACCCTTTACAAGACTCTCGCACACACACACACGCGCTCACACACACGCAGTCATACATACTTGTTCCCTTTCACCAACACCTGCACCTCTCTAACTCCCCTTGAGCTTGGACTTGAGCTTTGAGAAACTAGGAAAAAAAAAAACAAAAAAAACCAGATGGTTAAGAATGTCAGTCCAAGCACAATAATCTTACTTTCAATGGTATTGCCAGACACAAAACTGAGACTAATGAACAACGTGAATGTAAAGACTCGACCCGATTTCTGACAGATAGAGATAGCACGAGAAATTGAATTTGACCGTGTCCCCAGGCTAAATGCAAAACCTGACTTTCCTATTAGAGCTTGCTGCTCCTTTTACAAAGAAAAGCTCAGAATTCTGAAGGCCAAAGTGAAACTGACTGGCAGAAACATTTTTGTTGGAGAGGATCTCCCTTTTTAAAATCAGGGAAATCAGACGTGACCTCTCTCCCTATCTGAAAAATGCAAGAGCTGACGAGAAAAAAGCGTCTATGATTTTTGACCATTTTGTTATCGATGGCAAAATGTACCCCCTCGACATCCATGGCAACTTGAACGAAGCAAGATAGGGAGTAGGCCGGCCACTTGACGAAAAATATAGTACAGAAAATGGGCACCTCGATGACATAACACCAACAGACCTTTCAGTCACTGACAGTGTTACACATGAACACTGTTCATAGAGGCAAGCCTGTGTTTGCATACATGAAGAACATGATACCTTCTACTGTACATAAACTTTAGGCTTTCTTAATGGGTGTTTTTTTACACACTCAAAAGAAAAATTCATCCTTGATTTAATGCATTTTTAACCCGATAGAGATAACCAAGTTGGTGTAGTTCTTACAAGTCCGATACAGCTGGCAAGACGGGACTTTGTAAAGCACCATCTTCCTTCGGGGAAATCTTAAATGAAGCAGTGATCGATAAAACAAATAGATTACTCTTGCGGAATGTGAGGCTTAAAACTAAATAAGCAGGGCAACACTTCATCTTGTTTTCATGATTTAATTACAAACTCGGCAACTCGCGACAGATGCTGCTTACACCACCAAACTGCCTGCAATAAATGCAAACATCTGTCATGTGCAAAGTATATCGGCAAGCATGGAAAACCGTTTTTCGAGGGAATGTCTTTCTCTGGTCCGTGTGGGCTAGGTGACTTGGTGGTGTAAGCAGCATCCGTTTGTATCATCTGATCCTGAGAGCAAGAGTTACTCTACTAGTTATTTTTTGTCATTAAGAGACACCACTGTCCATCTCCAAGAGAACTACATTGCCTTTCTTTTACTGTCCAAACTAAGGTATCATACTACGAATCAATCATGCTCCAAAACACTGTAAAAGTTTGTCCACTGTCGCCATCATTCTTCTGGCGTGTTCTGTCCCAGCAGATTGCCTGCTGTGAGCATGATTGCTGTTTGCCAAGTCGCGAGACAGTCCACTCATAAATGGGAAGATTAAATGTGTTAGATGCCAGAACGCAGTCTGGAGAAGTTCTAACAGCGCCTTTTGTTCCAAAACATCTGCTTAAATATTTGTACCTCTATACAGTGCATGTTTGTGTGTGTTTGAGAGTAGGGTACATTTTGTATAAAAAGCCTTTTTATACTGTAGTGAAGAATGATGGTTAAAGTGTGTTTCATGAACTGAATGTGTTTGGAACCACTCACATGAGAACTGTCTGGCATTATGTGGCCGTCAACAGCAGATGACCTGTTCACAAAGAAATTCTTCCACATACCATCAGTCAAGCCTGCTGCTTCAACATGTTTATTGTTCATCATCAACACATATATTATAGCAATAGAATGACACACAAAAATGAAATCCAAAATGTACTGTGAGCAAGATCCATTGAATCAGAGTATTATAAAGACAGCTAAGTGCATCACTGATAAAGTCCACATTCTACATGGAATTTTCTTGTCAGTGAGCTCCCTCCCATAGAATCCCTCCGACTCTTCTAAGCAAAAATGACATGACAAGAGAGAGAAAGACGAGGTAGAAAGAGGTGATAAACAACAATACAAAGACAATGGCCTTCCATTCCTGGTCTATCATTCCAGAGTTCAGCAATGAGGCTACAGAAAAGTCCACCTTGAATAGAAAACACCCTGACTGCCACCCAATATATATCCCATCACAGACAGCTTGGTGGACACTGGCCCCAGCAGTGCTTGTGGTCAGGTCAGCCCAGTCCAGTCCCATTGGTGAAGTGCAGGTCCGTCATGCAGGGATGACTTCAGAAGTCAAAGTTCCCTGAAGGAACAATCTTGGGCTGGTTGAACTGGAAGGTGTTGTCTTCACCCACACTTGGAGCTTGCAAGTCTTCCACTTCGTCCTTCACACACACAATACATCACAATTATCACTCCATCAATCTGGAAAAGTCTGTTCTGGCTTCCTGCCACTTATTTTTTATGGAAATGAGTTATGGTGAGAAACTACTTCCAACTGGACTGCTTATGTTACCATTTCTTCATAAAGCCAAGTGACTCCAGTGGGGACTATTTAATTCTCTCAGATATCACAGGTTTTAACTTTCAGTAATTTGCGAGAACTCAGCTGAGCTGTCAGTAACACAATTAATGAGGTCTGCATGGCTAATTGTTACTCTACTTCATTAGGCATGAAAGCCAGCCCAAGCAAAATGAATAATGATGTGGAGCCAGTAGGCTGACTTAGGACAAGCTTCTGGGGTCAGAGAGTGATGAGACTAGGCTTGATCATTAGGCTTAACCCTCTTGTATTCAGATTCTCTGAGGCCAAATTCCCCCTAGTTTTCAGATTTTTTTTGGTGAATTTAGCCTTAAAATGGGTATGTATGGTTCATGCTTCACCACAACCAAGAATAAACCTCTAGAGCTACGAAATTCCGCATGTATGGTCACAAGGCTTTGTTCTATACTGTGAGCAAGATTTTGTGTGTCTTGAGGTGAAAGGTCGTGTCACTGTCACCAAAATGTCACCTTATGTGTCACATGCGATGGTGATAATTCTAATACAGCACACCAACATGCAGTTATCCCATGCACATGCATGTTAGTGTTGTAAAATGAAAGCTGCGACCTAAGTGAGATGATCTGTCTTCTGTCCGCCTGTTCAGTCCCCACAGGTAATCCACAGAATGTCACACACAACTAGTGTCAATTGTCACTACTGAACAGTTACTGTAGATTCAAGCACAGTTCCTCATTGTTTTTCTGTCACTGTTCTAAGCACCTTATACATGTCCATATGTATTTACACACTGTATAGCTGTACAGTGAGGAAATTGAGTAGAGTGTCACTGCCAAGTGTCATCAAAGCACTGTCACCATAAACTACAGGTAAGCCTATATACACGTACACACAAACACAGACTAGCAAACTGCCCTACTGTTGAGCCACTGTCTGCGCATGGTAGTCATGGAAACAGTTATTCTTATGAAAGCATAAAGGCACCTAGCAGAAAGAACACATATATGACGTTTCTACGCGTCGTCCCTTAGTTGTCATACGGAATAATCAGTACAGAGACATAGCCCCGCATTTCGTCAGGTGTTGTGTCGAACCACAGGGAGTCAGGTGTGCCCTTAGCTGCTTGTTTTTGTTGAGCGTATCTGTTAGTTTCTTCTTCTACTAGTTGAAAAAATGTGAGAGGTAGAAAAAAGAAATAATCTAGTGTGGTGGCAGTGTTCGTCAGCGAGTGCGCAGGGCCTGTCGGCTGTTGGAATGCGGTCACGTGGGCAGGATGTGTAGCCGGTCGCCATTGTTTTGCAGAACGGCAAGTAGCACGTTGTTCTCAGGGTCGCTTTCACCATTTTCCTCTCCTTCATTGGTGCCGATTTCAACATCATTCTCTTCTCCTAACTCTCAATTTTCATACTTCTCTAATTCTTGCATAATTTGATCCCACTCCTCTGCTGAATACTCAGGAATATCATCAAACTCGCTGTTGTTAGCAGACGACGCCATTGTGAAAATTGGTCAGTCTCACGCACAACTCTTTCGCTTGCAGTTTCTCCTCTTTCTTAGTGAATGGAGGTGGTGCCAGCATCCAAAAATAGTGCTGCCACATTACTTTGCTATTGTGGGAAATCCCCAACAACTTTTAGTGGCTCTCCGAGTATTTTCACGGAGTCAGCACGTGATGGAAAAGTACCGTACACATGCAGCGGGCAGCTCCCGTCTGCGGCCGTTACGAAATCTAGCGCGCTGTCTCAGCGCTCCCGTCTGCGCCCGTTATGAATACGAGGGTTAAGTCGCCATACCAGGCTGCACTAGGCCTTCATACACAAGCTGGGTCAGGATGTGTTCATGTTAAGTGTCCAGACCACTTTTCACAAGGCACTTCCAGTTTTCATTGCACAAACTGGACTGGGTCCTTGGGGCTGAGACTGGCGACTTGGCTTAGTCCTGTCTACTGTGGGTTGGTTCTACCATGGTAATGAGGCCTGCTTATGACTGATATCTAGGAACAAGCTGCTGACATTCAGTTTCCCCTGAACATGTATATGCATGACTGCACCGACTGTCATGGCATGCGTTTATTATCATAACAAATGAACAGTTCTCATTCCAGCTGGTTGTTCACTGTGACTCATATCAGTCATTGCCCAGACAGGAACTACATGCAAACAGAAAAAAACATTCTGGGCTTTCATCCATCTTCCTCCAGTGGAATGTTTTTCTTTCGTCTAAAACAGTGGAATGAAACTTAATGCAACAAATTTCTATTGATTTGAGATCAGATATAAGAGGTATAATGTGATGATCCTCCAGGGAGGGAAAGGACTGGGGGAGGGCAGATCTGGATCTGGAGGAAGATGGTTCTACATAGCAAGGGACCACTTACCTCAGCACCGAAGTACTCGTCAATGATGGCCTGGGCTGTCTTGTACACATTGTGGTTGTCATGTTCCTGCAACTGTTCAATCTTGTCCACTGCTCCCAGCTCTTCCAGGTGCTGACACAGACCATCTAGTTGACCCATGCTTCTGGCCATCTGGACATTAATACCTCATCCCATTAGTATGATTCAGTCTGGTCAGTGTCATGACCAGCCATCTAGCTGACCCATGGTTTTGGTCATCCCCACAGATACCTCTTCTCATAAGTATGATTCAACATGGTCAGTGTCATGACAAACACGTCAATGTCGGTCATAGATCTAGCTGACCCTGTTTGGGCCATCTGGACACATGTTTTCCAACAAGTATAATTCAACATGTCAGTGAGAACTAACTGATCCACAGTTTGTACCAGTCTGCGTTCACCTTCCTAACCATTCAATGTGTCTACTGTTACGCCCGTAGCCCATTCAGATGACATGTATTGGCCTTCCATCTGTATCTACCTCCCACACCACTCAGCGTGTATACCGTTACACTAACAGTCACAGGCCATTCAGATGACCATGTGTCGGCCTACAGTCTATACCTCCCTTCCCACACCATTCAGTGTGTGTCTACTGTTACATCAGGCCATTAAGATGACTAGGTATTGGCCTACAGTCTATACCTACTACCCGCACCATTCAGTGTGTCTACTGTCACATCTAAAGGTCATTAAGATGACTATATATTGGCCTACAGTCTATACCTACTTCCAACACCATTCAGTGTATCTGTTACACCCATCCGCCATTCAGATGACCATGTGTTGGCCTACAGCCTATTATTTCTCACACCATTCAGCTCATCTACTGTTACACCCATAAACCATTCAGATGACTGAGTTGACCTGCGGTCTACCTCCCACACCATTCAGCATATCTAATGTTGCATCCATAGGCCACTTGGATGACCATGTTCACAAAATCATTTTGCTTTTTTTCTGCAGACCTGTTTACCCTTAAGCGACTATTGGTTATTTATCAATTGAAATAGCGCTTTTTCCCAAAAATGTGTGTACACAACACCAAATTTGTGAATTTTTGTAAAAGCAGGAGGTCCCTCCTACTGTTCCAATGTCATCCTGAGACTGTATGCATGACGTACAAGTTGTTACTTTTTGGTTGTAGCGCTCAGACACAATGGTTATACACCACAAGTGCCACTACCGCTCAAGAACTTTGTCTCGAGATTTTTTTCAACATTTTTTTCCCCGCTTCATCGTATTCATATTTTCACAAAACATGCGTACAAAATATGGCAAAATCGTATAGGTTAACAGGTCTGCATCTGATTTATAAATCTGTATAAGTTTTTTTTACAGACTTATTAGGCCTTGAAAAGGGTACCTAATTTTCTCCCTTCTTCAATGTGCTGATCTAACTTTTTGGATTCCAAATGACCCAACAGTGTTCTGTGTGTGTGTGTGCTTGCTTGGTGAAAGGAGGCAAGAATGTTAGCTGGTGGCTTTGTTTCTAAGGAGCTGAACTGTGCGTTTTAACAAGCAGAAATGACATTATGCTAGTATTCCCTCTGTGTGTGTGTGTGTGTGTGTGTGTGTGTGTGTGTGTGTGTGTGTGTGTGTGTATGTGTGTGTGTGTGTGTGTGTGTGTGTGTGGTGTGTGTGGTGTGTGTGGTGTGTGTGTGTGTGTGTGTGTGTGTGTGTGTGTGTGTGTCATAGCATGCGTGCGTGTGCGTCCACAAGCGCGGGTGTACGTGTGCGCACGTGGGTATGTGTATGCACGCACATGGGTGTGTGTGTGTGTGTGTGTGTGTGTGTGTGTGTGTGTGTGTGTGTGTGTATGTGTGTGTGTGTGTGTGTGTGTGTAGAACACTATTTTAATGACAAGGATAAATGGGTGTGCCATCTGCACTCACCTAAATACCTAATGCACATGTCTAAATGGACAAGCGACTATCTTTAACGTCTTACAATGTGTGTGGACAGCCTACAGTGGACAAGTATTGTACTTACACCACAGATATTGGAGATGGCATCCAGGATGACCAGAACGATCTTGGTGTCTTTGGCTGACAGCAGTGCACAAAGCGGAGGTAGACAATTCTGTTCCAGACAGTAGCCCACGTGCATCACACTGCCTCCAGACGTCAGGTTGGTGATGGCCCACACACACTCCTTCTGACTCTTGAAGTCCCCCTGTAACACCACACACCACCATTACCCATACATCCCCCCATAACTTCACAAGCCATACATCCACACTCCCACTCCTGATATCCCCCGGTAATGCCACACACCATACACCCATCATTACCCATACATCTACATCCGCACTCTTGACATTCCCCAGTAATACCAAATCTTTTAATTGTTCATACATCCACATCCCCACTCTTGATGTCCCCCTGTACAAAGGTGTAATACCACATACCATCATGACCCACACATCTACATTCCCACTCCTGATGTTCCCCTACCATTACATCCATTCATGACCTATACAGGCATTCCCTGTGGGGTTTTAAAGTGAGGGTCAAAGTAACTTCTGACTATCGATTTGTACAGCAAATGCTTCCACTACCATGTTTAGGAGAGATCTTGAGGTCCTTGTATTGGTGCTAAAAATTGCTAACACTTACTAACAAGCTCGATGCAGACCCAACAGTGTCCACATACACCAGCCAACCTTACTGAAGTGGTATGAGAAAAGTCTGACCCTGTGCATAAGGCTGATGATGTGTGGGATCAGTCCAGCATTGATGACAGCCTGGATCTGGTCTTTGTTGCCAGCTGTGATGTTGGACAGGGCCCAGGCTGCTTCTTTTTGCAGACTGGTCTTCGGGTGTTGCAGCAGGTAGGGGAACACCTGCAAGGCTCCAGCGTCTACCACATGCTGGGTCTGTTTGTCATTGCCCGTCACAATGTTGCCCACACTTCGCAAAGCCGGGGTCAGTACTGATGGTTCACTGCTGCCCAGCAGTTCCACCAGTCGTGGCACTACACCTGGATACAATAAAAACGGGGTTAACTGACAGATCATGGCTGCCCATTTAGTTCCAGTCGTGGCACTACACCTGGAGACAATGAAAACATGGTTAACAGGTCATGACTGCACCAGTTCCACTAGTCATGACAGCACCTGGAAACAAAGGGTTACCAGACAGTTCATGACTGCCAAGTAGTCCCCCTGTCATGAAGCTACATGTAGACACAAAACAGGGTCTTAACTGACAGTTCAAGGCTGCCCAGCAGTTCCCTGTCACGGCACTACACTTGCACACAAAACAGGGGTTTAACTGACAGTTCATGGCAGTTGAACAATAGCAGTCATGGCACTACACCTACAATACAAATGAAAACGGGGTTTTAACCGACAGTCTATGGCTGTCTAGCAGTGTCGCTAGGTACACCACTACAGCGATAAACAACTGAAAAAATTCTGTCTGGAAGTTCATGTGGCATCATACCTGAACACAATTTAAGAAGGGAGTGGGGGGAGAGAAAGGAGGGGATACATATGAAAACAGGATGCATGCACATAGCTTAGTGCATCTTATCTATTCCTGATGTTCTACATACTCTCTACATTATGCACTTTCATTTTCATGTTTATAACTTGGTTTGCCAATTATAAACTGTACATATTCGCCGTCTGTTTGGCATTTTTTCTTTCCTTTTTTTCTGCTTCTGTTTCGTCTAACTGAACACATCGGACTGCCTCAAACAAACCCATTACATATAACTCATGTTGCAGGTTGGAAAAACTACAAGGATGCTGACCTGAATCAATGACAGCCTCAATCTGTTCGTTAGGACCATCAGTGAGGTAGGACAAGGCCCAGCAGGAGTCAGCAAGCACCTCTCGGTCCGAGTGCTGAAGAAGCAAGCGCAGGGTGGGCAGACAGCGGCTCACTACCACAAAGTTGGGAGGAGGATCCTTGTTGCGACACAGGTTGGAAATGGTCCATGTGATGTTGCGCATGAAACCCGCCTGCAATCGCACACACAAGAATAGAAAGACAATCACACATGATGTTCTTTATCTGCATGTCTGCTGGGTATTTTCTTGTGTTCCTGTTGGATGTCAAGGTAGTTCATTTATGCTGGGACCGCCCTGTGGCATACGATGATTTGAGAGGTCATTAACTTCATGAATAAGACTTGTGTTTCAGTTCACAGATCTGCTGGTACTTGTGCATCAACATGTAACTGACTGAGTGGCTGTATGCTAAATGTCAGTGTGGGGTATGTAGTCTTCCACCAGCATGGGATGATGTGTTCTATAAAAGCTGTCGAAAGTCAATAAAATGTTGTACAACTCCAACTAATACTAATGTCACGAAAATGGATATCTTCCACGATTTCATGCTAAATACGGAAAAAATTGTTCAGCTATATAGGTCTGGAAGCAGACATACAAAAATGATAGATATATTAACTATATTATTTCATTTTCTCTCAAATGTGTTTATACTTTACACTTACCCGAGTAAGTCTTACAATTCTTCATACAATGAATCAGTATGACACATAGTTCATAAGTGAGCTCAGTTCAGTTGCATTCTTTGCAGTTACAGTGGACCCTTAAACTTTCACATTTTTATGTTTTGATTTAGCTCTGGGGAAGATTTAGATTTGGGGAAGTGCAAGTGGTGGTATTTACTTTTATTTATATGGTTCAAGCAAGAGTGATTAAAAGTATGGGAAAATGGTACATCTCTAATTATTTTCCATCACCATTTCCGTTTACTACTCTTCAGCTTCTGATTTTCATTAAATCTCAAGATCAGATGGTCTGTTCAGTGTCCTGTGTTACAAGCAAGACCTGCACTTGTGACACGTGACGTATTTCTCAAAATCATCTTCTGAATATCAACACCAGTTTTGTGTCTTGCAAACACGTAAACTCCATTTGGAAAAAACAAAACAAAAAAAAACAACTACACATGCCTATAGGTTACCCGTATTAAATATTTTCTATTCAATTGTTGGATTTTCACCAACAATGTGATAAACTTGACCAGAATTCAGAAGAATAACCCACACACGGACTGATCTGCTTACAGCAAGGCCTCATTGAATCCTGATGGGGCAAACTACATACACTGCTCTGCCTTCACTGTGCCTTTCCTCAGCTATATGCTGTAGTTCATGTAGACTGTTCCACTTTATCAAGCTTTCAGCTAAATGATCAGGTTTATCAAAGCTGCACACACACCCCACACCCCCCCCCCCCCCTCCCCATTTTGCCTTGAATCTTTCCATTATTTCAACATTAAGCCCCTCTTGTCCAATTACCAGAAACAAAGAACTTAGCAAAAGATTTAGCAAAATAACTATTCAGTATACACAAACACTTAGCATGGAAAATTTTAAGAGTGGGCCCATCTCATAAAGCCACAGAACTCACTGGAACACTGGAAGTAGCTAGCTTCAGCAAAGGTTCCAGAATGTCATTCTTGGTCACAAGATCTCTTAATTCTGGACCATCCCCTGAAACAAACATTCATCATGTAGAATACATCACTGAATCACAGAGAGTGCACAAGAATGTGTATATTTAAGAAATATCCTATCCTGTCTAGAACAACTTGTCATTGTGCTGAATCCAGACTTGTGATGCTGGACTTGGATGGAATGGAGGAAGGCACAAATAGGGGCCACACTAGCACTGTACTGACATTACTTTTTTGACTTGTAAATACTTATGCAGCATGCAGGACTGACTAAAACCATGTTACCATGACAATACCATAATTTTGCAAAGAGATAACAGACACAGCTGTATGCCACACAGATTGGCATGCAAAGCAAATTAAAATATCCGATTAACGCTTTTGCTAAAATGTGACCGTTCAATCAGTAAGTGATGGCTAGTACAGGACACAGTTGACTTGGAGAACAGTTTTGCTTGAAAAGTATTTTATACTTTATGTTTGCCATCTAACTGTGAGTTATTTTTACTTTTGTCATTCTCACCACTGCTTAGATTTGGTTCCTGCAAGTTGATGTCCTGATTTCATTACATCTATCAATCTATATCCACAAAACATGTCAGCTAACTGTAAAATGAGTTCACACAAGCAGGTAAATTTTCTCTCAGGCATTTCGCACACCACCAATCAAAATCACTGCATTACAGAGGTACTACTCTGCACAAGTCATATTGGGATACAAAATTATCAATTAACTCTGCCTTGGCTCCAAACAGACTCCTCTCTCACAGCTTTGATGTTAGTTTTATTTTGTCATTCATAATTTTGTGTGTGAGCAATTGGTCAGTTTTAAAGGTTTTCAGATCTACATGATTTTATCACTTTTGGAATTCTTAAGATTCAGTTCAGTTTGTGTCCTTATAGCCCAGCTGAATGCATAGGGCCATATCAGGGCTGTCACCTTGAAGTTGTTTAAAACAGAATTAAAAAAAAGAAAAGAACATGTACACATAACTTTTTTTTTTTTTTGGGGGGGGGGGGGGGGGGGGGGGGTAAAACCCTGTCCTCTGTACAATCTTAGATCACATGAAAAATGTTCATCTCTTCAGAAACTCAGAAATCACACCAGGTGGGACACCTTTGAACAAGATATATTTTACTTGGAATCTGCTGTAAAGTGATTATGTAATTTTTTTTCAACAGACTTAAAGACCTAGAAACAGTTTCTCAATATTCAAGAGTTTTCAAGGAGTTTACAATCCTGTGAACAATGTACAGATCCACATACAAAGAGTCCATTACAAGTTTCAAAACAAAAAATTTGGTGATATTTGGACTTTAAAAGAAAGCACCACTTTGTCTTTGGGCTTTGAAAATAAATTTGGTAGTTTATTATATATGTCTCAAAGAACTTTGTACAAAAAAAATAGAAAGAAAAACAAAAGTCACCAAAGTCAAGGAAAAAGAGAGTATGCCAGCCCATAATGATAAAAAGAAAAAAAAAAAAAAAAGATGCCATGGTGATGGACCATTTTCGCTGTCCTCTCAGAGTGAAAAAACATCACATGTATCAGATATATGCTTGTCTTGTTCATCATCATCAAGGACAGCATAGCACCCATGCCTTCCTCCTCCACTAGAAATGCTGGGAGTGGAGGGACAAGATGGAGGGAGCTTTCAACATAAACTGTATCTGCCTTCCAGAGAAATGCTGTTACTAATTTTCTTTTTTTTAATCACTATGCCTGAGTATCCTTTCCCTTGTTTTTCTTCCTTCATATCATACTTTCATCCTTGGCTTTCTGTCTTTGTGGTCCAGCTTTTTCCTGCTCTATTACAACTTGAATGCATGCCAGTTTCGGTGTAATGTGGTGACTAGGTGGTCAGAGGTTAACAACTGGAATGGGCACTAGTTGTCCATTCTGTACAGCTATTTGCAAATAGATTTTTCTTGTATCTTTTACTTTCTAAACAGATTTTTGTCCTATGCTGTCTGTAAGTCGGCATGTCTGAAAAAGTCAATGGAAAGGTGGTTAATATTTATATCAAAAATCATTTCACATGGTGTACGTGTGCATACGTTTTTTTCCCATGATAGAATCAACTTTTTTCAAGGGGGTGGCAGCCCTACTATAGGCCGTGTCCCCTTTACCTGTGCACAAACCACTTAATCAGACTGATCCCTATTACCCGATGAGCAGATGTCAGAAGAACCAACACCACCACTGCCAATATTTGAGGAAAGCAGTGCACAAAGACAACGAAAAGGCCTGCCAAGTGCGAGACCATGGCCTCATGAGAGTTTCAAAGCCTCTGAAATAGTCATAAATAGATGGACATGGTCACTGTTATCTGCTTCAACAATGTCTGTGCTTCTGTTAGCTCCCACCGATTTTTACTGACACACCATCGGTGCTGTTCACTGACCTGCTATGTTGCCCAGAGCCCAGACAGCCTGTTCACTGACGGACGTATTGTCGGAGCTGAGCAATCGTATGAAGTGAGGTACAGCACCAGCATTCACCACCACCCTGGTCTGCTCACTGGTGCCTGAGGCAATGTTGGTCAGTGCCCATGCTGCCTCAAACTGCAGGAGAGGACTGGAGAAGCACAAATAAGCATTACCAATACTTGTAGCTTGACATTTTAACTGTTTTGATTTGTTTTTCAACTATACATGTTCATTGTTTGGCAAAAATTTGAAAAAAGTCTTGAATACGTTTCCTCAAACTGAGCTTGAAACACTACATATCTAATCTATTCCTAAAATCCTTGCCACGTTTCCTGTTCCAGAGAAATTAAATTTTAACTACTGGTGATTTTATCCACACACAGATGTCCTTTCCAACCTCCCCAATTCTTGAAGCTTGCTTTCAAAATGGTGCAATGTGACAAATCCGAGCATCAAGTGGTGTATGGTCCACTTTTTGATCCAACCCGTGACTAACACATTTGTTCATAATGCTTCTGAAGGTCTCACTTTTACAGTGTCTTTAGTTTTCACCTTATGTGTAACTTGTACATCACCTGGAAAAAGAAAAATTAAGCGTTTCCCAACTATTGTTCGTATTTCAATGCAAAATTAAAGCTTAAATACAATAATGGATAAATGATGTAAAGAGAAAAAAGATAACATTCCTGTCGTAAGATTCTCAATTTGGTCATTATTTTGAACAGGTATGTGTCATGATGCTGGGCCATTCATGCTTTGCATTTTTGGTGTTCACAACACAACCTTTCATGTGTACTGGAACATTGGCATGGAAAGTCAACCACCCCCACCCCACAACAGCCATATTTCAATGTTTAACCACACTCACACATGCCACCTATGTTATTTTCTGGCACACAAAGTTTGTGCACCGGTCCATCACTAAGCTCATGCAGCCATTTCAAATCATTTTTCTACATGGTGTTCGCATATTAACCTTAAGATAATTTTTTCCAATGGATTGAAAGTTTCTTTTTTTTTTCTTGAAACGATCAACTGTTCAACCTCCTATGGCTTAATAGGAAGTACCTTTTCTAGTTTTTGAGACTTTTTGGAACCAAAGCCAAAACATCTAGGAACTAGTCCAACGAAATCTTGCTGATCAGCACAGTACCAAAACAATTTTTCTGATCTGGAGACATTTCATTTTTTTTAATCTGGATTTCTTGTTTATTCTGGAAGACTTGCTGCCCAGCTCCTCAGCTAGAATTATTGCAGATCTATTAATTCCAAACCCTCAAAATTTACATCTTCACCTAACTCAATGACTGACCAATCAGAAGTATGAAAACAAATCCTTTTGCTTTGTGTGCTTCTGTCCACTTTTCCTATACCTTGTCAGGGGGAGGGGAAGGTGCTTTATATTCTGAAACCTTGATTCACAAAATTCTCAGGAATTCTGAGCATCAAGTCAATGCAGAACAGGTTGAGATAGATTAGTTTAGTGCAGATGTCCGTTTGCCATATAAATTGCTACCTAAGGAGCCAGTTACTTGTTTGACACGTTCAAACTGACCCTTTACAATTTGTCTGCAGAACAGCCGATTTGAAAATTTTCTGAAAAGGCTGGGGTACAGGTGCTGCCTAGGCCCCGGTGGGGTCCAGGGGCAATGCCCTGATGGAGGGTCCAGGTGGATGAAGCCCCCCCCCCCCCCTTCAAAATGGAATTTAAGTTGCTCTGAAGACCATTTTGTGGTCTCTCATAAGCAGTTCACTATGCAGCAAGTAAAGAAATCAAAAGAAAACTTAACACACACACACACACACACACACACACACACACACAGGCATGTTCACTTTTATAATTTTTTTCCAAAAAAGTTGGTGTTTCTCTCAACATTTACACACATAACTTGGTAATAAAAGAATCCTCAATTGTTGTCATGATTATTGTGCATTTCGTTTCCTCTTGTTTATACACAAGCAGACCACATTGCATGCTACTTAAACTGGGCTGTCACACAGTCAAACAAAATCCAAGTGTCCATTTAAAAAAAAAAAAAAGGGAGGGGAGGGGGGGAGATGGGGGGTGCCAAAACATTAATCCTATCAAGTAATCAGTCTGGTCCGATTGCAATGCAGTACTCTATAAGGATCAACATACTTCTTGCAATGCATGCGTTCAAAGACCGCAGTTAAAACCATGTTAACTCTTTTCAACAAAGCGAAAAAAAATAAACATGCCATTCACTGCTTGTTGACTTTCCGAAAATAATTTGAAACCTGCCAATCGAAATTGCTCACTTTTGCCATCTTTTCAGTCCACTCCCATCTCCAACAGTTCACGATTTGTGACAGGCAAGACATTGCATCCCCCACCCCTACCCAGGAGACGAAGACTGGGCATCATACACAACCAGGAAAATGGCAGAATTATTCACATTCACCTGCATATTTGCCCGCCATTGAACTGGTCTGATTAATGCATGCAGAAGTGCAATTAACAACTACAGGTGACAACTCTTGAACAGAAGCATGGAAACCTGGATGGGAAACACTGGATACAGTAAGAGACTCGAGGTGATTGAGAGGTTCGCAATTTATCAGATTTTTTTTTCTCGATGTTTTGTTTTTCCTGCCTCTCAAAGTCAGGTGGTTTTCTCAGAAATCCTTGGATCGGAGGAGACTTCTACAGCCTGTGTCCGGGACTCCCTGGGATGACATAAGATGTACTGGAGACCTGTAAACAACTACAGAGAACAGTTACCACCTGCAAACAAAAATAGGATGAGAAGCGCCTTGTAGTTTTAGCTACCTTTGAGTATCCTGCAGAAAGGACACCAGTCTAGGCACCACACCAGCTTCGATGACGTCATTGATGGGGGGATTGCGCTCCCTGGACAGGATTTTGCGACATGCCTGTGTTGCTTCATACCGCTTTTTGACATCCTCACTTTGAATGCCAGCAATGATCTCCTGTAGACTGCCACTCTGTACACAACACCAGAACAGGCCATAGCCCAAATAACGAGTCCATTTCACTTCTAGTCCCATGACATACTGATCTAAGCACAAATTTCTAACGATAATTAGCCACCCCCTCATCTTCTCAAATATGCAGATCATCGATTCAGGACTCCACAGAGGCCTAGACTATAGATGCCATTATAGGTTCAGTCTCCACTTGGTCTTTGCAGATCTGTTCAAGTTCAATGGGGAGTAAAGAAGAGTGTTTCCGCTTTCCTGATTGACCCTAAATTTTTCCTCTGCTGGAATTGTGGAAAACAAGAAACAAACCAACAGACAATACATGCACAAAAATAGTGTAGATAGAAAAGCTGTGGTCAAGGCCCTAGAAAGCAGACAACAAAAGTACTGACCTTTTTTCTTTCAGGGAAAAGCACAAGTTACACTCAAAATAGCATTGAAAGTGTGAATAGCATACATCATGTGTTCACTTCAACCTTTATCAAATACAAAATCAAGCCTAACTTAATAAAGCTGTTATCAGTCAAAAAAAAAAAATTGGTGGGAAGGGTTCCTTATAAGAATTGCCATTTACCACTACTACCATTTCTGAGTATTCTGCTTTCTTAACAGCAAACAATGTACATGAAAAAAACCCAGTCAACTGACCAAAACCATAAAGATACTAGTTTACAAAACTCATACTGTCTAGTGTTGTAAGTATTTGATAGTTTATATAATTTCCACAGTACTGCCTGTCTAATGCTCCATTAGTGTTAGATGGTTTGTCATTTTAAAGTTTTCCATATATATCTAACGTCTATGCTTCAATACTGAAATGACATAGCATTTCCTACCTCATTCAACTGTGCAAAAAAGGGGGTAATAACAAACCTTCAGTTTTCAATTGTTTCAGATCATATCCAGTGTTTAGAGAGAAAGACAAAGAAAAACCCCAAAAGGCCTCTGAAGAAATTGCATATAATATATACCTTGCTGGAATCGTGGACAGGACTTGTAGCCAATTCATCGTCAGAAAGAACAACATTTCTCCGTTTCAGGAGGTTTTCCTCCTTTTTGGCCTTTCGTAGTTCCACAGACGTTTCATTCCTCCTCCTTCGCATTTCCTGAAACATTTCCAACATATATGCACATTGCTTAATACATACAGCAATAAGGATACAAAATCTTCGACCATCAGTGCCAACATGCTTGACTACCCTTGAGTATAGAACAGTTAGCAATTTAATACATGAATTCAGTTTTCACTAATCTAATGCAACTTCAAACATGCAATTTTAGTCCAGGTTGAATAGATGTTTCTATAACTATCTAAATTCAAACTCACATAAATTTATAACTTTTTTCCATTAACATAAGTACGCAACAAAATACCCAATACTTACATCTGCATCTCTGCCTTTATTTTTATAATTTTTCAGGCGTTCACCAGTTTCCTGAAGAGGCATATTGCAGTAGACTGTAAATCACTCTGTCACAAAATCTGAAACAAAAATACTTCAATTATAGACATATTTTTTTCATGTTCTTTGTACCTTCTAAAACAGAAAAAGAGCTGTGGTAAAGTATTCAGTTCATCTGATTCTCGATACAAAATCATAATTTTTTTTTTCTTTCAAAACAAAACAAAAATACATAGCATTCTTACATTTTTCACAATTGCAGTAACACTCTGGAACTTACTTCCAAACATCACTCCCTTCCTTTCCAACTTGCACGTCAGCATGAGAGCATATATATATATATATATATAAGAAAAGAAAATGGTACTGAGGATCAGCGCAATCTTAAAAACAGTGCTCAACCACAGTGGGAGCGACATTTGTTATATTAAAAGCAAGTTAAAATCAAGCTTCTAAAAACATCTACAAATTTGTTTCACGCTGTGCGGTCGTCAGGATGTGATGAGCTCGTGTTGCCAGTGCCACGTATATATATATAGCTAGCTGGTTTGCTGTTGTTTTTTCCGTGCTACATGTGTTTCTCAGGTGTTGGTTTTTTTCGCTGATAGGAACTTCCATCTGTGTCTGCAATTGTTAACCATTTCTGTTCTAACATTTAGAGTTGCCAACTGTGGTTTACATAGTATAATGTATTTCTCTGTTAGGCATAGATTGCATTTTTTTGAAATGTTGTTGTATGATGCTGCTCTTTTTAAAATTTTCCAAGATATCTTGTAGTCTATGTTTTTTTCTTTAAGTTTCCAAATGTATTTACTCAATTCTGTTTGGTTTTTGTATCTTTCTTTGTTGAATGATTGTTTATGGTTTGCATATCTAGTTTTGAATTGGTTTTCCGTGATACCTACATATGTTTCTTTTGCGTTCTCTGATGTTACAGTGGCTTGGTACACAATGTTGTTATAAAGGCATTTGTTGCTTAGGGGGCACTGTTCTTTTTTGGTACAGTTACAAGATTTCCTTTCGTTACCCTCCTTTTTTTCTGTGCTGCTTTTCATTTTGTTTGCTGAATCGATGGCATTTTTAAGGTTCGGCATACATGAATATGATAATTTGATGTTTTTGTTGAATATCTTGAATAATTTATGGTCTTTTGGGAAAGATGATGTCAAGATTTTAAAGAATTCTTTCCCTACATTTGTTTTAACTCTTGCATCATATGGGGGATTGTACCATATGATATTCCTTTTCCTGTTCTTTCTGCATCTTTTTGTATCATTGTCTGGATCGTATCTTAGTTTGTAATTGTAGCCACTTGTATGTAACGCCTCTTGGTATTCAGCTGTAGCGTTGTTGAATACTGTTTCGTTACATGACAAATTGGATAGTCTTTTATTTATGCTTTTGGGTATTGTTTTCAGTATGGAGGGTGGGTGATTGCTTTTGATGTTTACATAAACAGGCGTGTCATTTGGTTTCTTGTATGGTTTATATGTGTGTTGGTTGAGGTCTAACGTTATGTCTAAATAGTTCACTATCTTTTTGTTTGCTTCTATTGTGATTTTTAAGTTTTGGTTGTGGAAAATTTTACACAATTCTTTTTTCTTATTTTCAATATTTCTAGGGTTGTCATTCAGAGCGGCAAGGCCGTCATCCCTGTACAGTCCAGTTTGTTTTCCAAGTTTTTTTTAAATATTGGATAACATGAATAGTCCGACAAGTTCGCAAGTTTCGGCACCATCGTATGATCCCATTGTGACATCGAAAGTTGAATTCCTGCTTGTGTTCTTAATCCAGGTTTCATTTTTATTGTGCAGTAAAGTTTTCTTTGTGTGGAAAATGATTTCCATTTCTGACCCTGATATTTCTGTGTACTTGTTGGCAAATTTTATAGCTTTAGTTAGTAGCTTTTCATCTATAGATGGGTAGAAATCTACTATGTCAAATGTTATAAAAACTGTATTTTCTTGTTTATTGAGGTTTTTGAACCATTGTATTACTTCATATGTGTTTTTCCAGAGATTGAGTTCAGTGTTTTCTTTTATGTTTTTTTATGGTTTTCTCTAAGATTTTTTTTACTAATTTTCCCTAGTTCAGATTTGGAAGGGTTTATCAGTCTACATGTTGGGTTGTTCAAGAAATTGGGTTTGTGGTCTTTAAGTGTAATAAAGGCTTCTCTAGCTGCTGTGGTCTCTACTCTGTCACTTAGGTCCATTTGGTGCACAAGTTCCTTTTCTTTCTTTCTGATGTGATCATATGTAGCCTTGTCAGCCTTTCTGTAATTTTTCTGGATATTTTTATCAAGGAGTTTTGAGTACTCTTCAGGTTCTATTTTGTAAAAGTTATTGGTTTTATCCGCCTTCACAAATATTTTGGTGTCATTTTGAATTTGTTTAATTTCCTTTTCTAACGCTGATTGAAATTTATTAGATTTTTTGAAATCTATGTTGGCTAACATTCTTCTCATTTTTTCTTCAAATGTTTTCATTTCTTCAATGGCTGGTGGTACTCGCCATGACTTGAAGTCGTATGTATTTTTATCCTCTTTTTTAGCGTTGGGGTTTAAAAAGAAAAATGCTTTCCATCTCATATTTTTGATGAATTTTTCCGTTTGTCCTATCATTTTCTTCATGTAGCACTGGGGTTTAGCTAACGGGATGTTTTTGATGGATTGTTTAAAGTTGATTTTTTCCATTTTAAAATTTGCTGATTCAAAGTGCTCAACGTATGGAGCAGTTAAGAAAATGGTACCTGAGAAACACATGTAGCACGGAAAAAACAACAGCAAACCAGCTAGCTATATATATATATACGTGGCACTGGCAACACAAGCTCATCACATCCTGACGACCGCACAGCGTGAAACAAATTTGTAGATGTTTTTAGAAGCTTGATTTTAACTTGCTTTTAATATAACAAATATATATATATATATATACATATATATATATACTACTTTTGTACTGGTGCTTAACCAGTGGAATAAATAAAGTGGAAGAAACAGGCACGGGCATGTGGTTTTCTTTACGTGTTTATATATATATATATATATATAAACATATCATAAACGTATATCAAGACTGTTTACGCATTTTGTTAAGTTAGATCTATTTTGTTAAAATATATATAAAGCCCAGAAGCCCACATTGCAAGGTTTGAAGCTGCAGACACTGTTTTCACTATCATCATTTTACAACTGATGTAAAGACCCAATATTTTAACAGGAAGAAAAAAAAACAAGTTGAGCTGGACGAAAGACATTCAGAAAAGAAGTCTGCCCTAACCCAAAGGGTCCCAAAACATTCATAATCAGTAGCAATGACAACCCTCCCCCCTCTTTTTTTTTCACATAAAAAACTTTCTGCATTATATATTATCTATTCCACTTTAAGAAGCCACACTGAAATTGCAAGAAAAATGTTATCTCTTATGGCTAATATTTTAATTAATGATATTGTCCTAATTAAGGATAAAGTCTTCTCTCTCTCTCTTGGGTGGTTTGTCCTCTTCATTCGTGATAAAACTGACATTTTTTTCTTGATCTGTAGCAAACATTGACAGGTGCTGTTGTGTAGTATACAGGCCTAGCTTTAATGTAGTCCTTTAAAAAAAAAACTACTGATCAGAGAAACTTGCTTGTGGGCATCAGTGTAGTGCAACACCCACTTCTATGAGGGAAAAAAAAACACCCAAAAACCCTTCCAACTTTCACAAAACATCTACGTCTTGCAGACACATGAATATTAAAATCTCCATGCCATTATTTGATTTTAATGGACATTTGAAGCACACAGCGTTACTGCGTACATTCAATCATCAGAAGCCCTGAAAGTAAGTGTTTGACATAACATGTTGCCAGAAAAACCAAAAGAATAGTAATGATCAGCAACTGACAAAGTGACCTACAATTTTAAAGGCCTATGAATTAAAAGAGTGCTTGCAAACCATTTTGAGATAACGCATCAAACCTCTCCACATCTTTGCGACAAAATTTTCTGTGTGCTTCCTCCCTATACAACTACAATGCTGTTTTGAGTCATACAGTGATAAGATCAAACATCTTTTATGCATACGTAGATGGTTGATACCACTCCTCCCAGGCCTTCTGTGCATGTGACACAAACGTCAGCTGTCCACCATGGGCAGGGCCTGACAGGAGTCATCCGAATCATGAGCCAAAATAATATAGCTTAAATTTTTGAATGCCCCAACCCGAATTATGATATGCAGTTGACATGTCAAGTTTTTATGAACCCGCTTGCTCCCCCCCCACAGGATTTTCACCCGCAAACATATGTTTTGTTTTTCTCTGTCCCGGCCATCTCAACATTCCACTGCTCTCCATCTCCCCCCCCCCCCCCCCCCCCCCCCCAAATCCCACTGCTGCCTCGTCCCGACATCCACAGGGAACAGTCAATGTCAAGTCTTTACGTTTAAGAGACAACTCACCAAAGGCGACACTGCACTGCTGCGGAGTCACTTTGGTGATGTTCGGTGGTGCTTGTTCTGAGAATCTGATACAACTTGCGCGGGACACCACAAACTAATCCCCCTTCTGACAACAATAATTGCTTAATGGAGCCAGTGTGAGTGAGCTCTCTCTCCAGAGGATGCCACCATGTCTGTCCAATGACAACCCCCATGAATTTGCCCTTGCCGAATCAAACCAAGGCCATAGACATGGAGAGGACATTGAAATTGAGGTCACCATGACAGCAGGGCATGAAAGGCCACAAAACTTAGGACTTTTTTTTTATAATGCTGATCGATGAGAATGAGGATGATGCAGAAAATGCCAGGGATTTCCATTCTGATCTGAGCCTGCATGACAGCTGTACTCTACACTTACATTCATAATATGTCCCAGCGTCAGCCATGCCCGAGCAAGATACAGACACCTGCAGTGTTGGTCAGGAAATCTGAGCAACACTCGCAGGGATGCATGCATTTAGTGGATGAAACTCGACCGTGTGGTCGTTTTCCCAACTGAGCGTGTTGCAGACTCAACTCTTAAGTAGAAGCCAGTCGGGGCAGAAAAATCCTACATGGCTTTGATGGGAATCAAACCCATGACCTCCATGCCAGGAGTCTGCAACACTAACCAGTACCACTTTGCCTCAGCGGCTGGTGAAACATTCCATCATAGTGCCAATGCCGTGGTTGGAACAATTACTGAGAAAACTACATGTCAAGATTTTTTCAGTGCACTGGTTGTTGTGGAATGATTCTTCCCGTTAAACTGAACATTCCAAGTAACGAAAATTCTCAAGTAGTCCTATGTTCTCATCCACTACCTAACTCAATACTTTTCTTCTTTTTTTCTACAAGAATTTCTACACTTCAAACATGATCCAGTAAACAACTATCATCACTATTATTAATGTAAGTTTTATGTTATCATACTAATTATTATTGTCATTATTATCAATGCTACAACAGTACTAGTTTTAGTAGTAATAGTAGAAATAGTTAACTTGTATTTGGTATAATGAATATGATCATTGCTATTATTATTCATCCTTTTTTCTGCATTTGAGAGCAGCACAATCAAGTTGCCAATGCAAGAAAATCTTTCCCATCTCAGGAAAAATGTAGAATGTTTTCTTTTCACTCCATTTAGTTTTTGTCCTGAATGTTATCTTCTAACTCCACCAGAACTAACAATTTTCGTTCGTCATTCCATCCAGAACTATACTGCAGTTGTTTTCAGTTCAGCCCTGAAAGTGAGCAGTGCCAAGCGTGACCATTTTTCAGCACAGATCATATATTGTAAATGCATGAGTTCATACCAAGTAATAAGTATGGACTCGGCCTGGAAAAAAAATGCTAGCATAAACATCCTCTTCAAGGCCAAAATTTTAGCACTTAAGAAATAACTTTTTTTCTCAGCTGTCTGACCCAGATAATTTCTGCACCATTTAATTGGTCTCCCCCCCCCCCCCCCCCACCCCCCCCCTCTCTGAGCCTTTCTGTCTGATGGTGGTGTTCATTGTTGATCTGGGTTTTTGTTATTTTTTAATGTGCCTGCACTTTTAGTAGAAAATCATTTTTTCAGCAATGGGCACAGCTTATGTGTATGATGTTCACATTCTGTTTTGAGGTTCAGGACTTGAATAGCAAAGCTTGTGGCCGGTCATTCCATGCATTACTTAAGCTAGCTGAACATCAAAAGCAGGCATGCAGACCATAAGGTGACCACCATGTGCACAAACTTTTACAACCGACATTCACTTTTGCCCCAAGGACAGATTCTATTAGGACTGGAATACAGCTTCATTACAATCTCAATCTGGTATAATTTAGGTAAACATTCATGTAGAAAACATTTTGTTATTATCCTCCTTTCAAATTAAATCCATCTTCTCCCCTTTAGTTCAACCTCTTCTTTCTTTTAGTTCCATTCCATAGTTCTTCACCAAATACCACATTTTGCACCGAGATCAAAGAGATAAGTGACTATTAATCCTCTGCTTTAATCATTTTCAATGTTATTTGTCCCGCATGAAGACAGTCGAAATGCGTTGCGTCTATTCTGCAATTTGTTCCATTTCTTTGGCAGCCCAGTAGCGCTACCTCTGTTCTCATGTTTTAATTTCCACCCCCTTTATAATTTACTTATATCCTGCTCTTCATTTAAATTCTGTTAACTTCTTCAAAGATTTGTTGTTTGACCAGAACAAAGTGTGTGAAACATTGTATTACTAATATCCACATTTGTACAGTGATCACACCGGTAATTTCTTTAAAACCGGTACAGCAAACTTGGCAAAGGCAAATGGTCAAACAAAACTGGTAGCTTGGTCATTGCAATTCATGTAAGTGCTACAAACACTGGTGCATTTTCCCACCACCACCACCTGGTCAAATGAAAATTTAAACTGATACACAGTATCTATAGTTCTGCATGCAACTTCTTCAACTTGTCTTTAAGATGGGTCAGGACTTTGCGTGCCTGACCTAGCACATCTTTGGTCTTTTTCATTACATTAGCCTTTTCTGAATCAAGTAGATACCTGTTGTGGCTACCTGATAGTGATACATGGAAGACTGTTAGTGTTAGGACAAAGTGGTGGCTTTTTAAACTATTTTTGCACTCTCCCTGTTCCGTCATGCTTATAGCCGTTGATTGGCTCCTGCGACATATGTATCCAGATCCAGATCCAGAAGTGAATAGTTGCAAGATGCTATGGACTTATTCTAAAACTGGGGCACATTCATCACTTTAAAAAAAAAAAGCACTATCAAGCCAACACACAGAATTTCAAAGTCAAATGATGCTTCACTAAATTGGCAAAGCCACTATTTAAATTCCACTGTAGCACTACCCTTCAGTAAATTCCCTTCGATTCAAAAAAAGGTCTTGTTGTAAGGCAAAAATAGTAGAAATATGGTAATTGCTGTTTGGCATAAAAGGTGGCAAAATATAAAATCAAGAAAATTGGGACTAAATGCAGCAGGCCTTGGCAAGTCTTCACAAGTTGGCAAAGAATCAAAATTTGAAAACCCAGGGCAACGTTTTTGAAGAACAGTTTGCCAGATGTCCTCAATAACCAGACTGAATTATTTTCCGTTTGTCTCCTTTTTTGGGGAGTGGGGGTGGGGGTACCTGCACTGCATCTGTCAGTGCTTTCAAAGGCAGAGGGATGCCCTTTCGATGGTTCCTTCTATTTAATGTTCGTACCTCACCGACTATTTCCCGTCTCTTACAACCCTGAACTGCCACTGCAAATGCCACGCATGCTAAAGTTTGTCACCAAGGAACGATGAACTGGCCTTCTCCATGTATAGCACTTAATATTAGCCCCAACCTTCATAAGTAAATTATAAGTAACCTTAGTGATCCTCAAGTCCAACGAAGGTCTGTGGCTGTGGGAAAGAATAGCTTTCTAGCCATAGCACAGTGACTGAGAGTCGACAATAAATGACATCTGGAGCTGTAATCTCTTTATAACGAGCCTGTAAGATATTCCCTGATTCGACAGATAGGTGATCTGGACATGAAATATTGAGCATCCGATCTTGAAATTAAGTTGAATCTCTGCATCAATCATTCAATGGATGATGGTTCTCCAGATGGATCGGGATGGAATCACGAGGATGGTTGCAGGTCGACTTTACAAAGTTAGTTTTGACAGTTCATTCTTAACCAAATTTTTAGGGAGTCAACTGGTTAAGATAAGCTTTCGTTGATGAGTGACAAGCATTTCATACGACAAATATAAACCTACGTAATATAAAATAAACTCAACTCACAAGCACTTGTTGCGGCCCAACAGCAGACTAACAGCAAACAAGATCTGTCTTGTCTCGTTCAGTGGAACAGAGTGAAATCAAAGCGTGCCGCGTCAACGTCACAATTGTGAGCGTGGATGTTTGATTGGTCAGATTTTTAGGCTCTAACTTTTATTGGTCATTTCCATGGCTTCCGATAACATGACAGTCCAAAATTCGAAATTCATCGAATATATCTTATTTTAACTGCCCATAGCGATGTTATACCATATTTTCACAAATGGTAAAAAACGGCGAACTGTATGCATTAAACAACACGTTCCGAAGTTTCAGTTCTCTCGATATTTTTCGCGCATGCGCAACGTTAATTGTTTGGGGATCGTCCAACATGTCTGCCGACGAAGACACAGAGCTTCGGGACTTAGTCGCCCAAACGCTAGAAGCAAATGGAACTCTTGGAAAACTTCGTGTAAGACAGAGTGTATCTCGTGTTAATACCTAGTCGATGTATTGGATGCATGCAAAGGTTACGCAATTTCCTCATAGAACCGGTGAAGTCGGTTTAAAACAGTTACTCTGATTAATGACGTGCTTTAACTTCTGCCTGGACTGGCACAGTGGCAGATTCTTTTAGAGTTCTTCGTGATTTTCATTTGCGAATGAATTCCTCAGCTCTTCTTAAAAACATAATGCTCACTGGCTTTTCGAATTCTGATATGTACTTGTGTCGAAAGAGATTTGTTGCCTTGGCTGCTTTTTTTTTTAAAGCAGTGCACAGTTTCGTATTCTTTGAAACAACGTGTTAAACAACGCAGAGATAATTCACACCAACGGTGTCATCCAGTGTGTTTGTGGGGGAGGGGTTGGATGGTGAAGATAGGATCCTTTTTTTTAACAACCCCCCCCCCCCCCACACACACACACACACACACAACGCTTTTTTCTACCCCCCCCCCCCCCCCCCCCAACTCCCCTGAGTCTCTGAACATTGATGGGCGTAAGGAAGGCCAGGAACATGAAGTGCATAAAATACCTGAAGTAGACCGGGGCAAGTTGAAACCCCTGTAAAGGGATAATGGGAATATTTTTCACCAGTCATTGTTAAATTCATCTGTTGCCTTAAATGAAAAGTTAGAGGTAACTTCTTCACTGAGAGAGTCATAAACTCCTGGAATAGCCTCCCAGTTAACATAGTTACAGCTCCAACAGTGAACACCTTCAAGTCCAGACTGGATGCCCACTGGAACAGCCGTCCTTCAAAGTTCAGTCCATTGTGCTACGAATAGTTGGTGGTAGTGCCAGTATTATTAGAAACCCCATGCATGCATGTTTCTGAGGTGTAGATTACATCAACAAGTCTACAAGCCTCCAACTAGGCCTCAAACACCTCAAGTTCAAGTAATCAATGATGATAGAGCATATTTTGTGTGTGAGAGAGAGAGAGAGAGAGCGGGAGAGAGAATTGAATTCAGAACAAATGATTTGTTCACAGAAAAGAAAGACAAATAGACTGGCATACATGTTGACACCTACAGACACAAAGATACATGCATGGGCATGTGCACACATATACTCGCGCGCATACGCACATACTGTCTGTCTCTCTCTCTCTCTCTCTCTCTCTCTCTCTCTCTCTCTCTCCTCTGTTAGCCACCTTGTCTGTTTGTCTGTCCTCTTGGTCTTTTTGCCTGTCTGTCTTCTTATCAGAAGTCTGAAAGATGCTAGTGTCATGTGATCATCATGTTAAATTATTTTGTTTCTTAACTTTAATATGAATGAATGTGCTCATTTTCAGAATTAGGCCTGTGACCTTATTGTATCCTGATCTCTTTCTCTCTCTCTCTCTCTCCTCCCCCCCCCCCCTCTCTCTCTCACTCTGTCTCTGAGTCTCTCTCCCCTCTCTCTCTTCTCTCTCTCTCCTCTCCTCTCTCTCTCTCTCTCTCTCTCTCTCTCTCTCCCCCCCCCCTCTCTCTCTCTCTCTCACCCCACACACACAGACACACAGTCACACACGAACAACAACAACACACACACAGTCACACACATACACACACACACACACACACACACACGCACACAAACCACAGAGTGTCTACATATGTGGGAATACTAATGTTAAAAGGCATGGTTAATAAATAGGAAAAAGACAGGCTGGGAAGACAGAGTAAACAGTGATGGCAGTATGAAGGAATCTAAGGAACTGGGAACTTATCTTTTTTCCACATTAAATCTGCTTGCGCTCTTTCCTTTTCACTTCCAGGTGCCTTTACTTGTTCAGGATTCTCAAATCTGTTGTCTTTTTCCATGCAGATTTACCTTCATTTTCTTTTTTAATGTTCTAAAATACTGCAATCAGTGTGTGTGTGTGTGTGGTGGTTTTTATGCACTTGCATTTTGTTTAGTGTTCTTAGAATTATTGTTTCCTTTTGTCGTTTTGATGTGTTACATCTTTTCATACCTGGATTCACAAATGTAATGGTCCTTTTTACCCTTTTATGTGCTTCATTTTGTTCAAGGTTCCCAAATATGATATTTTTGTTGTTGTTTTATTTTCAGTATCTTCTTTTTTTCAGGAATCCTGAATGTAAAAATCTTACCTTTTAAGTGTATTCATTTTTATCATTTTTTGTGATATTTTGCTTGCAAAAACTATAGCATGATGCAGTGTTGACATTGATCAGCTGGTGAAGGAAGTCCTCTTAACATTCCAGGAATTGAAGGTGAAGGCACCCTTGATTTTTAACTCTCCAGATGAAACTGAAAGCAAAACAAAAATTCAGCCGTTTCTTTCCTGCAGAATTGTGTGCTTAGCCATTTATAAAATGCCGCCAGGATGTGCACATGACTTGAATTTCTTTTCTTTTCCTTTGCTTTTTTGGAACCATAATCATAATGACTATACTTCTCTAGATAATTCCATGAAGACCTTGTTCGAACTTACCCGGATGTTCCCTTGAACATGAGACGTATTAATTGTTTCGGTTTACATTAGTATAATTTGTAATTAAACCTGACTAACATGTAGTTAGAAATATACTTTAGATCACTCTTTTCGATTCCAGATTTTATTTGATGTTGACTGTTGGTCAGTGCATCAGAATACATATGCAATTCTACTTTTAACAGGCTTTCAGACCTCTGTGGTTGTCTTAGATATAAACAACATGACTGACTTGACCCTGGGACTGTACTACTTTGCTGTAATGTGTGTCAGGTGTCCATCATTCTGTAGTTTAACTGGTGTGCTGCCCTGGGATGACCTCTGTGTTTGTCTGGAATATAAACAACAGGACTGACATGACCCTGGGACTGTACTGTTCTGTTGTGTGGAGTGATTGTCAGGTGTCCGTCATTCTGTAGTTTAACTGGCCTGATGCCATGCTGTGACCTCTGTGGTTGTCGGAGATATAGTACAGCACTGACTGGTCTCTACTGCTCTGCTGTGGGGAATGATATAGTACAGCACTGACTTATCTCTACTGTTCTGCTGTCCCTGTTGATTTAGGCCCAGTTACGTGCCAGTGTTTTCCTGGCCCTAGAGGAGCAAGAACAAGTCCAGGTGAGTCAGCATCAATGGAAGGGGTTCAAGTGAGGTGGGGGAAGGAAGGGTTGGGGGGGAGGGGGAGAGGTGTAGAGTAGGGGGAATATTGAAGGAGGGTATCATTTGTGGAATTATTGTATCTGAAATATTGTACTCTGTTATTTGTTTGTACTGGGCAATGAAGCTGATTAACGAAGTGTTCCGACTCCGTCAGTCATGGACGTGTTCCTATGAGTTACCTCCCATCTAAAGAAAAATGAAGAAGTTCATGTAACTAGTTAAGCCTTAGTTTTAGAAGTAGAACAGGTTTTTGCAGTGTTTACAGACGAGACCACTCTTCCTCAACAAGAAATTTACTAATTCTGTAATGTTATACTTTGGTTTTTAGAGCGCAAAACCTTCGACTTTCATGATTTTTGCATTGATACAAACCCAACACTCTTTCCCAACAAGAAATGTTATTTATTTTGTCTTTTTTTTTTTACATTAGTTACTGAATGCAAGACCCCTCCTCAACAATTACAAACTACTATCATGTTTTACATTGGCTACAGAATAGGACACTCTTCCTAAAAAAAAACAGCAACAATGACAAACAAACAAGACAGCAAGCAAACAAACAAAATACTATGTGATGTTTTACAGAAATTTGCGTATAGAACAGTACACTTTCCCTCAACAACAAAAATACTGTGTCATGTTTTACATTGGTATCAGAACACCATTCCACTCCATAAAAGACTGTCATGTTTAGCGTTGGTTGCACGCAGAATAGAACATTCTTCCTCAGCATAAAAAACCCTCATGCTGTACTCTGGTCACAAAATAGAATACCATTCCTCAACATCAAGACGGTGTCATATTTTACATTGGTCAAAGAACAGTCTTCCTGAAGATAAAAGATTGCATACTGCTTTACACTGGTTACACTTACAGAATGATACACCCGTCTTCAAGGTGAAAGACTGTGTCATGTTTTATATTGGTTACAGAATAGAACGTTATTCCACAACATTAAAGACTCAGTTTTACATTGGTTACAGAATAGAACGTTCTTCCACAACGTTAGAGACTGTGTCATGTTTTACATTGGTTGCAGAATAGAACACCCTTCTTCAACATAAAAAAACTGTCATGTTTTACATTGGTTACAGAAAAGAACACCCTTCTTCAACACAAAAGAATTTGTCATGTTTTACATTGGGCACAGAATAGAACCCCATCATAAACACAAAAGACTGTGTCATGTTTTATATTGATTACAGAATAGAACACCCTTCCTTAACATAAAAGACTGTGTCATGTTTAGCACAGGTCAGAAAATAGAACAATCTTCCTCAACATAAAAAACTGTTTCATGGTTACAGAATAGAATACCCTTCCTCAACATAAAAGGCTGTGTCATGTTTTTATTGGTTACAGGATAGAACATCCTTTTTTTAAAGTTACATGAAAGACTGTGTCATGTTTAACGTTGGTCACAGAACAGAAAGTCGTCCATCACCATAGAAAACTATCATGTTTTGTCATATTTTACATTGGTTACAGAACAGAACTCCCTTCCTCAACAAGGAACTCAACAGCTTCCTGTCAACACAAGATGGTGAGTATATCTTGGCATCCACCTGATACATGCATGTGTGCATTTCGTGTGTGTGTGTGTGTGTGTGTGTGTGTGTGTGTGTGTGTGTGTGTGTTGTACGTGCATGCGTGTATATTAATAATTCTTTCCTATAAATTAGACTAAATTAGAGGGTCAGATGCAGCACGCTAAAGTCATTTCCAAATTTTTAGGGGATCACTAAAATATTTAGGGGTCACACTTTATAACTGCTAGAAACTGTACTGAAAATATTATCTCACACATGTGCACGCACACGCACACGCGCAGACACACACACACACACACACACACACACACACACACACAGAGGAGAGCGCTCTGACTGGTACACACTCATTTATAAACACAGTGCAAGAGAGAGAGAAATGCATGAGGAGCTAAGTTTAACTGAGAAACTTTATTTGTGGAATGTCCAGTTCGATTATAATCACAGCTGTATCCATAAGAATTTCTACTACAGAAACCGTTTCCAACAATGTTGAATGTTCTATTTGCTTGACAATATACCAGTGGCCAAGCAATGATCATCAGGAGCATGATTACAAAGAGGAGGCAAGCGATGAAAATCATGGCCCTTGTTGATGAAACTTTGGGTTGGCAACTTTTGCGCTGTGTGCAAAACATTCATCCAGCCTTGTAACCCTGCCACTTTAATTATCCGAGCTGGTCATATTTCATAGATATGTGATCTCTCGACTTTGATTTCATTAGCTGTGTTATCACCCAGAAGCCACAGCTGAGCTGTCGACTTAGATTATGAAGAGCTGAATTTCATATGGAATTGGAATGGCTTGCTGTTCAGGTTTTGTGAAATATGCGATATTGTGGTCCAGTTACAGACTGGGTAGGTTATTTTGAAGACACTCTGGTTTTCAGTTGAAGAGAGTTCTCTAGGGGAAGTTGTTCCAACGATTCAAAATGTTCAGAAATGTTAAGGAAAGATTTTGTTTCTATCAACTTGGATTTTGGCAGATCGGACGAAAGGCCTTGATGTGATGTGCTGCTTGAAATTATAATAGGCACAAAAGAAAATACATTGCATCACAGTAAATTTTGGCCCATTTTAGTGACGCATTGTATGAACTTTAGTGTGTTAGATGGGAATTTTGTGCATCAGAGACGCACATTTGTGCATAATAATTATCAGTTGTGTGTGGGTGTGTTCACCACATGTGTGTGTGTGTGTATGTGTGCGGTTTGGAGACTGTGTGGGTTGGGTACATTTAGAAATGACAGAGAGAGAATAGGAAGTATTGCTTACTTTGGAACTAATGATTTCACTTCATTGTCTTTCATGTTTTTTTTTTGTTTTGTCATTTTTTTGTTTTGTTTTTTCTTTGTCATCTTCCATTTCCTGTCTGTGACTTGCTATAAAGTGTCCCTTTTAGTTTGATCCTAAAGCCCCAACAGGTCTTGAACAGATAGACAGATGGTGAACAGATAGACATACATACATGTACTGTCCAATTTGTGTCCCTTAATGCTGGTCCAAAGGCCCCAGCAGATGACACTAATTTACAGACAGACATGTACAGATGATGTGTACAAGTAGTGTTCCCTTCAGGCTGATCCTAAGGCCTCAGTGTGTCACAGACGTAAAAACAATGTGTTCATATGACAGACTAATACGTCTGGGCTTTAGTAGAGTCACACAAAACCCAACCTTGACATTTCCCCATATATTAATGCGTTGTGACTGGGAGTGAGTGTGTGTGTGTTTGTGTCACTGTGTGTCTCAATATGTGTGTGTGTGTGTGTGTGTGTGTGTGTGTGTGTGTGTGTGTGGTGCAGGTCGGCTGCTGACCAGTTTGGTGCGTGAGTTCTTGGAGTTCTTCCATCTGGAGTTCACTGCTGCAGTGTTCGATCCTGAAACGGGCCTGGTAAGTGATGCACTTTCCCAGGGTGTTCTCTCAGCCTTTTTACTGGTACTTGCATCCCAGGGGGAAGGGGACGGATGTTTTTTTGTTGTTTTTGGTTTTTGTTTTTTTTTTCTTGTTAACTCATCAGCTCATAGTTTTTATTCCTTTTATAGTTCATACTGTTGAGAATCTGCATTAACTATTTTTGCTGATTTGGATAAGTAGTCAAGTTTGCAAGGTCTTTCGTCGTTGCCAATGAAACTTAAAGCATTGGAAATGTTACATAAGTATTCTGTTTTGTCTACGTTATGAAATGCTTTTTTCTTTTTCTTTTCTCAGGGTGTTGGATTATAATATTTAAAGGTACAGATGGTCCATTTCCATGGCTTTTTTTGTTGTTACAAAAAATTACAGCAAATTACAGCAAATCTCTTAAATTGTAGAGGTTCATTCATTTGAAAACTCGGTTCCAAAACTTTTAGTCCGGTGTACACAGAATGAAGAGAGTTTCTATTCTTAATGTCATACACCACACCAGTCTGGGCCTGAGTTGTATATACATGAAGTGCTGGAAACTGCGCCAGGCAGACGGAAATATTACAGAGATGATACTGGGAAAGGGAGCCCTTCTGTGGTGGAAACAATATCTTTGACACTCTTAGAAAAAACTCAGAAGAACAATTACTATGCCGCTGAATGAAAGAAACAAAGTACTAGACAAACATGATGCGTTTCGACCTCTTTGGTCTTCTTCAGACAAGACAAACAACATTCAAGACAATGAAAATGAAACATGAACGGTCACATATCTCCTCAGATTGGGAGCAAAATTTAAGTTTCTTTCGGATTCTTTCTGCAATCACCTCACTTTGAAACTAACTTTTAGTTTTGTTTATCATTGGCATGTTGTTACTTCATGGCAAATGTTGACAAATGCTAGTTTTGACATTAGCTCAGCATATAAGGCTATAATTGAGGGATGTAGTGAAAAATGAAGGTGTATTTGATGAGTGTCAGTGGAGGATTACAGTCAGCTGTGCATGACGGTCACTTGTCAGGCTTGGGCCATCGTGATTTTTTTTTTCCACATTATCGGGCACAGGTGATGTTTTCATGGACAAGTGATTTAGATGGGAAAAAGCAACTCCCCCCCCCACCCCCCAAAAAAAAACCCCAAAAAAACCTTTCAAGTCACAATATTAACAGTTCATTAAATTTTATTTGATTTTTAGTTGAAACTTAAAAATAAAGTGATAGTGTGGAACAAATTGAAGCAGTGTTTGTGTAACTGAATTCCACACTTATACGGTGAGGTAATTTGCAGAAAAGTTTCATTATCAGTGAAAATGTGCTGGTCTAAGAGCATACATCTTCTCAGATTCTATTCAACTTACCCTTGGTTGTGATCACATCACAACTGTATTCATAAAGTTGCTTCACTTGATTGCTTTGTGTACAGTACATTGCATGATAAATGAAAAAATGAAATAGCAATATCCGTAAAGGTAGCAGAATTCAAGACTGCAACTTTAACCCACATTAAAGTGATTGTTTTTTTAAACATTACTGAGAAGTTTTGGAAAAAAGAAATTCTATGGGAAAGACCTCAGTCCATGTCCAGCCATTTCTGGGAGATCTATGTATAAGTGAGAGCAGCAGATGGAGTCGTCACTGTCTGAAGCTAAGAGTTCAACTCATGATCTGCTGGGCCCACTTCTGCGCTGCTCATGTATCACACCACCATGGCTCCCTGTCTGTCCCGCATACCCCAAGTCATGCACCGGAAGTCCTTATACTGGCCTCATAACTCTTAACGGGACAAACATATCATCAGAAGAGAAGGCTGTGCAGAGAGAGAGTACAGTTATAATCTTTCAAGGTTTCTGGATCATGTTAAATCTGTAAGTTCCTTTATAATGGTGTAATCTCTTGACTGGCAATATTCGTGAGCTGGCTCGTCCTGGCCTCCACAGGAGCAGAAGTTCAGTGAAAAATCATGTCCCAGCTGTCTGTCACCCTACATCTAGGGAGTGCATTGCCATAGGTTGCTTCCAGCAGCAGGTCCCTCCCATGCTTCTCCTTTAGAAGTGATAGAAGGGCAGGCTCAGGACTGCGAGGGAACAACCAGTCTGCAAAATGAGCAGCCTAGTTATGTATTGCTATACATTAGGATATATGGAGAAGGGGGAGGCTGGCAATGGAAATCTTTTTAGTTCTTTGAACTTCCATTAAATTTTGATGATATTTTATGAAAAGAAAGTCCAAACATAAGAAGCATGTGAGAATTTTTGATCTGTTGGAACACATACTGAGTCACATGCCTGACCTGTGGATCTGGCTGGGCAAGGACAGATGGTAAGGGATAGTGACTTAAATCTATTGGGGTGCGTGCGTGTGCACACGTGCACCCACACACACACTCACACGTACACACTCACACGCACACACGTGTTCCTCGGAATCGAGGTGGGTATCCATGAACACGTTTCACTACGTCCCACATGTACATAGTGCAGATGGTTTATGTTTTAAAAGGAATCTACATGGAAAAAACAGCATAGACTGAGAAATATAACCAAAAAAATGAATGATTTTGTCTTCCGTGTGTGACAGTGTTGTAAATGTATGTCTGATAATGTGTGATGTCATAATAGTGGTGTTCATATATGACTGACTGTGTTGAATAGTGTCACAGTAGTGGTATTATAAAAGAGTGATAATGTTCAGTAACATCACAGTAGCAGCGTTGATGGATGTCTGATGGTGCAGTCGTGGTGTTGATATATGACTGATGATGTAGAGTGATACCACAATACTGGTGCTGATATGTGATGATGTTGTACATAGTGTCATGGGATTGGAATTGAGATATGACCAGTGATGTTCAGAAAGTCACAGTAGTGGTGATGATATATTATATGACTGATGGGTATTCAGTGATGGCACAGTAGTGATGTTGATGTATGACTAATGTTGAGTAATGCCACAGTACTAGTGTTGATGTATAACTAATGATGTCAGGTGATGAAGCAGTTGTGTTGATGTATGACTGATGATGTTGAATGATATGACAGCAGTGGTGTTGATGTATGTTGGATGGTATTGAGTGATGTAGTAGAGGTGTTGATTTATGTCTGATGGTGTAGAGTGGTGTCACATCAGTAGCATTGACGTATGCTTGATGGTGTTGAGCGGTTTCAGAGTATGGTGTTGATGCAAGTCTCATGATGTTGAGCAGTGTGACTGCAGTGGTGTTGATGTATGATGATAAGTGGTGTTGATGTATGTCTGATGGGTGTTGAGTGATATTGATGTATTACCAAGATTGATGAATGGTGTCACAGTAGTGGTATGATGTATGTCTGATGGTATTGAGTGGTTGTGTTGATTTATAAGCGAGTGTGTTGAGTGGTGTAACAGTAGTGATGTTTGTTTATGTCTGATGGTATTGAGTGGTGTCACAGTAGTGGCGCTGATGCATGTCCGATGATGTTGAGCGATGTCACAGTAGCGGTGTTGCAGACAGAGGAAGCAGACAGCAGAGAGTCCCTTGCCAAGGAGCTGAACCTGAGGAACGGCCCAGGGGAGGGTGACGCCCATGCTCCTCTCTTGATGCAGCTGCTCCATGGATGTCGCAGTGGTGGGTCCGTCCCACAGTCCTCTCAGTCCCATGCACCCAGAGCCACATCTGCTAGACAGGTCAGCTTTGTGCACTTTGTCAGTTCTTGACAAGACATGGAGTAGTCTTTTCATTGATATGTGTAATTTCTTCTGTTGTTGTTTTCAAGGTAAGGGCAAATGCACTCACACCTCGTCCTGTTTACTGGTATGCAATATACTCTTCTGTTAAACATGTCAGTTCTCTGCAAGACATGGGCTAATGTCACTCTGACACCAACAAAACATCTTCCATGGTACATTCAAGTTCTTTATTGATGCATGTTTGTGTTCTGCAGGAGTTGGGGTCAAATTCTTATTCTGATACTACTTGATATATAACAGAGTTTTGTATGTGTACTTAGCTCAGTTGTGTAATGGAAACATGTACTTTGCTGACATCTAACCCCTGCATTCTGCACACCACAGGACATGCATATGGTCTGTCTGTCCCGGTGGAGGGTGTTCTCTCCCACACCTCGTTAACCCTCTTGCATCCAAACTGTATATAAGGCAGATCTGCTTGCAGTGCATTAGAGATCAGGCCAGGACACTCCCCAATGCTGCTACACTCTGGGATTACTTCTTTTTGTTGGGGCCATTAATTTGTTGTTTTTTTAAATCAAATTTAACAGTGACAAAAGCTACAGGTATGAACTGCTTCTGACAAAGCAAGAGGTATGAACTTGCAAAACAAATGAATTGAAAAATCCAACAGGTATGAACTGACAAAACCAATGAATTTGAACTGACTAAATCAGATATCAACTGATTAAAGCAACAGGTATGAACTGATAAAAACCAAGAGGTATAAAATGACAAGACCAAAGGGTTTGAACTGTGACTAAACAGTTATGAACTGACGAAACCAACAGGTATTAACTGACAAAACCAACAAGTATGAACTGACAAAACCAGCAGGTATGAATTGACCTAACAATTGAACATTAACTGCCCCCTGATAAAGCGGGCAGGTATGAACTGACAAAACTAACAGGTAGTAACTGACACTTTAAAAAAACGCAGCAGGTATGAACTGACAAAATGGGTAACGAATGCTGCTGACAAAATCAGGTATGAATTGACAAAATCAACTGTTATAAAGTTACAGAACCAGCCTCTGACAAGATGAACATGCTTGCATAATGAAAACACACTACCAGTTAAAGGGAATACCTAACGCCACACCTGATGAAATGAATATTCAGAAAGTGTCTGTTCATTATTTCGTCTGTATAATTTAACTATAATTTCCAAATATTTTGTCATTATCTGCATAGTTCTGCATCCTTAGATGTTGTTGACATGACATAGTGAAGTTTCTGTCTCTGACATTATTACCCAAACATCTTGTGTATTTTCAGCTTTCTGCTTATCACTGTATTGATTAGCTGTTTTCATATTAAAGGGTGCTGGTCTGTTCTTGAAGATTGGGTTGTCTGATCTTGTTAATGAAGATGGTGAAGGTGACTTTTCATTAAAAAAAAAAAAAGTGCCTTTGGTCTGTTTCAGTCTGTGTTTGACTTTAATGGTATCACCCACTGGTCTTGTCCCTTCAGGGTCTGATGATGTAGGGCCACAGTATGACTGGTATCACTGATTGTCGTGTCCCTGCAGGGTCTGATGATGTAGGACCACAGTATGACTAGTATCACCCTCCAAGCCTGTTCCTGACAGTATCATGGACTGTCTGTACTGGACCGCACCATAGTCATTGATTATCTGGACTATATGCAGCGTACAGACGGCTGTCTCAGATTGTATCCTGTACTGTGCACACCGCTGTCAGTGTTTTTACCATGGACTGTACTGTGCACTCCACTGTCACTGTATCATGGATTGTCTGTACTGTACATAGCACTTTCACAGATTGTATTTTGGACTGCATGTACTGTGCACTGCACTGTCACTGATTGTGTCATGGATTTGTCTACACTGTACACAGCGTTTTCACTGATTGTATTTTGGACTGCATGTACTGTGCACTGCACTGTCACTGATTGTGTCATGGATTTGTCTACACTGTACACAGCGTTTTCACTGATTGTATTTTGGACTGCATGTACTGTGCACTGCACTGTCACTGATTGTGTCATGGATTTGTCTACACTGTACACAGTGTTTTCACTGATTGTATTTTGGACTGCATGTACTGTGCACTGCACTGTCACTGATTGTGTCATGGATTTGTCTACACTGTACACAGTGTTTTCACTGATTGTATTTTGGACTGCATGTACTGTGCACTGCACTGTCACTGATTGTGTCATGGATTTGTCTACACTGTACACAGCGTTTTCACTGATTGTATTTTGGACTGCATGTACTGTGCACTCCACTGTCACTGACTGTATCATGGATTTGTCTACACTGTACACAGTGTTTTCACTGATTGTATTTTGGACTGCATGTACTGTGCACTGCACTGTCACTGATTGTATCATGGATTTGTCTACACTGTACACAGTGTTTTCACTGATTGTATTTTGGACTGCATGTACTGTGCACACCATTATCATTGATAGTACAGTACACACCACTGTCTTTGATTTATCGTGGACTGCTTGTACTGTACAGACCACTGTTCTCTGTTTGTACACTGTGCTGTCTATGCTGTTCACGCTATCACTGATTGTATCCTGGACTGTCTGTCTTGTATAGACCACTATCAGAACCTTCTAACTGTACGAGACACCATCACTGATTGTATCCTGGACTGTCGGTACTCTACAGACAAGAACCACTGATTGTATCCTGGACTGTCGGTACTCTACAGACAAGAACCACTGATTGTATCTTGGACTGACTTACCTTTACTGTGAACATCACTATCACTGTTTGTATTGTGGACTATCTGCACTGTACACACCACTATCACTGATTGTATCGTGGACTGTCTGTAATGTATAGACCACTATCAGTGCTTCTGGACTGTCTTTATTGTACAAGACACTATCACTGACTGTATCCTGGACTGTCTGTACTCTACTGACCCAAACCACTTGATTGTATCTTGGACTGTGTGTACTGTGAACATCACTATCACTGTGTTGTGGACTGTCCATACTGTGCACACCACTATGGCTGATTGTATCCTGGACTGTCTCTACTACATACAGCACCATCACTGATTGTAGTTTGCACTGTCTGTATTGTATTGTACACATGAGTATCACTGATTGTATCCTTTACTGCCTGTTCTGTGTACATATCACTAAAACTGATTCTATCCTGGACTGTCTACTGTACAGACCACTACACTGTTTGTATCCTGGACTATCTGTATTGTGCTTATCACTATCAGTGTTGGTATTGTGGACTGTCTGTATTGTACAGACCACTATCACTGTTTGCATTTTGGACTGTCTTTACTGAACACACCAGTACTAACTACATCGTGGACTGTCTGTACTGTACAGACCACTGTCGCCGTTTCTACCTTGGACTGTTGGCACTGTACAGATTACTGTCAGTGACTGTATCCTGGATTGTCTGTACTGTTTACACCATTATCACTGGTAGTATCCTGGACTGTCTGTAGTGAACAGACCATTATCACTGATCACACCCTGCAGATTATGGATGTGATTAGGTTTGTTCCTGTAGAATCTGCTACTGTTCTATGGTGCATCCTGTGTTACAATCAGTATTAACGACTGCAGTGTGTTGTAATCAGTATTGACGATAGTGTGTTCATCAGTGTTGACAATAGCCAAGTGTTAAAGTCAGTATTGAAGTTAGCCACGTGTTACACGCAAGTGTTGATGTTAGCCCTGTGTTCACCAGTGTTGATAATACCTGTATGTTACAGTCGCGGTTGACGTTAGCCATCTGTTACAGTCAGTATAGACATCAGTGGTGTGTTCACCAGTGCTGACGATAGCTGTGTGTAACGCTTCCAGTCGGTGTTGACATCAGCCATGTTACAGTCCGTGTTGATGATAGCCATGTTACTGTCAGTGTTGAAGTTAGCCATGTTACAGTCAGTGTTGATGATAGCCATGTTACAGTCAGTGTTGACATTAGCCATGTTACAGTCAGTGTTGACGTGGCCATGTTACAGTCAGTGTTGACGTTAGCCATGTTAAAGTCAGTGTTGACATTAGCCATTTATTGTCAGTGTTGATGTTAGACGTGTATTACAGTCTGTTGATGTGGGCTGTGATGTGCTGTGTGTGGATGGTGGTTGTAGTGGTGATGTGTCAGAGGTGATGTTTGTGGTGGTGGTGGTGGTGACAGTGGTGTTTGATTGTAGCAGAAGGTTGTATGGGCACTAACGCTTTCTGTCTCTGCTCTGCTGCTGCTCATCTTCAGCAAGACGAAGAGGTAGAAAGTAGCAGCCATCAGCGTTACCCAAAGGTAGAGTTTGCAGTGTGTATACATTTGGATATATCTAATTGTTACTGGGTCTGTTGTTATGTGGGTCAAGTTGTAGTTGTGTCTGTTGTGATGGATGTCAAATTGTTGTGTCTGTTTTGAAGGATGTCAGGTAGTTGTTGTGTCTCTTGTGGTGAATATCACATAGTTGCTATCTCTGTTGTGATAGATGTCAAATAATAGTTTGGCGTCATATACTATACCATGTCAGACCATAGCATTCAACGGCAGTTAGCCAGCTCTGTCAGGCCGAATTTTTCCGTGGCCAATGCAGTCATAAGACAGTCACGTGCAGTCACGTGATGTCACCCCACTTCCGGCCCCGGAAGAAGCCAGTGTCAACTTCGTATACGTCATTCATCTTCGGCCTGCCGTCAAAGCAAGATAAGTCTTGTGCTCTGTCTCGCCTATACTTGCCTTTGTGTTAACATTGCTGTGTTTTGTTTCTATACTTGATTCAGTTGTGGCTTGCACTAGACCCTGAGTTTTTTTGCCGTGTGAGGCTCTTGGTGGGAGCGTATTTATTAAAAGATTTGTCCCTTTTACCGGCACTCTCGCGACTTTGTTACTCGCGATCGTCGGCACCGCTCGCCGGTCGTGTTCCCCCACCATATTGCCGAGCCTCGGGTTCAGCACGCATTTTGTGCTGGTTCCGGCTTGCACTAGACCCTGAGTAATTTTGCCGTGTGAAGCTCTTGGTGGGAGCGTATTTATTAAAAGATTTGTCTCTTTTACCGGCACTCTCGGGAGCGTATTTATTAAAAGATTTGTCTCTTTTACCGGCACTCTCGCGACTTTGTTACTCGCGATCGTCGGCACCGCTCGCCGGTCGTGTTCCCCCACCATATTGCCGAGCCTCGGGTTCAGCACGCATTTTGTGCTGGTTCCGCTTATTAAGGTTTAGTGCTCAATAACTATCACACCTGTACTCTTTACCCTTCACAGGTAGAACGTGTTCGAGTAAGGGTGCGTGACACTGATCTGCTTATTAAGATTTAGTGCCCAAGAACTATCACACCTATACACAGTGATACTCCACGTGTAGAGATTGCTATTAATAGCCATACCAGTCACACGACCGGTGGCGTGTACGGGTAGTTCGAGTTTTCAGTCGATCTCTCGAGCACTTTGCACGACACCACACGGACGATCGAGATTAATTGATTTTCTCGATCGGCCACCTTGTCTCCTCTTTGCGGTCGTGTGTTCCGGGTTTGCTCTATCCACCTGTGCCCAACATGGTGAAGGACACCGCCGGGTCGAGCCACTCCACTGCTCGGAGTTCGCTCAATTTCCCGGAGAACCCGCGGGTCGATTCCATCTCGGAGCAATCCGTTCGCACAGATGAACGTACGGTTCGGGTAGACAGAGACGACTTCTCCGCGGAAGGGACGCGTGATCTTTCCTCGTCTACCAAACCGACGGACGCACGACCGCGGCGTCCCAAGGCTGATAGGCAAGCGGCCACCATTTCAAAATGCCTTTCATTTGATCTGCCTGCAAAGTCTAAGGGCAAAGCTCCCCTCAAGGTGCTGCCCAGAAAGTCTAAGGGCAAGGCTCCCCTCAAGGGGCCCGGCCGAGCAAAGACTAGCCAACGGAATTCGCCCTCCCCCACCCCTTCTCCATCGGCCAGCTTGCCCTCTAGCCTACGGACTCGCTCGGAGACTTCTAACTATCATGCTGAGTCACGCGAATCTCGGCCCCCGGGGCACCTTGCCGAGCCGCGGACCAGCACGGGTGACGGATCTGGGATGGAATCACCATCCGTCACTCGCCTTGATGAGTCACGTATCTCTTTTTCCCCCCAAATTGATACGTGCACTCATAGCGCTCGGCCCCACCGGGCACAGGTGCAGCCAACACCTGAGCTCGAGGAGCGCTTCGACTCCGGAAGCAGCCTTATGGTCACCCCGACGCACGACCTCGGTGGTGTCCATAATCCTGGGCGTGCGGGCACGCCGCGCCATGGGCCCGGCCGTGCCCATGCACAAGGACGGTCGACCTACCCCGATCGAACGTCACCTTCTTCCCTAGGGGTATTGGACGTTGGGGAACCGACCTTTTCGGATCCCCATTTGGGCAACGTCCGCGGTCCCGCTCCTCCGGGGGGAGGATCTACCAGCGGGACCAAGGGTAACCTGACATATTCCTCCAGGGGGAGGAACACGGGACCGCATCCTGACCAATCCGCACTTTCGCGGGTTGGGGGCTCGACTTCCGCATCCTCCTCCATACCATTATGGCCCTCCCAGGCCCATTCCAAGGACGTGTATGGTGCAGTGCACGGACCTGGACGGGGACGACAGGCCACGGCCTCTCAAGACCCCCCCAACAGTGATTCAGGTTACCCGGGTCCCCGGGGACTTTCTGCCTACACCCCAGGGCCGCCACAGCCCGTTTACCTCCCCGGGGACCGGTGGCTCTATGCCCCCGAGAGAGACCAGTGGCTTAACGCCAACACCCAGCACGACCAGCTACATGGTCGAATGTGGCACCCGGCCTCACTTGCCTGGGTCGACCTTGGTCTCCCTCCTCGGGCGCCGTCCGATCGGCAGGACGATGTCCCGGCCGCCGATTATAGGGCCACCGGGGACACACTACAGGCACCCCTCGACTTACCTCCTGAAGACGGGTGCTATGAACCCTCTCAGGACCAGTACCTCCCTGAGGCGGACGATACGAGGAGCTAGCCCCCACCTCATTGTACGATGTCCGCACGATAGAACGGTGGCGACCAGACCTCGTTAGGAGGGAGGCCGCACCCGCTGACGAAGTTCTCTCCCTCTCCCAATTCGCCGGTCCCCCCCCGGCCCAGAGATCTAGACCAATCTACCCAAGAACCCCTCAGTCGCCTCCTTGTTTACGGACAATCCCGTGACCAGGGAGATGGGCATTTCCCAGTCGGACCGTCGGTTGATCCCCCACCTGCCCCCCCTACTTCCGGCACCATCTCCTTTAAGAACCTAAAGGAATGGGACCGAGTAGCCAGGATGGGCTTCCTCCACACCACGGCGGGACACACCTACTTGGACATGCCCCTTCAGCGAGCGGAGGCTCTATGGCCGGAGGACGATGGTGCCATCCCAGTACCGGGGGACTCGGGCTCTGAGGCGCACCAAGAGCCTGACCCTCGCTTGTTCAGCGATCCTTTCATGCGACACCTAGTTAACAGGATTTCGCATCACCTTTCGGCTGCGGCGGACAGCGCAGCCAGAAGCCACTTCAACTGCTTGTTGGTCGCGAGAGATGCCATGCTGGCGCGGACCTCTCTCTCCCCGACGCTTAAGGCAGCCCTGCGATGCATCCCGGGCCAGGACCAGTCGCTCTTTGGCGACTACTCGGCTGACGTCATAGCACAAGCAGTTGAGGAACGCAAGCAGGCTGTGTCCTTTGCGCCCAGGCCACCGCCACGCCCTGCTAGACCCCCACTTCGTTCCTTCCCCAGGCACAGACCCTATCCCAGACAATCGCCTTCCCGCACCGCACGGCCCGCCAAGCGACCTAATCTTCTCCCAAGGCCTAAGCCAAAACCCCATCAGCAAAATTTTCGGTTAGGCCAACAGTCACGCTCCCGGAGCTGACTAGGGAGACAGCCCGAGGGGGACTTAGATCAGGTAGCACCCCCCCTCGCCCTATCCCCCACCCACCAGCCCAGACCCTCGCCCCCCCTGGCGGGCAGCCTCTCCCGGCATGCCCACCAGTGGAGACGCATGCGCCTCACCCCTGGATAGTGGCGGTGCTACAGGAAGGGTTTCGCCTTCCTTGGGCCCACGAGCGTCCCCCCCCTCATGCTATCTCCCCCTCCCTCCCCCAACGAACCCTCCCCCGCCAAAGCAGAAGCTCTTCGCACGGAAGTCCAAGACCTCCTCAAAAGAGGGGCCATCTCGGAGGTTTCCCACCCAAACCCCGGCTTCTACTCTCACCTCTTTGTGATCCCAAAAGCCTCGGGAGGATGGAGGCCCATTCTAGATCTTTCGCCCCTCAACAAGTTCCTCAGGCCCACCAAGTTCAAGATGGAGACCCCCACCCAGATCCGAGACTCCATCCATCATCGCGACTGGGCCACATCCATAGACCTGAAGGACGCCTATTTTCAGATCCTGATTCACCCGGCCCACAGACGATTCCTACGGTTCGTCTGGCAGACCCCGGAGAGGCCTGCACGCATAGTGGACCTCATCTCCTGCCTGTCACAGGCACCCCACACCTCGGCCAGAACCCTGTCCTCCCTCCTAGGAATGATGGAGTCCCTGTCTCCCCTCATTCCCCTGGGGCGGGTCCCCAAACGCCAACTTCAGAGGGAGTTCCGCCGACGTTTGTCACAGACCTCCGACCGCTGGGACCAGGTCATTCCCCTCGGACACTGGTTCATTTCGGCGACGGAGGAGCGGCTCACTCCAGCCACTCTCTCCACCGGGGTCCCCATCTCCCTCCCAACCCAACCCAACCACTGGAACTTTATACAGACGCCTCCAACTTGGGCTGGGGGGCCCACGTGGAGGACAGTCACGCCTCGGGGGACTGGGAGCTGGAAGCGGTCAGGCTAGCCCTTCTCCAACTCCAGCACAAGGTCGCGCATCGACTTGTTCTCCTCCTCACGGACAATACGTCGGTAGCTTGCTATGTCAACAAAGGGGGAGGGTCCCGCTCCATAGGCCTCTCCCTCAGAACAGAGGCCCTCCTTCGCTGGTGTCGCGCAACCATTGGTTTGTGCCCATGATCGACCTGTTTGCCACCAGCTTCAACCATCACCTGCCCCTGTACGTCTCCCCCGTTCCAGATCCCCAGGCGGATGCAGTCGACGCACTATCCCTCCCCTGGACGGGCCTACTGACGTATGCCTTTCCCCCCTTCCCCATCCTACACAAGGTGATCAGGAAGGCAAGGCTGGAAAGACCCAGGCTGATCCTCGTAACGCCATGGTGGCCGACCCAGTCTTGGTTCCCGGACCTCAAGTCCCTCACCCACGTTCCCCCCCTCCGGCTCAGCCCTCGCTGGGACATGCTGAGACAACCCCGGTCAGGTCTTCCTCGCTCCAATCCCAAGATGCTTCGCCTACACGCGTGGCTTCTATGCCAGCCCAACTGCGAACATCTGCATCTACCCCCCACTCGGAGAGACCCCAGTCCGTCCTAGACACACTAGCCGGGGCAGGGGCCTCTCAGGGATTACGGGACTTCGCCTCGGCATCTCGCAGAGCCAGCACCGAATCCCTCTACAACTACCGTTGGGAGAGATGGATAACCTGGTGCTCAGATAACTCTGTTCCCCATGACTGCCCCTCCAACATCCAGATAGGAAATTTCCTCTCCCACCTATCCTCTTCCCTTAAGCTGTCGGCTGGCTCCATTCGGGGCTACAGATCAGCTATCTGCACCACCATTCGTCAACTGGGGGGCCCTTCTTTTGACAATGACTTTCTCCTCAGAGAGGTGTCTAGAGGAGTTGCTCTACGGGAAGCTCAGTCCCCTAGGCGCATTCCCCTCTGGGACCTTTTTACGGTCCTCGATGCCCTCAGAAAACCCCCTTGAACCCATTGCTTCTATTCCTTTTGACCTCCTCTCCTTTAAGACCACCTTTCTCCTCGCCCTGGCCTCGGCCAGAAGACGAAGTGAGATTCACGCCCTCAGCGGTGACCCCACAGATATCGCCTTCCACAGGGACGGCTCAGTCTCTCTCAAGTTCCTTCCGGAGTTCTTGGCAAGAATCAGGAACCGGGCACCCCCTCTCCCTTCCTCGTCATCCGTTCCCTGACGGACATCTTGGGAAAGGGAGAAAAAGATGGAGACATGGACCTTTGCCCCTCCAGGTGTCTCAGGTACTACTGGGAACGCACACGCCCCAGGCGCTCCTCCCAGAGACGACTCCGTATCTCCCTCAACCCCAACAATACTAGAGATATCTCGGCGGGAACTATCTCCAGATGGCTCTCCAAGACGGTGAGATCTACCTACGCTCAGGCGTACAAGGATCTCCCTGTCCTATCACCCAGGGCCCACGAGGTCAGAGCACTGGCCACTTCCACAGCGTTCCAGTACTCTGTTCCCGTGCGCCACCTGCTGGAGGCAGCCTACTGGCGTTCGGAAAATCCCTTCATTAATTTTTACCTGAGGGATATCCGCATGACCAGAGCTGATGGGTCTAAGGGGATTTCCTTTGTGGCGACCAATGCAGCCATATCGGTCAACCCCAAGAACCATTAGGGCGCTCGCCCTCCTCCGATTCCTTTAAATTCTGCTATGGTCTGACATGGTATAGTATATGACGCCAAAATGGGGAGTTTGTGTTATACTCCCTGTTTGGCTAATATACTTACCATGTCAGACTCTAATTCCCTCCCTACCTTCCCCTCTGGCGCCAAGGTTCTCGGGGTTACCATACACACAGGCCTCGCTGAATGACGTATACGAAGTTGACACTGGCTTCTTCCGGGGCCGGAAGTGGGGTGACATCACGTGACTGCACGTGACTGTCTTATGACTGCATTGGCCACGGAAAAATTCGGCCTGACAGAGCTGGCTAACTGCCGTTGAATGCTATGGTCTGACATGGTAAGTATATTAGCCAAACAGGGAGTATAACACAAACTCCCCATTTTTGTCTGTTGTGATGGATGTCAAATGCCTGGTATAGGTGCATCTGTTGTGATGTATGGCAAATAGTTGTGTCTGTTGTGATGTACATCAAATAGTGATTGTGTCTGCGGTGATTTATTTCAGATCTATTGTGATGCTTGTCAAGTAGCTATTATGTTTGTCAGATAGCTATTGTGTCTGTTGTGATTGATATCAGGTACCTGATGTATATGATAGACATACATCAGGTAGTTGTTATGTCTGTTGTAATATGTGTTAGTTATTACATCTGTTGTGATATGAGTCAGGTAGCTGTTGTTTCTTTTGTGATGTTTGTCAGGTCATTATTACATCTGTTGTGATATATGTCGAGTAATTGTTGTGATGTATGTCAGGTGGTTGTAGTGTCTGTTGTTATTTATGTCAGGTGGCTATTATGTCTGTTACGATGGATGACAGGTAGTTGTGTCTGTTGTGATGTGTGTCAGTTAGTTACTATTTCTGTTGTGATGGATGTCAGGTAGTTATTACATCTTCTCTGGTCAATGTCAGGTACTTGTGTGTGTTGTGATGTATATCTGATAGTTGTTGTGTCTGTTGTGATGGATATCAGATAGCTATTATCATATGTCTGTTGTGATGTATATCACACGTCAGGTAGTTGTCATGTCAGCAGTGGTGGATGTTAGGTAGATATTGTATATCTTCGTGATAGATGTCGGGTACTTATTTCTGTTGTGGCGTATGGCAGGTAGTTATGTCTGTTTTGATGCATGGTAGGTAGTCATTATGTCTGCTGAGGTGGCCGTCAGGTAGTTGTTTTGTGTGTTGCGATCTACGTTATGTAGTTATCTCTGTTACGATATACATCATGTAGTTGTTGAGTTTGCTGCAAAGTATTTCAGGTAGATGTCATGTCTGCTGTGATATATGTCAGGTTACTGTTTTGTCTGTTGTGATATCTGTCAGGTAGTTATTACGTCTGTTGTGGGGGATGGATAATGATGAACACTGAATGATGTGATTAAAACATGTTTTGTACCACAAAGGTATGGACACAGGATTGAAAATAAAAAATCAAATGAACACCATTGTGTATAAGGCTCATGGTGGCTGTGGGATGTTGGGTTGAGGGATGGAGAGAGACGGGTTTGAGAGGGACAGGGAGTGGATTTGAAAAAGGGAAGAAAGGAAGGACAAAGCAGTGACAGCAGTTACTATGGTCAGGTATTTGGAGGGAGTAGGGACAGTGTCACTCAGGGACAGACTGTCTGACAATGTGCAATGATATCGCTGTAACAGAGGTCAGTATGGGGCCTGCAAGGCATTGAATGAAAACAGGATGGCTGATCACCCTGATATGGCTAGGTACCAGTGTAGTGTCATCTCTGGTGGGTAATGGCCTGACATGGATACCGCATAGACATTGCTGTTGCTGAGACGGCCACAGAATGACTTGGGTGTGGATGGGACAGGGGCATTGTTTTATGTGATGTTACACATGGCTTCACATGCTGTTGCTTTATAAAGGGTACTGTAGGTGCTTCACTTAAGAATTTATACCGATAATATAGATTGCTGCTTACCAATAGTGAATGTACATAGAGAAGAGAATGCATTGCTGCTGCCTCACAATTTTATCCTGAATCTATTAGTACAGATGCTTCATTCATAACAAAAAGTAACACAGTATGACATGAACAGTAAAGTTGCCTTTATTTTAACTGTTTTTGTTGTTGTTGTTGTTGTTGTTCATCTTTCTCTTCCCAGCGCCTTTCTCCCTCCATATGCCTCTCTTTCCATCCCTCCCTCTCTGTCTCTCTCATCCTCTCCTTTGCTTGCCTGCCCCTTTCCTCCGTTTGTCTGTCTGCCCTCTCTCTCTCTCTCTCTCTCTCTCTCTCTCTCTCTCTCTCTCTCTCTCTCTCTCTTCTCCTCTCTTTTTATAAAGCAGCCTTTTGTTTCAGAGTTTGACAGAGGAACAGATACAAGATGCGAGGAAAAAATTTGAGGACTATGACACAGTAAGTTTTTAACTGATCCAAACACTGTGTACACCAGCTAATGGCTGAAATGTTTTGTTTTGTTTTTTAAATACCTGAGATTTAATGGTATCCAGGCACAGTTTTATGGAAGGAGGGGGTAGGGGGAGGGGCCTCAAGAGGTGATTGTACCAGCTGAACCTTTGCTGAACTTGTATGGGTACCTACTGACTGCTGAGTGGTCATGGAAGATTTTCAGACCGTCCAAATCCAGTCCCATTGGTTCCAACTCAAAAACATCAGTCCCCCAGGCAAACGCCGTATTTGGTTACAGGCTAATATTCTAATTCTAATTTCAGAAGAGAAGGTGCAGTAGGGGAGGGATCTGGAGATAGAAAAGAAGGGTTGTATTTGATATTACTGTTGTTAGATTATCAGTTCAGGCTTACTGTTGTTAGGTTATCAGTTCAGGCTATTTTTCCACTATAATTTTTTTCTTTTTCTTTACTTTTTTTTTTTTTTTTTTTTTTTTTTAACTTTTCCTGCATTTCTGATGCATTCATCTTTGTTCTAAGACTCTTGGCACTTTTGTCTTTCCCTACAGTCTATGGCATGTTGTAAACATTCCGTGAATTGATCACTAAGTAATTGCAAATTTTGCCCTGAAATGGGTACTTGTTATATCTTCCAAAGTGCTATTTGCAAATGAGACATTTGCAATATGTTTTTTGTTGCATTAAAAAAACAACTATTGTTGCATTAAAAAAAAACTATGATTTAATGTAAGCTGTTCTATGTGGTATGTGTAAAATGTGATGTACGATGAAAACCTACATGATGTTATGTGATACAAGTCACAACATAGACCTGCGAACTTCTTCTTTTTGAGTGTAGCATGCTACACTGGGCATTGAATTACTCTGCTGCTGCATTCATCTTGAAACGTATACTGAAGAAGCTAAAATGAAGCATTTTTTGTCATCTTTGTAAGATGCTTGATACCAAGTGTTAACTAAAATGACTGGAGTGAGAACAGAGGAAAGAATCAGAGGATGAGTTTGGTGTTTAGGTCTGTAGCGTTTTGGCTTTTAGTTGATTATGTATTGAAATAACTGGAGTGAGAACAGAGGAATGAATCATGGGATGAATTATGTGTTTAAGTATGTAGCATTTTGGCTTTTAGCTTATCATTAACTGAAATAACTGAAGTGAGAACAGAGGAAAGAATCAGGGAATGAGTTAGGTGTTTAAGTTTATAACATTTTGGCTTTTAGTTTATCAGCGAGTGAGATTTTTTGTCTCGGTGCCCATATTACCTTGAGCCAGTCACAGTTCAGTTCACAGTGTCCCCAAATTTAATTGCATTGGAATTTTGTTTTTCTTTTAATCAAGACTGTTTAGCTTTTGGTAATTTGTACTAAACTATCCAAAAGAATAACCGTGACTCGACATATGATAATATAGGATGTGATGTGAGTTGAGCTTTGATTTATGGTAATAAGCCCAGGCATGTTATGTGATGTCAGCAACATGTGATGTGTGGCTGTGTCACAGGATGGCAGCGGAACCATAGAGAAAGATGAACTGAGAGAACTCTTCATGGATATGTTTCCTGCTTTCAACAAGTCAGTACTTGCCTTTCTTTCTTTTTCCTCCCTTCTCCTTCTTCACCACCCCCTCCTCTCTTCCTCCTTCCTCTCTCTCTTTCTGTCTCTGACCTTCCCCTGATGAGTCAGTTCATCTTGTCCTACAAATTATAAAACTGGAGGATAGAGGGAAAGAGGGAAGTGTGCCATGGAGGGATAGGGAGTCAGTGTGCCATGGAGGGATAGGGAGTCGGTGTGCCATGGAGGGATAGGGAGTCAGTGTGCCAGAGAGAGAAAGGGAGTCAGTGTGCCATGGAGGGATAGGGAGTCGGTGTGCCATGGAGGGATAGGGAGTCAGTATGCCACAGAGAGAAAGGGAGTCAGTGTGCCATGGAGGGACAGGAAGTCAGTGTGTCATGGAGGGATAGGGAGTCAGTGTGCCATGGAGGAAAAGGGAGTCAGTGTGCTATGGAGGGAAAGGGAGTCAGCGTGCCATGGAGGAAAAGGGAGTCGGTGTGCCATGGAGGAAAAGGGAGTCAGTGTGCTATGGAGGGACAGGAAGTCTGTGTGCTATGGAGGGAAAGGGAGTCAGTGTGCCATGGAGGAAAAGGGAGTCAGTGTGCCATGGAGGAAAAGGGAGTCAGTGTGCTATGGAGGGACAGGAAGTCAGTGTGCTATGTAGGGACAGGAAGTCAGTGTGCTATGTAGGGACAGGAAGTCGGTGTGCTATGGAGAGACAGGAAGTCAGTGTGCTATGGAGGGAAAGGGAGTCAGTGTGCCATGGAGGAAAAGGGAGTCAGTGTGCCATGGAGGGACAGGGAGTCAGTGTGCTATGGAGGGACAGGAAGTCAGTGTGCTATGTAGGGACAGGAAGTCAGTGTGCCATGGAGGAGAAAAGAGTCGGTGTGCTATGGAGGGACAGGAAGTCAGTGTGCCATGGAGGAAAAGGGAGTCATTGTGCTATGGAGGAAAAGGGAGTCATTGTGCTATGGAGGGACAGGAAGTCAGTGTGCCATGGAGGAAAAGGGAGTCAGTGTGCCATGGAGGAAAAGGGAGTCAGTATGCTATGGAGGGACAGGAAGTCAGTGTGCTATGTAAGGACAGGAAGTCAGTGTGCCATGGAGGAAAAAGGAGTCAGTGTGCCATGGAGGAAAAGGGAGTCAGTGTGCTATGGAGGGACAGGAAGTCAGTGTGCTATGGAGGGACAGGAAGTCGGTGTGCCATGGAGGAAAAGGGAGTCGGTGTGCTATGGAGGGACAGGAAGTCAGTGTGCCATGGAGGAAAAGGGAGTCATTGTGCTATGGAGGAAAAGGGAGTCATTGTGCTATGGAGGGACAGGAAGTCAGTGTGCCATGGAGGAAAAGGGAGTCAGTGTGCCATGGAGGAAAAGGGAGTCAGTATGCTATGGAGGGACAGGAAGTCAGTGTGGCTATGTAAGGACAGGAAGTCAGTGTGCCATGGAGGAAAAAGGAGTCAGTGTGCCATGGAGGAAAAGGGAGTCAGTGTGCTATGGAGGGACAGGAAGTCAGTGTGCTATGGAGGGACAGGAAGTCGGTGTGCCATGGAGGAAAAGGGAGTCAGTGTGCTATGGAGGCAGAGGAAGTCAGTGTGCTATGGAGGGACAGGAAGTCGGTGTGCCATGGAGGAAAAGGGAGTCAGTGTGCTATGGAGGGAAAGGAAGTCGGTGTGCCATGGAGGGAAAGGGAGTCATTGTGCCATGGAGGGAAAGGAAGTCGGTGTGCCATGGAGGAAAAGGGAGTCATTGTGCTATGGAGGAAAAGGGAGTCAGTGTGCCATGGAGGAAAAGGGAGTCAGTGTGCCATGGAGGAAAAGGGAATCAGTGTGCTATGGAGAGACAGGGAGTCAGTGTGCTATGGAGGGACAGGAAGTCAGTGTGCTATGGAGGAAAAGGGAGTCAGTGTGCTATGGAGAGACAGGAAGTCAGTGTGCTATGGAGAGACAGGAAGTCAGTGTGCTATGGAGGAAAAGGGAGTCAGTGTGCTATGGAGGAACAGGAAGTCAGTGTGCTATGGAGGAAAGGGAGTCAGTGTGCTATGTAGGACAGGAGTCAGTGTGCATGAGAAGGAGTCAGTGTGCATGGAGGAAAGGGAGTCAGTGTGCTATGGAGGAAAAGGGAGTCAGTGTGCTATGGAGGAAAGGAGTCAGTGTGCTATGGAGGACAGGAGTCAGTGTGCTATGGAGGACAGGAAGTCAGTGTGCTATGAGGAAAAGGGAGTCAGTGTGCTATGGAGAGACAGGAAGTCAGTGTGCTATGGAGGAAAAGGAGTCAGTGTGCTATGGAGGAAAAGGAAGTCAGTGTGCTATGGAGGGACAGGAAGTCAGTGTGCCATGGAGGAAAAGGAGTCAGTGTGCTATGGAGAGACAGAAGTCAGTGTGCTATGGAGGAAAGGAGTCAGTGTGCTATGGAGGAAAAGGGAGTCAGTGTGCTATTGGAGGACAGGAAGTCAGTGTGCTATGGAGGAAAAGGGAGTCAGTGTGCTATGGAGAGACAGGAAGTCAGTGTGCTATGGAAGAGAGGAAGTCAGTGTGCATGGAGGACAGGAAGTCAGGTGCTATGGAGGAAAAGGAGTCAGTGTGCTATGTAGGGACAGGAAGTCAGTGTGCTATGGAGAGACAGGAAGTCAGTGTGCTATGAGGAAAAGGGTGTCAGTGTGCATGTAGGACAGGAAGTCAGTGTGCTATGGAGGGAAGGAAGTCGGTGTGCCATGGAGGAAAAGGGAGTCAGTGTGCTATGGAGGAAAAGGAATCAGTGTGCCATGGGAAAGGGAGTCAGTGTGCTATGAGGAAAAGGAGTCGTTCATGGGACAGGAATCATGTGATGGAAGAAAAGGGAGTCAGTGTGCTATGAGGATGGAAAAGGGAGTCAGTTGTGCTATGGAGAGACAGGAAAGTCAGTGTGTATGGAGGAAAGGGATGTCAGTGTGCATGGAGGAAAGGAGTCAGTGTGCTATGGAGAGACATGGAGTCAGTGTGCTATGGAGGAAAAGGGAGTCAGTGTGCTATGGAGGGAAAGGTAGTCAGGTGCTATGGAGGAAAAGGGAGTCAGTGTGCTATGGAGGGACAGGAAGTCAGTGTGCCATGGAGGAAAAGGGAGTCAGTGTGCCATGGAGGAAAGGGAGTCAGTGTGCCATGGAGGGAAAGGGAGTCAGTGTGCCATGGAGGGAAAGGGAGTCAGTGTGCTATGGAGGAAAAGGGAGTCAGTGTGCCATGGAGGAAAAGGGAGTCAGTGTGCCATGGAGGGAAAGGGAGTCAGTGTGCTATGGAGGAAAAGGGAGTCAGTGTGCTATGGAGGAAAAGGGAGTCGGTGTGCCATGGAGGGACAGGAAGTCAGTGCCATGGAGGGACAGGAAGTCAGTGTGCTATGGAGGAAAAGGAGTCAGTGTGCTATGGAGGGACAGGAAGTCAGTGTGCTATGGAGGAAAAGGGAGTCAGTGTGTGCCATGGAGGGACAGGAAGTCAGTGTGCTATGGAGGGACGGGAAGTCAGTGTGCTATGGAGGAAAAGGGAGTCAGTGTGCCATGGAGGGACAGGAAGTCGGTGTGCTATGGAGGGACAGGAAGTCAGTGTGCCATGGAGGAAAAGGGTGTCAGTGTGCTATGGAGGGACAGGAAGTCAGTGTGCCATGGAGGAAAAGGGAGTCAGTGTGCTATGGAGGGACAGGAAGTCAGTGTGCTGTGTAGGGACAGGAAGTCAGTGTGCCATGGAGGAAAAGGGAGTCATTGTGCTATGGAGGGACAGGAAGTCAGTGTGCTGTGGAGGACAGGAAGTCAGTGTGCTGTGAGGGACAGGAAGTCAGTGTGCCATGGAGGAAAAGGGAGTCAGAGGAAAAGAGAGTCAGTGTGCCATAGAGAGGAAAGGAAGTCGGTGTGCCATGGAGGGAAAGGAAGTTGGTGTACTATGGAGGAAAAGGGAATCAAGGGTAGGGTGGGAGGGTTGACCCTAGTAGCGCTGAATAAACCCAAGAGTTTTCAGTGCTACTGGCTGAATTAACATTGAGCAGTGCATTTTTGAAGCAGGGTAATGTGAAACAACTCTTATTGGTAGTATGTATAACTGAACTGATTTATATTATAACTGAACTGATTTATATTAAGTCATATATCTCTGGAAAGCTCAGACAATGAGCTTTTGTATAAATGAGATTTCATCGTAATCGATAACTGTATTGGCAAAAAAAATATAATTCTCTTTCATCCCTACAACCTGGTTTTCCGGTTTGCAAAAATCATACCCTTCCTTCCTGCAACCCGGAAAACCGGGCAGCACAAAATCCCTCCTTTCCTTCCTGCAGCCTGGAAAATTGGTTCTCACGGTTAAGCGCTTTGAACTTCGTGTGAGTCGCGTCATCGGTACACATCATGACCGGGTTACTTGCGGGGCAGTGTTTATGAATGGAATGGATGCCAGACAGCCCTTACAGCGTGGGAAAGTGGTCGCCGCTCTATTCTGGCTGGTTTGCTACAGCATACGTGGCAGTTCTCACTTAACACTTCTTCTTTTTTTCTCAAAATCCAAGAATGAAGGGAATACTTGTATAATAAGAATCTAGGAACAAGAGGAAGTAATGGTTCATAGAAAAGTAGGAATGAAAGACTTAACAACCAGGTATGACAAAATAAAAGAACATGAGCAATTTGCTCACTATTTTGGAATCTTTGATGTTGAATGCAATATGAATGGTATGAAAAAGGTATCAGCAAGACTGTCCAAAAATATCTGGATACTTGCATCAACAGAACTGTCCAGTAATGGCATAGTTAACTGGCATAACTACACGTAAGTCAGTTTTTGAGGGGAAAACAGTATCAACTATCTTTCACTTTCCAGCGATTTGTTTCAACAGCCATAGTTTCAAAGTCACTTTCAGTCAAAAAAAAAAAAAAAAAAAACTGAAAAAGTCCAAAAGGTCTGTTTCAAAGTCATTTTCAGTCAAAAAAAAACCCTGAAAAAGTCAGAAAGATCGGCACTCTCGGGTAGAGGAGTAGCACAACCAGCAGCACCTTCAGAGGTAAGACTGGTCGAATCATGATTGCCTTCCACCCAATTCTCCATCGAGAATGGCACAGTTCTTACCTCATCATCAATGTCGTTTGAATTTTCTATGTCAGAACCCTCAAATTCCTCCCTACTGTCACTATCCTCAAAATGTTCCTTGAAAGCATCTTCAAACTCGGGCAGAAAGTTTGCCGCCATCTTGCCGAGCAGGGGGTAGACGACCGACACAACTGGTCAAAAAAAAAAAAAAAATCACCCTCTTAGCCAATCAAAATTCGCTGTGTTTGCATGTGTGGAGGGAACTTAAACCCTTTCCGGTGAAACTGGTTCCGCAGGATGTTCATTTCTCAATCTTTTGAAGTCGTAATAACCTGTGACATAGGTCACCTACGTCATCACAGAGTGCTCGGGTTTTGCCATTCAGTCTAGGGGAGGTAATACCGGAATGGTCCGGGAATAGTGCTATCAGGGTTAAAATGCCAGAGGGAAAGGGATTCAGTACGCTATTTTGGAAAAGGAAGACAGTGTACCCTGGACACAAAGGGAGCCTGTATGCCACATAGAGAAAGGGAGTCAGTGTGTCATGGAGGGGAAGGGAGTCTGTGCCACAGACGGAAAGGGAGTCAGTTTGCCTTGGAGGGAAAGGACAGTCTGTGTGCCGTGGAGGGAAAGGAGTCGGTGTACATAGTGGGAAAGTGAACCTGCGTGCCATGGATGGGAAAGGTAGTCATTTTGCCAACTGTGGAAAGGGAGATGATGTGCTGCAAAGGAAAAGGACATCAGTGTGCCAGAGAGGGAAAAGGAGTGAGTGTTCCACAGAGGGAAATGGAGTCCGTGTGCCACTGGGGATGGGAGGGGTTAACAGAAACATGCTGGGAAGATATGTCAGTGATGAGTTCCAGGCTTTGGACAATGCGTTTTTTGTGCTCCAGAAAGGTGCTGGAATCATATGTCAGAGATGAGTTCCAGGATGTGGACAGTATGATGTGTTATGCTACAGAAGCATGCTGGGAAGATAGTTCAGTGATGAGTTCCAGGCTGCGTACAATGTGTTTTTTGTATTCCAGACACATGCTGAAAAAGTATGTCAGAGATGAGTTCTAGGGTGTGGACTGTGTATTATTTGTGTTCCAGAAACATGCTGGAAAGATACGTCAATGATGAATTCCAGGCTGTGGACAGAGACTTCAGCAGCAGTAAGTAAAGGATGTGCATGGGTGGGAGGAGACAGAAAGGGAGAGGATAGGGGCAGGTGACCTGTTATTTCAGGAAAAGTATGAAGGCTGTGTGGTGATGGTTGGGGTAGGCATTCTGCCCTTAGTAAACCTGTGCAGCTGGGTCACTACGTGCTTCTGGTTGAGATGGTTTCTTCAGCAGCAGGTTCATGTAGTTGAGATTTGTTTTTCTCTCTCTCTTTTTTTTCCTTTCTTTTTTTTGAATATCTGATCTATGTAAGCAGTGAAATGGACAACTTGATTTCCATGATTTATATCTTGGTCATTTCTGAAAACAGACAGAAAGCAAAGAAAGACTGATTTTGTGTTTTTTGCAGAGCTGTCAAGTGCTACACTCGCGGCATAGTTTTGTATCAGTGTTACACTGCTACTCTTTGCGATGAAATGATATAACAAAAAACTAAAACTAAGAAGAAAAAAATGCTTCACAGACTTAGCAGTGGCTTAGGTAAAATCAAGATAGCTTAGATTTTTTGACTGTAGACTTGTTTGATAAAAAAAGAAAAAAAAAAAGGCCAAGTTCAGTAAGGAGGGGACAAAAAAATTGAAGAAAAATTACTCTAGGCGATCGTAATTTCATCACCGTAGTTGGATTGACTTTCTGACATTTTGATTTTTTTTATAGGTCAAGTCAAAACTACATAATAAGTAACAAGATTTCCATCTTCTTTGTCCACCATCTTGTCATGTGCGAAGCATAGTATAATTGAAAGTGCTGTTGAGTCTGACTTGTCGCATTGCATACGACTGCTATGATTAAATTTGGAATACTGCACTTAAAATGTCGAAATGCGACACTCCATGCTTTTGAACCTTGGCAATTCTGTTTATGTTGTTTTGTTTTGTTTTTCCTATTTTCATTTACATTTTGTTCCATGCTGAGTGGTTTTATGTTCTGTTTGTTTCCAAGGAAACTATTTCACCATCACAGCCAGAGGTACCTGATTGGATGGTTGTTGCTTTTTTAACTTCTGATGTGTTGCCTGTGCTCTTGAAGCATGACAGTTGTAGATCATGGACTGTGCTGTTTTGATGTCAGTGGTCCTGTCTTTGATAGCATGACAGTTGTGGACCATGGACTGTGTTGCCTTGTTCTTCATGTCCTGTCTGTTGACAGCTTGACAGTTGTAAATGATGGACTGTGTTTTCTGTGGTCATGTGTGTTGACAGCATGACAGGAGTAAATACTGGACTGTGTTCTCTATGGTCATGTGTGTTGACAGCATGACATGAGTAAATCATAGACTGTGTTCTCTATGGTCATGTGTGTTGACAGCATGACTGAAGTAAATCATGGACTGTGCTCTCTGTGGTCCTGTCTGTTGATAGGATGTCAGTTGTAAATCATGGACTGTGTTCTCGCATGGGAATTGAGAATGATGGACTATGTTGTCTCGTCAGTGGTCCTGTCTGTTGACAGCATGACAATTGAGAATGATGGATTATGTTGTCTTGTTGTCAGTTATCCTGTCTGTTGACAGCATGACAATTGAGAATGATGGACTGTGTTGTCTTGTTGTCAGAGGTCCTGTCTGTTGACAGCATGACAATTGTGAATGATTGACTGTGATACTGTCAGTTGACAGCATGACAGTTTTAAATCATGGACTGTGTTCTCTGTGGTCCTGTCTGTTGACAGCATGACAGTTGTGAATGATGGACTGTGTTGTCTTCTTGTCAGGGGTCCTGTCTGTTGACAGCATGACAGATGTAAATCATGGACTGTGTTCTCTGTGGTCCTGTCTGTTGAGCATGCAATGAGAACGAAGATGTAAATCATGGACTGTGTTCTCTGTGGTCCTGTCTGTTGACAGCATGACAGATGTAAATCATGACTGTGTTCCTTGTTGTTACTCATGGTGTGGATCTCCGTCTGTTGACAGCATGACAGTTGAGATCATGGACTGTGTTCTCTGTGATCCTGTCTGTTGACAGCATGACAGATGTAGATCATGGACTGTGTTCTCTGTGGTCCCGTCTGTTGACAGACTGACACTTGAGAATGATGGACTGTGTTGTCTTGTTCTCTGTGGTCCTGTCTGTTGACAGCATGACAGATGTAGATCATGGACTGTGTTCTCTGTGGTCCGTCTGTTGACAGACTGACACTTGAGAATGATGGACTGTGTTGTCTTGTTCTCTGTGGTCCTGTCTGTTGACAGCATGACAGATGTAGATCATGGACTGTGTTCTCTGTGGTCCTGTCTGTTGACAGACTGACACTTGAGAATGATGGACTGTGTTGTCTTGTTCTCTGTGGTCCTGTCTGTTGACAGCATGAGATTGTGAATCATGGACTGTGTTTGTTCTCATGGTCCTGTTGTTGAAGACTGAATTGACAATTGAGGACATGGTTTGAGTGTTCTCCTGGACCTGTCTGTTGAAGCATGACATTGATGGACATGAGATCCTTTGTTCTCCATGGTCCTGTTTGTTAATAGATGACAATTGAGGATCATGGACTTTGAGTGTTCTGCATGGTCCTGTTTGTTGATAGCATGACAATTGTGGATCATGAACGTTGATTTGTTTCTGCATGGTCCTGTCTATGTTGATAATGACATTTGAGGATCATGGACTTGTTATGTTCTCATGGTCCTGTCTGTTGACAGCATGAATTGTGGATCATGGACTTTTTTTTTCTTGTCAGTGGTCCTGTCTAGTTGACATCATGACAGTTGTGAATGAATGGTTGTTTGTGTCAGGATCCTGTCTGTTGACAGCATGACAATTGTGGATCATGGACTGTGTTGTCTTGTCAGTGGTCCTGTCTATTGACAGTATGACATTGTGAATGATGGACTGTTGTAGTCAGTGGTCCCTGTCTAGTTGACAGCATGACAATTGTGGATCATGGACTGTGTTGTCTTGTCAGTGGTCCTGTCTGTTGACAGCATGACAATTATGAATGATGGACTGTCGTAGTCAGTGGCCTGTCTGTTGACAGCATGACAATTGTGGATCATGGACTGTGTTTGTTGTCAGTGGTCCTGTCTGTTGACAAACATGACAATTATGAATGATAGGACTGTGTTTGTTGTCAGTGTCCTGTCTGTTGACAGCATGAAATTGTGAGTCATGGACTGTTGTCTTTGTTGTCAGTGGTCCTGTCTGTTGACAGCATACAATTATTGATGATGGACTGTTGTCTTGTTGTCAGTGGTCCTGTCTGTTGACAACATGACAATTGTGGATATGGACTTGTTGTCTTGTTGTCAGTTGTCCTGTCTGTTGACAGCATGATAATCTTATTGGTGATGGATGTTGTGTCTTTTGTCAGTGGTCCTGTCAGTTGACAACATGACAATTGTGATATGGACTGTGTTGTCTTGTTTCTGTGTGGTCCTGTCTGTTGACAGCATGTACATGCTGTGGATCTTGTTGGCAGTGGTCCTGTCTGTTGACAACATGACAATTGTGGATCATGGACTGTGTTGTCTTGTTGTCAGTGGTCCTGTCTGTTGACAGCATGATAATCTTATTGTGATGATGGACTGTGTTGTCTTGTTGTCAGTGGTCCTGTCAGTTGACAACATGACAATTGTGAATGATAGACTGTGTTGTCTTGTCAGTGGTCCTGTCTGTTGACAACATGACAGTTGTGAATGATGGACTGTGTTGTCTTGTTCAGTGTGGTCCTGTCTGTTGACAACATGACAGTTGTGAATGATAGACTGTGTTGTCTTGTCAGTGGTCCTGTCTGTTAACAACATGACAGTTGTGAATGATGGACTGTGTTGTCTTGTTCTGTGTGGTCCTGTCTGTTGACAACATGACAGTTGTGAATGATGGACTGTGTTGTCTTGTCAGTGGTTCTGTCTGTTGACAAACATGACAGTTGTGAATGATGGACTGTGTTGTCTTGTTCTGTGTGGTCCTGTCTCTTGATAACATGACAGTTGTGAATGATGGACTGTGTTGTCTTGTCAGTGGTCCTGTCTGTTGACAGCATGACAGTTGTGAATGATGGACTGTGTTGTCTTGTTCAGTGTGTCCTGTCTGTTGACAACATGACAGTTGTGAATGATGGACTGTGTTGTCTTGTCAGTGGTCCTGTCTGTTGACAACATGACAGTTGTGAATGATGGACTATGTTGTCTTGTTCTGTGTGGTCCTGTCTGTTGACAGCATGACAATTGTGGATCTTGGACTGTGTTGTCTTGTCAGTGGTCCTGTCTGTTGACAACATGACAATTGTGGATCTTGGACTGTGTTGCTTTGTTTTTTCTCCTTGGCCCTGTTTGTTACTAGCATAACAGTTGTGGATCATGGACTGTTGAGTTGTTCTCCATGGCCCTGTCTGTTGATAGCATGACATTTGTGGATCATGGACTCTTTCTTCTTGTCAGTGGTCCTACCTGTTGACAGCATGACAGTTGTGGATCGTAGACTGTCTTGTTTTGTTCTCAGTAGTCCTGCCTCGTTGACTGCATGACAATTGTGAGTGATGGACTGTGTTGTCTTGTCAGTGGTCCTGTCAGTTAACTGCATGACAATTGCGAATGATGGACTGTTGTCTTGCTGTCAGTGGTCCTGTCTGTTGACAGCAGAAAGTTTTTGGATTATAGACTGTGACAAGTATTCTATTGTGCTTGGACATGACCTGAAGGACAGTATGGTGATGGACTGTGATGTCTTGTCAGTGGTCCTGTCTGTTGACAGCATGACAGTTGTGAATGATGGACTGTGTTGTCTTCTTCTGTGTGGTCCTGTCTGTTGACAGCATGACAATTCTGGATCTTGGACTGTGTTGCTTTGTTCTCCTTGGCCCTGTTTGTTACTAGCATGACAAATGTGGATCATGGACTGTTGAGTTGTTCTCCATGGCCCTGTCTGTTGATAGCATGACCTGATAAGACTGTTGAAAGGAGATGTTATGGAACAAGTATTCTCAGATTGCCCTTAAACATTACCTGGATGGACAGTAGTCTGTAGAGAACAAGCCCTGAAGGACAGTAGAAATGTGGACTGTAACAAGTACTCTATTGCCAGTAGAAAAGCAGTTTAGAGCTGTGTGGCAGAGCGCGCACGCACGCGCACACACACACACACACACACACACACACACACACACACACACACACACTGACTGAAACCAATTTATTGTCAGATTAACTCAAGGTTGTACTGACGAAACACACACACACACACACACACACACACACACACACACACACACACACACACACACAGAACTGTTTCACAGAACTCTAAGAAATGTTTGTCATGGCATCACTACAACCACCACTGGATCATTATGTGCCCTTTGAATAGCCAAACAAATGGAGCCAATCAAAATAATCTTTTTTTTTAAAGTTGAAGTTGTCATAGTCTGTTGGCCGTAGGGCCCTTGATCTGTTAGAGGTTCACTGTGTCTGGGGCATGGCATGATGAAAGGGGAGCTCATCCCTCTCCTTCTGTGGCCTTTAACCTTTCCTGAGCTGAATCAGGTACCCATTTGCTACTGGGTGAACAGAGAGGATTTTCAGTTTAAAAAAAAAAAAAAAATCTGACCCCAAGAGTGGTACAAATTCACTATGGTAATTCAAATGACAAAATTTACCCTAGTGATGTTTATCATTTTGTACCATGAAAATGGATGCAAGCCAATGAAACCGGGCCTGCACCTTGACAACATGGGTCAAGGTAAAGTGGATACTGTATAGTGACACCAACATGGCAGGTGCAGTCCATGAAATGGGCACAAAGGGACCGTCCAACACATGGGTTCCCTGACTAGTCTTCATCATCGACAGCATGCGGAGTAGGGAGGATTGCATGGGGCCACAAAGGGACAGTTCAGTATAAGGGTTCTATTTCTGGCTGTATTCTTTAGTGACGGCCGTGAAGTTTACAACTAGGGAGAACTGGCATGTGTTTGTTTTTTTCTCTTTTCTGTTCTTGTGTCGGTGTCATGTACAATGTTAGTTTTATGAGCATTTATTTTTACTGTTGTGTTTTGAGAGCTATGGAATGAGAAAGTGATAGCCTTGCCTGCTGTAGTGGAATACTGTGATCTCTGTGTTGTGTTGTGTGGCATTTTGCCCCACACTGTCAAGTTCCATGCTAATTGTACAGACCTGATCTCTGCATCTAGGGTGAATCTGAAAAGAGGACATTCTCTATCAATACTGACTCTATTGATTTAACTCACAGATAACATTGAAGTTGGACTAGATATGAAGATCTCTCGGTGAATTGAGGTCTATAAATTGACTTAACATTTGTTGCACTTTTTCTTCTTCTTTTTCTTTTCCCTCTTCTTTTCCTTCTTCTTCATCTTCTTCTTCATCTTTTCTTCTTCTTCTTCTTCTCTTCTTCTTCTTCTTCTTCTTCATCCTCTTTGCCTTCTTCTTCTTCCTCCTTTACTCTGTTGGGAGTCATTGGAGCACCACATTGAAGAACAGTTCACCAGGTTCCTCCAGATCCACTGGCTGTATGCATGTTGCTATAACTTTTGGTCAGAGCTAAACGTTTGGTTATGAACCTCGAAAATTTGCTCACAGAAAATGCTTTTCACTGAGCCAGTCTTCACATTGTTTTTCTGTGCATCTATTGTTGGTTCATATTACAGAGCAGATGACAGATCCCTGTGTGGATGCTAATGGTCTTGCAGTATAAATAGCTGCCATGCCTTCTGGAAATTCTGTGCTAGCAATTTCCTCTTTTATGTAACTTTCCTGTGCTATGCCTTTTCTAAAATTAATTTTAGTCATTCTTTACTGTTGTCTACTGTATTTCTGTTTTTGTGGACCATTCCCCTATTGTTATTCTTTAAATTATTACGTATTTATTGTCATCTAATGATGATTTATCACAAGCCAGTTTAGAATGTAATCTGGCAGTTAGACAGTCAAAATCCTTCACACTGCCCAGAGTGGACACTAGCTGTCCATTCCGCAGTGTCTGTTTGCCCATATGGTTTTATTTTAATGTAGTTTGGGTGGAATTTTAAGGTTTTTCTTTAATTTTCTTTTTCTTTTTTATCGGGGGTACAAAATCAAAGTGTATATTTTGTACATTGGTGTGACATTTCTTCCTATATGAGCTGGACAGTCCTGAAAGGGCTCTGTATGGTCAGCTAGGCAATGATGAGTAAACCTTGACACCTGCTAATTATAGGCTGAACAGGTAAGACAATGAGGCAGATTACAGAGGGACATTTTACAAGAAATACAGAGCACAAACTGGACAGGCATAAACATCATAGGAAAAGTACTGATTACAGACTGGACAAGTATAAACATCATACAAGAAATACAGAGCATAGACTGGACAGGCATACACATCATAGGATAAGTACAGATTACAGACTGGATAAGTATAAACATCATACAAGAAATACAGAGCATAGACTGGACAGGCATAAACATCATAGGAAAAGTACAGATTACAGACTGGACATTGAGTCTAGTGACCATTTATGGTGGAAGTGTTACCTTGTTCTGGAGGCTCGGTTAGAGTTACAGTCTGAACTGCAACAATTTTGTCAGTATTGGTTATAGCGAAGACTTGGTGTTCTGTTTGGAATGCTGACTGTGTATTTAACTTCATTTTATTGTTGGCTCAGCTCTTTGTGTACAAATGTAGATTCCTGAGCTTTTTGGTGTTTTTTTTTTCTAGTTTTCAGTGTTTTAAAAAAGAGATTTGTAATTGAAATGTACGCATTATGCATGCAAAATATTCTCCTTTGCTTTAGAGAGGAGTAGTCCCATTACATGCATGCAACTGAATAATCTGTTGCAATGGATATATTCATGCATCAGTGTGAATGCCTTCCTGGGGAAAGAGGCAGGGTCAGAAATCCTAAGGAGTTCTCAAGCAAATGAGTGTACTTTAATATTCTGTCTCGTCTTATTCCTTTCTCTGTAGTCTTCCCTGTTTATTTCTTGGTTCTTTTGTTGGTGTCTTGGTAAGTGGGTTTTGTTTGTTTACAGTTGTACAAATGAATATTGACTGTTGAGCTGCTTGGCATTTTCCTTGGAAAGGAATATGTTCTGATTTTTTTTTATTTTTATCATTTGACAACGTCGATCCAGGTGGATTGTGATCCATCTGAGGAATGTAGTTCTTACCATTTCCTCTCCAAAGGATTATTGTTATCTGTTTAATGAATTGTGTTGTACTATTGAATGAAAAAAGCATTGAATTAAAAAAAAATGCACAAAGACTGGACATATGTGGATATCTGAGTAGGGGTGCCAGTTTTCAGGTTCAGATATATATGCAGTCCTGCCCATAAAAAATTCAAAGATTGCCTTCCTGGCTGAAGGAAATTTTGGTCTGTGGATTTCTTGACTGAGAAAATATCCCTCTGGCTTTCCCAGCTCTAGGAGTGTTGCTTTTAAGGCTCAGTCTGGAAATCTAGCCTGTCAAAAATCTGAAAATCACCTTTGAGGGGAGTTGCCCATAGTTTGCAAACCGCTTTCAACATTTTTCTTTCGAGAGCCCATTTTTTCTCGGTTTTTGAATGTTTTCCTCTTGTAAACAACAGAGAACTGATCGACTTGTTCTCGAGAAAAAGCAGTCCTCATTTGGATTGGTAAAAACTCAGTCTTGTCCTCATCAGGATCACCTTTCCTATGGTGATGTCTGTTCTGCTCTGCACTCTGTATTTCAGTATGATGGCAGGACAGGCGTTGAAATTGTCAAGAAATTTAGTGAGTGAGACTGAAAACTTGTCAGCATTAGAGTTGAAAAACAAAGGGGAGGTGGTCTTGGTTGGAGTGTACTAATCTAGGAAACAAGAACACATTGAAGATTAAGAAGATTGCGCATCATCTTGTCATCTGGCTGCCCCCAGCTCCGTTTACAAGTAGTTTGAAGATCATAAGTATTTGGAACATTGACTCCCCATTCCTCTGCCCATCTCCCCTCCCCTCTTTACCCCCTCTCCTCTCCAGGTTATATACTACTACATCTATGAAGCAAAAGACCATAGTATGCAGGGTTCACAGAAAAATGATCGTATTTGCGATAAAAAAACAAACAAACTATGCTTCCCTTGGACCCTTTGTGTGAAAATGTGCAAATGCGTAAGATACCTCTAGTTATGCGTTGTAAGGAACACTGATTATGTTGTCTCTCAGATGCCAATTTACGTGTGGGTGTGTGTGTGTGTGTGTGTTTGTGCTTGTTTGTTTGAATCAGGCATAGACTTCGAGGAGTTTCTGACCATGTACAAGAGGCTATTCCTGCAGTGTCGAACTGTGGTGTCAGGGGAGGTGGGGGACATCCTTTCTCACAAGGCGGAGTCACAAACAACCAAGGTGAGTTACACCTCACATACTGGGTTTGGAGGGGAAGTGAGGTAGCGGGAGGTGCATCCCCTCATTCTCACGAGTCAGACATAACAGCAGTACAAGTCTAAACACAAAACAGAGCTCAAGGTAATATATATGTTACACATGATACAAAACTAACAAGTGAATTTTCAAAACTTACGTTTTCTTTGAATGTCACTTGATAAGAAACATTAAAGTAGTCACAACAGTAAGTCTCAAAGGGCTGTCAGCAGCAGAATGGCCATGTAGAAAAACAGACAAGGAGAAGTGTGGACAGTTCTCACCAGATGGTTGTCAGCAGAATAGCCATGTTATGAAGAAAATCATCACAAGTGGAGAAGTGAGGACAGTTCGCCCCAAAGTGCTGTCAACAACAGAATGGCAGTGAAGTACCTACAGATGGCTGTCAGCAGAATGGCCATGTAGAAAAACCAGAAATGGAGAAGGGAGGACAGTTCTCCATAGATGGCTGTCGACAGCAGAATGGCCATGTAGAAAAACAAGTGTAGTGAAGACAGCCCTCCCCAGATAGCTGTCAACAGCAGAATGGCCATTTAGAAAAACAAGTGTAGTGAAGACAGCCCTCCCCAGATGGCTGTCAACAGCTGTATGGCCATGTAGAAAAACAAGTGTAGTGAAGACAGCCCTCCCCAGATGACTGTCAACAGCAGAATGGCCATGTAGAAAAACAAGTGTAGTGAAGACAGCCCTCCCCAGATAGCTGTCAACAGCAGAATGGCCATGTAGAAAAACAGAAGTGAAGACAGTTCTCTCCAGATAAGATAGCTGTCAACAGCAGAATGGCCATGTAGAACAGAAGTGACGTGAGGGCAGTTCTCCTCAGATAGCTGTCAACAGCTGTATGGCCATGTAGAAAAACAGGTGAAGTGAAGACAGTTCTCCCCAGATGGCTGTCAACAGCAGAATGGCCATGTAAAAAAACCAGTGAAGTGAAGACAGTTCTCCCCAGATGGCTGTCAACAGCAGAATGGCCATGTAGAAAAACAGAAGTGCTCCCCAGGTGGCTGTCAACAGCAGAATGGCCATGTAGAAAAACAGAAGTGCTCCCCAGATGGCTGTCAACAGCAGAATGGCCATGTAGAAAAACAGAAGTGAAGTGAAGACAGTTCTCCCCAGATGGTTGTCAACAGCAGAATGGCCGTGTAGAAAAACAGAAGTGAAGTGAAGACAGTTCTCCCCAGATGGTTGTCAACAGCAGAATGGCCGTGTAGAAAAACAGAAGTGAAGTGAAGACAGTTCTCCCCAGATAACTGTCAACAGCTGTATGGCCATGTAGAAAAACAGAAATGAAGTGAAGACAGTTCTCCCCAAATAGCTGTCAACAGCTGTATGGCCATGTAGAAAAACAGAAGTGAAGTGAAGACAGTTCTCCCCAGATAGCTGTCAACAGCTGTATGGCCATGTAGAAAAACAGAAGTGAAGTGAAGACAGTTCTCCCCAAATAGCTGTCAACAGCTGTATGGCCATGTAGAAAAACAGAAGTGAAGTGAAGACAGTTCTCCCCAGATAGCTGTCAACAGCTGTATGGCCATGTAGAAAAACGGAAGTGAAGTGAGGACAGTTCTCCCCAGATAGCTGTCAACAGCTGTATGGCCATGTAGAAAAACGGAAGTGAAGTGAGGACAGTTCTCCCCAGATGGCTGTCAACAGCAGAATGGCCATGTAGAAAGGTTGGGGATTTATGGTTAATATTTTGAACCAGATTATTTTGTGTTCACTTTTTGAATTTGCCCTAGTTTTGTGTATACTTTATACTCCTCAGTTATTCAGCAAAACCATTAAGATGAATTTTTCGTTATTTTAATCCTGGACTTTGCTAGTAGGATCTTTCCTCCTTCTGTCGGCAGAGCGGGTCACTGAACTCTGTGGAAGCCAGAAATCAGCGCAATTTGGAAAAGAGTGCTCCCCCGTTGCCCAGCACTCCCCCTCCTAAAACGGGGGGTAATCATAATGGGAGCAGTAGCGGCCTTGTCAGTTCTGTAGATGACCTGCTGGGGGGTGATGATGATGACTCCTTCTTTGATGACGTACTACCGTCTGGAGGGGGCCTACACATGTTGTCCAACAGGTCAGTGACTTGGAGTCTGTCCTCCACTGTGTGTCTATGCTTGTCTGTCTGGACACTGCCAGTATAATGAAACGCTGCTTTATGTTGTTGGATGGTAACAGTGACTTTGAACAACACTAAACACCTGTTGGCTTTGGGTGTTGTGTCTAGGGCTCCAGCCAGTTGTATGAATGCAGCCTGATCACTGTGTCAGTTTATGTGTTTCAGTGACAGAGGTGTGTGTGTGTGTGTGTGTGCTGCCTGCATTACATTGTTGGAGGATGGGTCTTGTTTGGGGTTGATGGAACAGTATGGACTGGTCAAATGTGACATGGTGATGTGGATTGGAATAGTGTGACACTTTGATATGGTGATGTGGACTCTTTTAGTGTGACATTTTGATGTGGTTATGTGGACAGGTTTAGTGTGGCATTTTGATGTGATGATGTGGACTCGTTTAGTGTGACATTTTGATGTGGTTAAGTGGACAGGTTTAGTGTGGTATTTTGATGTGGTGATATGGACTGGTTTAGTGTGACATGTTGATGTGATGTGTAGCGTGACAAGTTGATGTAGTGATGTGGACTGGTCTAGTGTGACATGGTGATGTAGTGATGTGGACTGGTCAAGTGTGACGCCATGTTGTTGTAATGATGTGGGCCGGAGCATGTGGATGTTCTGATGGTGATAGAGCAAGTAAGAAAGGTGTTGTGAACGGTTTCAGGCAGTGGAGGGCACCATCGTTGGGCAGCAGAAACAGGTGTTGAGCTGAGCAGGGCACATTCTTTGCACTCACTCTCTGCTCTGTCTCCTCTGTTCTGACTCTGTGCTGTCTGTCCCCGTCTTGAGGTCATCAAGCCCTTTGCGGTCCTGTCAGTATACAAGCACCCTGTGTCATAGCACCCTGTAATGTATAGCCCTGCTCCCCTATGTCTATGAGCTGCCCTTCCATATACATGTTATGCCTGTCATCGCACCTTGTATTGCATGCCTTGCTTCTCCTGTCTCTGTTCCTGTCCTATGCTGGTCCTCTGCATCTAGTGTCTGTCACTACACCAGGTGTATAGACAGTTCTTCTATCTCTGTCCTTGACATATCTTGTCTCTCCACACCTAATGTCTGTCACTATACCAGGTGTATGGACAGTTCTATCTCAGTCCCTGTCATATCCTGTCTCTGCACATCCAATGTCTGTCACTATACCAGGTGTATGGACAGTTCTCCTGTCCCTGTCATATCCTGTCTCTCCACATCTAATGTCTGTCACAACACCAGGTGTATGGACAGTTCTCCTGTCTCAGTCCCTGTCATATCCTGTCTCTCCACATCCAATGTCTGTCACTACACCAGGTGTATGGACAGTTCTCCTGTCCCTGTCATATCCTGTCTCCACATCTAATGTCTGTCACTACACAAGGTGTATGGACAGTTCTCCTATCTCCGTCCCTGTCATATCCTGTCTCTCCACATCTAATGTCTGTCACTACACCAGGTGTATGGACAGTTCTCCTGTCTCTGTCATATCCTGTCTCTCCACATCTAATGTCTGTCACTACACCAGGTGTATGGACAGTTCTCCTGTCCCTGTCATCCTGTCATATCCTGTCTCTCCACATCTAATGTCTGTCACTACACCAGGTGTATGGACAGTTCTCCTGTCTCCCTTTCCCACACATGACCCACCCTGTCTCTGCTCATGCATTGTCTATCCTCTGTCCAGTATACTGTGTGTTCCAGGATCGCTTGAAAGCAAAAAACGATTGGTTGTCTGCTGCTTTGTGCATTTTCTCTCTTTCTCATGGGCATTGTCCAGTGCCTTGTGCAAATGATGATGATGGGAGGTTTGTGCTCACCGTATAAGACCCTGGGAGGAGGGATACAAAAAAAAACGTTTTGTTGATTTTGTTGCTTACTTGTCATTGTTCAAGCAGTCCTGAAATGGACATTGTCTTTTTTTACTAAAGCATTGTGCATTTCTCAAGATGGGGCTGTACACAGGTTCTCTTGGATACAGCTTGATGCAGATTTTTTCAGTCCAGTATGTTGTAGTACTTCTACAAAATGCACTGCTGTACTCTGGCCTACGTATGATACCACTACTATACCAAATGCACTACTGTACACTTGCCTGTGTATGACTCTACCACTACAGCAAAATGCATGACTGTACACTGTGTGTTGTAGTTCTACAGCGAAAGGCTCTAATGTACACTGGCCTGTGTATGAAGAATAGATTGATAATAGGTGATATATATATAATATATCTGCTCAGTGTATGTTGTAATACAACAACAAAATGCTGTTCAGAACGTAGGTCACTGTATGATAATATAGATAGATAACAGTTGGTACCTTTACCTTCCCCTTTGTAAAAGAAAAGAAAAGAAAAAAAAAAGTTGGTACCTTTACAGTATTCGTAATAGTACAATTGCAATATGCACTACTGTATGCAGACCTCTGTGTGTCCGTACAGGTTGGTTGCAGGCAATCTTTACAGTATGTATTGTTATCATTACAGCAAAATTCAGTTCTGTACACCGGCCACTGTGTCATTATAGACTTATAGCAGGTGATATACGTTCAGTAATTGTAGTAGTACCACGGCAAAATGCACTACTGTACAATGGTCTGTGTGTGTCAGTATAGATTGATAGCAGGTAATATATATTCAGTACTTGTAGTACCACAGCAAAATACTATACGGTACATTGGCCTGTGTATGACTGTATCAGTTGATAGCAGATGATATATAGATAGATACTAAGATAGATAGATTGATTCAGTGTTTGTAGGAGCACCACAGCAAAATACAGTACTGTACCCAGCCCTGTGTGTGACTGCATAGATTGATTCCTAAAGTTGCACAGGTGTTAACAGTGAAGGCTACATTCATCATGGCAGAGAACAACTATGGATTTTCCACAAATTTTACTGCCATAAGCATATTTTTTCCACCATCAGTTTTCCATGTAAAACATCTCTTACAGCTATCAGTTGATTGTGTTATTTTGCATCTTAATGTGTTGGCAGCGACATGTTGAGTGTTCCTATCTCTCCAAGAGTTTTTTTTATTTCGCTTTTTACATAGTTTTACTGTTTGTTTCAGTTTTGTACCTCATGGCTGTTGACTTTCTGTCACAAAATAAGAGATTTAATTTTCAGCATCTGTTTGTTAAGAGGAACATTCAGGAACCTTCTCTTTGGCACAGTTCACAGTTTATAGTCAATGACTTCAGAAGTCTTGTGGCAAATCTGAATGTGGAGATGGTAATTTTCTGAAAGCCTAGCATTCCCTGAGCTCAGATCGGGATAAGAGAAGGAGTGCAGATACATGGATCTTGAACAGTACAGTGATGTTTCATTTTGCCCCAGTTTTTAAAAAAGAAAAGAAAAGAAAATACTGTGCATTTTGAACTGATATTATCTTGTTGTGAAAACCACCAACAGTCTGTTCATATTAAATGATTTATTATTCAGAATTCTAATGTAGCACTACCCTCGTTTAGAGACCAAGCACCAAGCACTGCAATCCACACTCTCATTTACCTTTTGCCTATTTTTTAAGGTTGAAGAGCTGCCTGCTGGTACTGATTATTCATTTTGTGTGTTCCACAGTTGAATAGCAGTCACATAGTTTTTCGCTCACTCACTGAATTTTTTTTATGGAGGATTGATACCATGTGTCATTCATACCAGTGGCCAAATTGACCTTCTCTTCTGACAGTTAATGATGGAATTTTAAGTGTGTGCAAGTTGTCATGCATGAGTTCTTACTTTGAAGTTACTTTGAAGTTTGATGTATAATCTCATTTGAAGCTTATTTTTGGAAATACAAATGAGAACCAGTATTGACTCTAGGGGAAAATATCCCCATGTGCCATGTGCACATTCTTTTTACTAACAGTATTTGGAATGTATGCCAACAGTCAAAAATGTTAAAACTCAGCGTGACAAACATTCACGTCTAGAAGGATCTTAACATCAGAAGATAGTCATCTGTTGACCTCTGTGTGAATGGAGGGTGGTTATGATTAGAGGACATGACATTTGACTCAGTTTGAATTGAAGGTGTTACAGTCATACAATATAACTCTGTTGACCTCTGTGTGAACAGGGGTGGTTATGACCAAAGGACATGACATTTGACCTCTGTGTGAATGGGGAGTGGTTATGATCAGAGGACATGACATTTGACCTCAGTTTGAATTGAAGGTGTTACAATCATACAATATAACTCTGTTGACCTCTGTGTGAATGGAGGGTGGTTAAGATCAGAGGACATGACATTTGACCTCAGTTTGAATTGAAGGTGTTACAGTCATACAATATAACTCTGTTGACCTCTGTGTGAACAGGGGTGGTTATGACCAAAGGACATGACATTTGACCTCTGTGTGAATGGGGAGTGGTTATGATCAGAGGACATGACATTTGACCTCAGTTTGAATTGAAGGTGTTACAATCATACAATATAACTCTGTTGACCTCTGTGTGAATGGGGGTTGGTTATGATCAGAGGACATGACGTTTGACCTCTGTGTAAATGGGGGGTGGTTATGACCAAAGGACATGACATTTGACCTCTGTGTGAAGGGGGGGGGGGGGGGGGGGTATGATCAGAGGACATGACATTTGACCTTTGTGTGAATGGGGGGTGGTTATGATCAGAGGACATGACATTTGACCTCTGTGTGAATGGAGGGTGGTTATAATCAGAGGAAATGACATTTGACCTCTGTGTGAATGGGGGGTGGTTATGATCAGAGGACATGACTGTTGGCCTCTGTGTGGATGGAGGATGGTTATGACCAGAGGATATGTACAGATAGCGCAGTGATAATTAAAGCCAAATTAGTGACAAAGGTACAGACTGTACAGACAGCACAGTGATCACCATGTTCAGGTCAGTGAGACAGATACATAGAGTACAGACAGCAGTGATAGTTAAGGTCAGACTAATGATGCAGGTACAGGGTGTCCAGACACTGAAACAGCACATTGAAGACCATGGTCAGATCAGTGACAAGGGTTCAGTGTGTACAGACAGCACAGCGATCACCATGGTCAGATCAGTGACACAGGTACAGTGTGTACAGACAGCACAGTGATAATGAAAGTCAGATCAGTGACACAAGTACAGTGTGTACAGACAGCACAGCGATCTCCATGGTCAGATCAGTGACATAAGTACAGTGTGTACAGACAGCACAGTGATAATGAAAGTCAGATCAGTGACACGGGTACAGTGTGTACAGACAGCACAGTGATCACCATGGTCAGATCAGTGACACAGGTAGAGTGTGTACAGACAGCAAAGTGATAATGAAGGTCAGATCAGTGACACAGGTACAGATTTTACTAATAGCACAGTGGCAATAAAGTTCAAGTCAGGCTGGGGGGTCAGTGTGCTAATGACAGTGGGCCATGATGTGACCTTTCAGCTGCGATCCCACAGAGGGGGCACCTAGTCCACTCTCCAAGAGTCGCCCGTCTCATATTCCAGTGCGGAGTGCATTGAGGAGGTAACTGCTACCATGGCCACACACCTTTGTGTCATGTCGTTCTGTTTACAGGTGGCTCTTAAGATAAAGGACAGATGATGTGTGCATTTGTCATATCACTCTGTTTTCAGGTGGCAGTTAAAGTAACTCAAGGGACAGGTGTGTGTTTGTCATGCTGCTGTGTTTGCAGGTGACGGTTAAAAGTAATTCAAAAGACAGGTGTGCTTGTGCCATGTCACTCTATTTGCATGTGGAAGTTAGCATAACAGAAGACGATGTCTGCGAGTCATGTTGCCGTGTTTTCAGGTGGCAGTTGGCGAAACACAGAGGACAGATGTGTTTGCATCATGTCACTCTGTTTACAAGTGGTTGTTAAAAGTAACAGACAGGTGTGCTTGTGTCATGTTGCTTTGTTTGCAGGTTGCGGTTAAAAGAAACTCGGAGGACAGGGTGTGCTTGTGTCATATTGCACAGTTTGCAGGTGGCATTTGACAGCAGCACAGAGAAATGGATGTGCTTGTGTCATGTCGCTCTGTTCAGAGATGGCTGTTAAAAGTAACTCAGAGGACATGTGTCAAGTCACTTTGTTTGCAGGTGACAGTTAACAGTAACTCAAAGGACCATGTGTGTTAGTGCCTTTCGCTCTGTTAGCAGATGGCAGTTAATGTTGACTCTGAGGATTAGGTGTGTTTTGTGTCCTGTCATGGCGTTTGCAGGCAACAGTTAACAGTAACATAATAACATAACTGTGAGAGAAGTTATAAAGGGGCTTGTACATGGAATAGCAGTTGATTGCGTTTTTTTTTTTTACGGTGTGCGTGCACACACACACACACACACACACACACACACACACACACACACACACACACACACACACACACACACACACACTCACTCTCTCTCTCTCATTGTCTAATAAATGAGTCTGATGGCATGCCAAAAAGTTATTCCCATTTTCTCCATGTGTTACCCTGATACACATTTATGATGTGTCTTGTCCTGATCAGACAACGCACTGGACCCAGAGTGCAGAACAGGCCAGCTGGATGCTGGATGATAGCTACGGTGTGGTTTCCATATGTGCTGGTCCACTAGAACAGCCTGTTACCTCACAGAGATTGTTGGGACAAATTCTTCCAGCAGACTGTGGGCCATGATGTCAGAGATGGTGGTGATGATTGTTATGTTGGTGATGGTGGTGGTGATTAGGAAGCAAAGAGATAGTTGGGATTTACAATTCTGTTTTTTTCTGTTTGTTTGGGGTTTTTTTTTTTACATATAACAGGTGTATAAAAATGACTGTGCATGTGTGTGTGTTGAACAGTGTTGTTCAGTTCAATTCAGTTCATGTTGTTTATAGCTCAGCCAACTGCAAGGGACTGTATTTGGGCTGTTACATTGATGTTGTTCAGTGTGTGATGGTCTACATCAGTGTGCAGGGCTGATACATTAGTGCTGTGTGGTGTATGAGTCTATAAAAGTGTTTCAGAGAGTTTAATCTGTACTTCACTGTGTATTGTGTGCGTGTATGTGTGCTATCAGTGCGGGAGACAAAGGGGGAGAGAAGAAGAACGGAGGAAAGAGTGGTGCTGGGGATGGCATAAGCAAGGAGAGCAAGGCTCCAAGCAGCAGTATGAGCTCCCTTGGTGACCTGCCATTCCTCAACTCAGGGTCACTCACTTCCAGCAACAGCAGCAAACCACCAGGTACACTGACTGCTGAGCCTGTGTGTGTTGTGTGTGTGTGTGTGTGTGTGTGTGTGTGTGTGTGTGTGTGTGTGTGTATGCCCAGTGAGCCTTGATAGTGTGGTGTGGGTTATATTTTCAGAATGACAGCAGAGTCCTGAAATTCACTGCTTTGAAGGGGAATGATTAGAGGCCACATCAGATTTCATCTGTATTGTATCTAGTTTGCAAGATAGTTTGATTTATGATGTCAAAACATTGGTGAGTTGTTGCAAAGATGAAAAAAATGACAGTTTTGAATCCATGTAAAGGAAATATTAATTGCCTTCTAAGCAAAAAAAGAAAAATGTTGTTGCAGTGTATATATAACATTCAGAGATTACATGTCTTTTTTCATGTCTAATATCAGTATTGACTGGATGCAACTAACATAAAATCAGACAAGTGCATACATTACTCACACACACACACACACACACATACACACACACACACACACACACATACACACACACACACACACACACACACTCTCTCTCTCTCTCTCTCTATCTCTCTCTCTCTCTCTCTCTCTATCTCTCATATGGTGGCATTAGAAGTGTGTTTTGTAGGGGAAGAGAGGAGGACTAACAAGGAGTGTACTGTACTGTTCTGTCTTCAGCTTCCAAGGGCAAAGAAAGGGACTCTGGTCTGAGGTCTTTGGATCGTCGCATGGCGGACTTGGGCATTGACAATGGTGAGATCTTCATTTCTAAGAGACTACACATTGTACATCTGTCACACATAGCTCCTATGACAAGGAGGATGGTGATGGGTTTTTGGGTGCAAATATCCATAAAATTCATGCTTGTGACCCACAAAAAGGGTCAGTCCAAGAAATGCAAAAAGCTGTATATCAAGGGGTGGAAGCCCAGTCCTGGTCATGATTGTTCACAGTCAAACAAGAGAGTTTTCAGATGCATTGAAAACTTGGCAGCAAGTCACACTGTCTGAGATTGACAGGCGGGGCATTCCAGAAAAATAGGGAGATAACTGTGGAGACACATGGGATATGCATTGAGGGAGGTAATAGTGGGAGATGGACCATGCTTGACTACATGGGAGGTGCACTGAGGGAGATAACAGACAGCTGTGGTGTGTTTCAGATATGCAGGATGACTTCGAGTATGAGGACGACTTCCAGAGTTCAGGGTAAGTCCTTCCTGTTTTACCTTTCTCTTCACGTCCATCAAGATACCTGTTTCACTATGATACAAGTTTCACCATCACATCCATTATGACACCTGTTTCACCGTCACATCCATCATGACACTTGTTTTACCATCACATCCATCATGACACCTATTTCACCATCAAATCCCACGTGACATTTTGTTTTGCAGTCACTTCCATGTTGATGCCTTTTTCACCATCACATCCATCTTGACATGTATTTTATCATCATATCCATCATGTCACCTTTTTTACCATCACATCCATCATGACACCTGGTTCACCGTCACATCCATCATGACACCTGGTTCACCATCACATCCATCTTGACACCTATTTCACCATCACATCCATCATGATACCTGGTTCACTATTACATCCCTCATGACACCTATTTCACCATCACATCCATCATGACACCTGTTTAACCATCACATCCATCTTGACACCTATTTCACCATCACATCCATCATGATACCTGGTTCACCATCACATCCCTCATGACACCTGTTTCACCATCATGACACCTATTTCACCATCGCATCCATCTTGACACCTACTTCACCATCACATCCATCATGACACCTGGTTCACCATCACATCCGTCATGACACCTGGTTCACCATCACATCCATCATGACACCTGGTTCACCGTCACATCCATCATGACACCTGGTTCACCATCGCATCCCTCATGACACCTATTTCACCATCACATCCATCATGATACCTATTTCACCATTGCATCCATCATGACACCTGGTTCACCATCACATCCATCATGACACCTGTTTCACCATTGCATCCATCATGACACCTGGTTCACCATCACATCCATCATGACACCTGTTTCACCATCACATCCATCATGACACCTATTACACCATCACATCCATCATGACACCTGTTTCACCATCATGACACCTATTTTCACCATTGCATCCATCATGACACCTATTTCACCATTACATCCATCATAACACCTATTTCACCATCACATCCGTCATGACACCTATTTCACCATCACATCCATCATGACACCTATTTCACCATCACATCCCTCATGACACCTATTTCACCATCACATCTCTCATGACACCTGTTTCACCATCACATCCATCATGACACCTATTTCACCATCACATCCCTCATGACACCTGTATCACCATCACATCCATCATGACACCTATTTCACCATCACATCCCTCATGACACCTGTTTCACCATCACATCCATCATGACACCTATTTCACCATCACATCCATCATGACACCTATTTCACCATCACATCCCTCATGACACCTATTTCACCATCACATCCCTCATGACACCTATTTCACCATCACATTCATCATGACACCTATATCACCATCACGTCCATCATGACACCTATTTCACCATCACAGCCATCATGACACCTGTTTCGCCATCACGTCCATCATGACACCTATATCATCATCACGTCCATCATGACACCTATATCATCATCACGTCCATCATGACACCTATTTCACCATCACATCCCTCATGACACCTGTTTCGCCATCATGACACCTGTTTCACCATCACATCCATCATGACACCTGTTTCACCAATCACATCCATCCTGACACCTATTTCACCATCACGTCCATCATGACACCTATTTCACCATCACAGCCCTCATGACACCTATTTCACCATCACAGCCATCATGACAACTGTTTCACCATCACATCCATCATGACACCTATATCATCATCGCGTCCATCATGACACCTATTTCACCATCACATCCCTCATGACACCTGTTTCGCCATCATGACACCTGTTTCACATCACATCACATCCATCATGACACCTGTTTCACCATCACATCCATCCTGACACCTATTTCACCATCACGTCCATCATGACACCTATTTCACCATCACATCCCTCATGACACCTATTTCACCATCACATCCATTATGACACCTATTTCACCATCACGTCCATCATAACCATTCACCATCACTCCTATGTCACCATTCACATCACATCCATCATGACACCTATTTCACCATCACATCCATTATGACACCTATTTCACCATCACATCCATCATGACACCTATTTCACCATCACATCCATCATGACACCTATTTCACCATCACATCCATCATGACACCTATTTCACCATCACATCCATCATGACACCTATTCACATCACCCATCTGACATCCCATCCCTCATGACACCTATTTCACCATCATGACACTATTCACATACACCATCATGATCACCATTTCACCATCACGTCCAGTCATGACACCTGTTTCCATCACATCAATGACACCTATTTCACCATCACATCCATCATGACACCTATTTCACCATCACGTCCATCATGACACCTATTTCACCAATCACATTCCATCATGACACCTATTTCACCATCACATCCATCATGACACCTATTTCACCATCACAAGCCATCATGACACCTATTTCACCATCACGTCCATCATGACACCTATTTCACTCATCACAGCCATCATGACACCTATTTCACCATCACGTCCATCATGACACCTATTTCACCATCACATCCATCATGACACCTGTTTCACCATCACATCCATCATGACACCTATTTCACCATCACATCCATCATGACACCTGGTTCACCATCATGACACCTATTTCACCATCGCATCCATCTTGACACCTACTTCACCATCACATCCATCATGACACCTGTTTCACCATCACATCCATCATGACACCTATTTCACCATCATCATCCATCATGATACCCGGTTTCACCATCACTCCATCATGATACCCGTTCACCATCACGTCCGTCATGACACCTATTTCACCATCACATCCATCATGACACCTTTCACCATTGCATCCATCATGACACCTGTTTCACCATCACATCCTCATGACACCTATTTCACCATCACATCCATCATGACCATCTGTTTCACCATCACATCCCTCATGACACCTATTTCACCATCACATCCATCATGACACCTATTTCACCATTGCATCCATCATGACACCTATTTCACCATCACATCCATCATGATACCTGGTTCACCATCATCACATTCCACCCATATACCCGGTTCACCATCACGTCCGTCATGACACCTGTTTCACCATTGCATCCATCATGTCTGCTGTTTTACAATCACTAAAGCTGTCATCAAATGAAGAGTTTTTAAGCACTGTATTATTTTATGTTTCATTTTATTACATCCATGAGAATGATGGCAACAGTGTGAAATGGAGTTGCTGGGTGGTAATAGTGATGACAAAAGCTGATGAGAATAATGACAACAGACAGTGAGATGGAGTTCACACCTGATAAGAATGATGGCAACAGTGTGAAATGGAGTTGCTGGGTGGTAATAGTGATGACAAAAGATAATCAGATGGCGTTTGATAAGGATGAGAGTGACAGACAGTAAGGCGGAATTGGTAAGTAGTGAGAATGATGGCAACAGAATGTGAGATGGATTGACAGCTGATGAGAATGATGACAACAGACAGTGAAGTGGAGTTCACACCTGATAAGAATAATGACAACAGACAGTAAGATGGAGTTCACACCTGATAAGAATGATGACAACAGACGTGAGATAACGATCGTTGTATTGGTATCTACATGTTACTGGCAGTGTTCTTGTCTACATCCTGATTTGCCAGCAGTGTTGTTGTCTGTATCCTGATTTACCACCAATGTTGTCTTTATCCTGATTTGCCTGCAACGTTTGTTGTCTATACCTTGATTTACCTGAAGTGTTTGTTGTCTACATCCTGATTTACCAGCAGCCTAGTCATCCTGATGTACCAGCAGTGTTGTCAAATTGTGATTTAACTGCTGTCTTGTTGTCAGCATCTTGATTTACAAGCAGCGTTGTTGTCTACATCCTGAGTTATGAGCAGTGTTGGTGTGTACATCTTGATTTACCAGCAGCACTGTTGACTGCCTCCTGATTGAGCAAAGGTCTTGTTGTCAACATCCTGATTTACCTGCAGTGTTGTTGTTTAGACCCTGATTTACAAGCATAGTTGTTTTCTGTGTCATGATTTACCAGCAGTGGTGGTGTCTACAACCTGATTTACCAGCAGTGTTGTTTGTCTGACCAGACACAGCCTAAGTCAGAAGTCACCACGCGGGAAAATGGAGGGCAGAGACAAAGCAGAGAATGGCAGTGTTGCAGAGGAGATTGAGGATGAGGAGATTGAGGACATCTCCATAGAAGCTGATGACCTGTTAAAGAGTGAAAACAGTGGGGTGAGTCTTTCTCTGGAGCATGTTCAGTTTGTCCTGGTAATCTGTGCCCTGTGTTGATCGTTCTGTCCTTGTGGTCTGTGCCCTGTGTTGATCGTTCTGTCCTTGTGGTCTGTAGCCTGTGTTGATCATTCTGTCCTTGTGGTCTGTGGCTTGTGTTGATCGTTCTGTCCGTGTGGTCTGTAGCCTGTGTTGATCGTTCTGTCCGTGTGGTCTGTGTTGATCGTTCTGTCCTTGTGGTCTGTAGCCTGTGTGATTGTTCTGTCCTTGTGGTCTGTACCTGTGTTGATCATTCTGTCCTTGTGGTCTGTGGCTTGTGTTGATCGCTCTGTCCTTGTGGTCTGTGGCTTGTGTTGATCGTTCTGTCCTTGTGGTCTGTGTTGATTGTTCTGTCCTTGTGGCCTGTGTTGATCGTTCTGTCCTTGTGGTCTGTGGCCAGTGTTGATCGTTCTGTCCTTGTGGTCTGTGGCCAGTGTTGATCATTCTGTCCTTGTGGCCAGTGTTGATCGTTCTGTCCTTGTGGTCTGTGGCTTGTGTTGATCGTTCTGTCCTTGTGGTCTGTGTTGATTGTTCTGTCCTTGTGGTCTGTGTTGATCGTTCTGTCCATGTGGTCTGTGGCCTGTGTTGATCGTTCTGTCCTTGTGGTCTGTGGCCTGTGTTGATCGTTCTGTCCGTATGGTCTGTGGCCTGTGTTGATCGTTCTGTCCTTGTGGTCTGTGGCCTGTGTTGATCGTTCTGTCCTTGTGGTCTGTGGCCTGTGTTGATCATTCTGTCCTTGTGGTCTTTGGCCTGTTTGATCATTTTGTCCTTGTGGTCTGTGCCCTGTGTATCAATTTATTCTTGTGGTCTGTGTCCTTTGTTGATCAATTATTTATGTGGTCTGTGCCCTGTGGTTATCAAATGATCAGTTTGTCCTTCAGATTTGTGCTGTGTGTTGATCAATTAATTTTTGAGGTTTTTGCAGTGATTTAGAACAACAATATCAGACAAAAAGAAAAAATGATATAAAAAGTCAAAAAGAGCAGGTAACTGATGCTGTGTGTGTGTTGGGGGAAGAGGGGTGGGATTGGGGGCAGTCAATGTGAGTGAAGAGCTGTCCATCATTCAGTCCTTGATGTGCTTTGTTGTGCAGTTTGAGGACATGACCGAGGACAGGAGCATTTCCCAGATGGATGGAGGATTTGACTACATGGAGGACCCCCAGCTCCCCTGATGCCATGCCAGACCTTGTTGCATTACACATGTTTAGTATCAGGAGTGGTATCTCCTTACCTTCCGTCCATATCTGTACAGCCGACAGCCATGTGTATAGCGGCTGTTAGTGTTGGTCTCTAGACAGTCGCTGTCTGTGGGACAGCCTGTAGAGTGTCAGCAACAAACAGTATTCTCCTCAGTAAAGAACACAAATAGTATATTACTTTCCTGCAGCAATACTGTATAGTATCTATATTGAATGATGTCCATGTAATTGAACAGAAAACTAACCTCTTCACAATGTAAGGTGTTCATTAAATATTTTCATTATGAATTATGCCTTCAACTCAGTTTGTTATTTGGGGTGCAGGCATCCTCTTGTAGGTTAACATCATTGTGATAAGCTGCTCCAGGTAAGCTTTAACGCATCTGTTAGTACTGAACCCTGAAGCCCCTCACTGTAAGGTCTAAATCAAAGAAACCCAATCCCAAAGCAAGGAGAGTGGGATGAGGCATCATGGTGAGAGCCTTAGCCAGTATCTGGCCTGTGCAAAGACTGACATGATGAACAGGTTGCACATTGTGAAAAGGTGGAAGCACATGCAAAGGCACAAAGTAATGCTTATTAAATACTCACTACAAAATAGGCAGTGAGTTTTCAACCAGTCTGTCTTCTTCAGACATTGCAAAGATCAGACCTGCAAAATGCACACCATAGTTCTCCAGACAGAGGAGGAGAATCCTCCTGCTTCCACTGCCTGACATCACAAGCTGATCCAGGTGGACCTGCTCAGCCTCTGGTGGAATGTACAAATAATCAGACAGCAGTGAGTCAGAGTTGTGCTGTATGTCATTAGAGGTGTGGCTTTCACCCTATGGGACAGCAAACCATAGTGTGTGTTGGGTGTGTTTTAATGTCCTTGTGCCTCCACAAGCTGTGGCCCTTGAAGGTAGTGGTGTTAGTGAAGGTTGTGGGTCAGTGAAAGTCCTAGTGTTGGTGAAGGTAGTAGTGTCAATGAAGGTAGTAGTGTCAGTGAAGGAAGTAGTGTTAATTAATGGAGTAGTGTCCTGAAGGCTGAAGTGTCCATTAGTGTCTGTGAAAGTTGTGGGATCACTGAAGGTCATGGTGTCTCAGAAAGTTTACATTTCCATGAAGGAAGTAGTGTTTGTAAAGACAGTATTGTCCTTGAGGAGCCAAAGGGTCTTTGAAGGAAGAAGTGTGTCCATGAAATTTGTTAGGTCCGAGAAGGAAGTAGTGTCCATGAAGGAAGTAGTAATTTGTTGACAAACTGTCTTGGTGTTGACAGGCTGGTGCAAGGGGCAGGAAATGTCAGTTGGGGACAGTAGTGATGATTGGTGCTGGTGTCTCCCATGAAAGTCCAAGCTCGCAGCCTCGCATTGGCCAAGCAGACCAGGTCAGGAGAAGGAAGTCAGGTATTTTTTGTCCCAAAGGGTTGGAAGGCCTGTGTAAGGCCTTAAAGACAGTGAAAGTTGTTTCATCACAAGAATGTGTCCAAACTTTGACGTCAGTCTGAGAGATGTATGTATCGGTGACCAGTGAGTGAATGCAGACATCACTGTTAGCTGGCCAATGACCTGGTTCAGTGGTGTGTGCAATACATGAGGCATGGTGTTTCCCTGCCTTAACAATTGTTTGACTCCTTAGAAAACATAACAGAGGTCTTTGGAAGTTCTAGAACAGTCTTTGGAACGTTGAAGGAGAGAATTCTAAGAGCCCTGGATCCACATTGAATTGATAGTGGCCATCATCTCCAAGTTCACACAAGGTCACTGCTGTCTCCAAGAGGTCAGTTTGTAAAACACTCGCTTTATCCTGCAGGAGTTTCTGTGGCTGATTTTTATGAGTTCATGGACTTTTTTTTTATTTTTGAGAGTCTGTATGAATTATTTTGTGTCGTGAGTTAGATGATGTACAGTTCTCAAGTCAAAGCTCATTTTCCTCCATTTGGCCAGTATGTATTGGACGCTGAGGAGCTAAGCCAAGTTAGATGATTTCAGGGTAAAAGGGAAAAGGTTGTTCACTGCGATATGACGGCAGCCCAGCTGTCAGCACCTTGTTGAAGTGGAAGGCAGGTAAAAAAAAAAAAAGCAGACTGGAGAGGAGGATGGCACCATCAGTTGGGACTCTTCCTGTGTTTACAGTATGTCCACATCACCAGGTGGTGTTGTATGTTTTACCACAGCTTCTGAAGTGTGAATTTCTTTTTTTCTAAGATGCGTCTTAAATGTATTTATGCTGTGAAATTACTTGTAGTATATCTTGACAAAACAAAGTGTGTACATTTTTTATGGTTAGTATGTAAAATCTTTGTACTGTAAAGGTACCTGCACTGTGTCTTGTTGATGAAGTATGCAGCCAACAGTCACAGAAAGCTAGCATCATTCCACTCTAGAACCATTTTCCATTTTCCTTGACTTGCTGGTTTCAAGGACTTGGCCTCACAGAAGACAGTGCTGGAACACATGAATCACACATACGTATGGTACCCGAGACCGGGCCACAAGCTACTTGGGATACGCACTTGTACGGTGATCAGACATTACACATGTCGCTTATAGTATCCAACAGTGTATAGAGTTATGTAGCTGTGGTGTCCTTCATCAGTTGAGGCTAAACGCATCTCATCATTAGCATGACTAGGATGTTCACAGGGTGTCATCCACTTCAGCACATGGTGGTGTAAATAAAGTTCTAGAGTGGATGGAAGAGGCTGAAGCACTGCCAGATATTGCACGCTTTTTGACCTCCCTTATCACAGGTGTGGATTGGGATATTAGTTAGCATCGGGCATGTGTGCTACAGACACCGTCACTGTACCACAGCTTGCATAGAGGGATAACATCATGAAGGCTGTGTGTTGTAACTCATCAGACATAAGACTTCGGACAGAAGATGGTCACTGTGTCACAGCTCACACACGGGGATGGCTTCATGGAGGCAGTGTGTTGTGACTCATCAGACATTGGGACTACTGACCGGAGTCCGTCAGTATGTCACAGTTCACACGGGGATGGATCCACGGAGGCAGTGTTTTCGTGACTCACCAGACATGCAGAAGAGACAGTCACTGTGTAACCGCTCATTGGGGGTTGGCTGGAGACAGTGCACAGTGGCTCATCAGTCATGGGAATCACTGTGTCACGGCTCACACAGGAGGAAGGCTCTTTGGAGGCAATGCGGAGTGACTTGATCTTCATCAATATGGTCATCCCTGTCAGTGAAGAATTATCTTGCTGTAGCCTGATTTAGTCATCTAACCCTTTCTGTTTATGACCTGAATTTTTGTGCACCATACATCATGACTGTGCTGTATGTAAGCCATGATTTTTGGGGGGAAGGAGGAATGCCGTATTGTAAGTGGTGGAAGAACAGTAATCCAAGGATTTTTTAAAGACCAGTTCTTTACTATATGAGATGGGTGCACAGTATCCTATGCCGTCATCAAGATGAACAATGCCTTGACTGTCTGTAAGGAGGAGGAATTCAGCTCCTATTCTGTAAAGACAATGCAGTGGACACAGAGTGCTGTGTGTGGGGAATGACGAGGTGGTTCTGATTTTTGGCTGAATGAGATCCAGAGAGAGGAAAAATTACTCAGGAAACAAGTTGAAAGTCTTTACTTCTTGCACAAGATTGGCAAATTAATCTTACTACCACTGTCACAGAGGTTCCAAATTGAGACACGTCCTTCCGCTGTGACAGTAGTCGTTGAACATTCTGTCCCCAACACCCAAACCCTCTTGATTTATAGTATAGGAAACTGAATGTTCAAGAAACATGGTGTATATCAGGAGAAAGTCTGAAATGCATGCATCAAGTACAATAAGACGGCATGGATTTTACAGAACACAATCCTGATATATGATAGCAAATGTTTTGACAGTGCATATTTAGAACATGTTTGGGACCTGGCTGACAGAAAAAGGCAAACTGATATTAGAAAAATGATCAGCTTGAAATTCATCCCTGATAAGGAGAGTGCAGGAATGAAGCATTTGGCAGGAGTTTGCCCTGTAAGAGGGCAGAAAGTGGAGAGAGCAGTTGTCACTTCATTTAAACATCATTTCAAAAACACTGATATTTCCTGCATCGCTCACCAGTGACCAGGTGGAAGCAGACATGGTTGGGTTGCAGGCGAAGGGCAGGTTGTGCCCATCACCTTCTAGAAGGGTGTTATCGGAATGGCTCAGCATTCAGTTCTGTTCCGAATTCTTTGTGTATGTGTGAACCAGTGTGTGCATGTATGTTTGTAGTATGTGTGGTGCGTGTATGTATAGTGTGTATATGGGGTGTGTAGTGTGCATTTGCTCTTAGTGTGTGTGTGTGTGCATTCGGAATTTGCATACCTGTCTCTTCCCCATTTTTCCATTCACCCTTTACCCTTCATTGCATACAAATAGTCTTTTTGTTAACTCTAATGAGATGTTTATAGTATTTCCATAGGATCTGCATAATGGTTCAGTGTTGTTATCTCTTCCTTCAAAGGTTAAGTAAAATGACTTGTAGATCGAAGATTGATAATCATTGTGACTTCCATAGAGCAGGTTCAGAACATTTCCAATGTAATATCTGTATAATAGATACGTTAAATCAAATGCAACATAGGCGTCATTGTCATACATTCATTTTCACATGTATGCACATGCACGCGCACACACAACCATGCATGTATGCATCAACCACACGCACATATACGTAAACACAGACACAACACCACACACACAACACTCTTACACACAAACTTGTTCTCCGGTATATGCATGCTTTCTCTCCCTCACAGAACAATTTTCAACAATCACCACAATTTTTAGTGTAAAGCCATTTGGCTAAAAGCCTCACAATTTTTTAGGCTCTCTTCCATATTTTCAGCCCCTTATCTGGAACGATTCTTCAAGTCTTCAACAGTCAGTCCTCCACAGGAATTCACATAAAATTATACATTATCCAGTACTTTATCAAAATACTCTGTTTATAGTTCTGCCCAGCACACATATTCACCCTACCTCATATAGTAAAAACTGTTCTGCGTTTATTTGGTTTCTGTTCCTTTTATCCCAGAAGAGAAGAAAGATTGACCAGGTATGATATTCATTCTCAGGAAAGATCAGCACTTGTGTTCTTTTGGATTGCTACATGTGTACAGTTCTGTGAGGCCATCATACTTTAGACACCTTACACTAATGTGTTGGTGAAGCTTGCTGGGCATGTTAGGCAATGGTTTGCCTCTGAACGTATTTCTTTTTTCTTAATGTGCGACTGAGGACCAGAGGTATTCCAAAAGAAAGCAGTAAATGGGCCTGTGGACTTGTGCCTTTAAGAAATGGTTGGGAAAAATAGTAAAATGCCCAGTTTGCCTGCCATTTTTTTTTTCCATCTCTGTCGGTGTTTGCATTAGCAACTGTAAAATACATGTTTCCTTTCTCAGTTCCTTGTTGGTGGCTTAAGTGACTTTGGGACATTAAAAAAAAAGTTAAATTAAAAAGACGTGAAAAATACTTGGAAATTGGCAAGAGAAGCCCCCAACTAAACGCAACACTATTTACACTTATTTCTGTGCTGTCTGTGAAGCGGCCAGCCTGAGTCCTGTGAACCTGACTCCATTCTGTGCTCCGTCTCTGATAACCTCACATAGGTTGTGCCCATTTGGAAGTCAAACATCCAGCCCATAGACTGACTAGACAGCAACTCCTGGAGCCATTCAAAGTATGGTTGGTGATTTGCTGCAGATATTGTGTGGACCCATACAAACGCACACATATTTTGACTATGCATTTCTACCTGGGAAAGGCCATATTCATTCCAACATTTCTAGTTGGGAAGTCTCATTCCTTTCACCTTCCGACATATGAAATCCATAAATCCGTACAAGTGATATTGAGATGGTGGCCCTCTTTTACCCTTTCTGTAATGCTGCGCAACTGATATCTGTGATGGTGGTGTACCTTCAACAACATTGTAAGTATCCTTGCTCTGTTAAAATTTTATTTTGTGACCAGTTGTAAAGAGATGTAATGTGCCATGGATATCTAGTGGACATGGTGGAGTACTGATAAGATTTTAGCCAACAAGCTTGCACAATAGATGCTCTGAAGGACACAAATTGTGATGATCTTGTACAGAGGCTGATAAGCCTCAGACGACGACTTGGCTTGGCTAGTATGTCCAAGATGTGTGAGATAACGATTAATTTTCAGCAGACCACCTTGAGTGAAAGATCATGCATCCTTCACAAACTGTGAACTGTATGATCTTTCTTGTAAAGGATCACATTTAAGTTCAACCTGAACCCTGTTCTTGCCCTTGCTAGCCCATCAGTAGGTCTACACATCACATGCTACTCGCACACTGTTAATACTTAAAATGTAGCACTATCTTGATCGACTTCAACTTATAATGGCATCTGCCCCATGCTGTTCTCCCATACTGCTTATACTAAACCATAGAGCTACTTTGATCCAACTTCACACACCATGTGATCTACCCTGTGCTACACCCATTCTGTTCATACCAAATCATGTAGCACTACCTCCATGTGACTTCAGCCACTTACCATAGCATCTGTCCATATTTTCATACTAAACCATAGAGCGCTGCCTTCATCTAACTTCTACATGCTCTACTGTGTCATCTGTTGATGCTACTCACACCCTGTCCATACTAAACCATGTAGCACTACCTATCTATCTAATTTCACTCACTCGCCATGGCTCCGTCCCATGCTACACCCACACTATTCATACTAAACCATGTAATCCTCCTCTTCCACAGACTTCACATACACCATGGTATTTGTTGAAATGTATGCAATTTTATTACTATTCCAATAAAAATCAAAATTGTTTAAATTGTGGCGGAGGTTTTTGAATGTTGTGGTGTGCTGTGATGGACAGAGATTCCGCTGGCAGGAACAGAGACAGTGTGGTTGTGTTGTGTGCTTAGGTAATACTGTTCTCCTCCCTCCAGCAAGGCCTCCATTTCTGACCATGATATACCATGGTCAGTTCGGCACACCACTGTGTCAGGTCTGAAGTACAAGTAGTGACACTCGAGAGCATATATGAACTAGCTATATATGAGGTGAACTAGTCTATAAAATAGAGGTGAACAAGCTACTATCCACCAAAATACTCAGAGAATTCCATGCCTTTGCCAAATACAAGAAAAGCACACTCCTCTTACAAGAAAAAAGTTCACCCCGCACTAAAAGTACTCCATACTCGCCCTCGGTTTTCGATATCTCTTTTTGTCGTTATTTCCCTGTCTTTCTGACAGTCTGTTTGTCTCTCCCTACCTGCCTGCATGTGTTCTCTCATTCCGTCTCTGGATCTTTGTCACTATCTTTCTTTCAGTGTTTCTGTTTGGTTCTTTAGCTCTCTTTCTTAATTTCTATTTGTCTTCTCTTTGTGTGTCTCTGTCAACACCACCCCCCCCCCCCCCCCCCCCCTCTCTTAATGTATATAATATGTAATTCTAACTTATGACTTAATTCGGGAAACTTGCATTTATCAGGTGAAAAACATTTAACTTCTGACTTAATTCGGGAAACTTGCATTTATCAGGTGAAAAACACTTGGCAAAAATTGGTGATTTCATCCAGTTTTGATTAACACATGAGAAATTGGTCACAGAAGAAATCCACGTGACATACAAGACTAACTAGAAGTGTGACAGCAGGTTTTGACGCTTTCTCTCCCTGTCATACTGTGTCTGTATTTGACGTCTCATACTCTGCACAAATGGAAAAGGAAGTCGATGCACCCAGACAGAAAACAAAAAAAATCAGTTGAAATTCTTAGGAACTGTCAACAAAGGGGCTAGTGTGGAACACTCTACTAACATTCTCGACAAATATTCTGATTCAAAATCATGTCTTTATTCTGATACTCAGATTTTATTTTATCGGGGAACACAAACAGGATGCTGACAAGCCAAGAGCCCTGATCGTGGTGTTACATGGACGGATAGACAAATTAAAAACATAAAAATTAAGATGTCCAGAGAAATGTGAGGAAGATGATCATTTTAGTGATATCCGATCCCACCCCCAAACAGAAATGGAATAGAATACTGCAGACTGTAGGGAATGCTGGCCTACTACAAGAACGGGAGGGCTGCAAGGTGTATGAAAGTTCCACTGGAATCGACCTAGTCATTGGCCAGATCACATGCGACTACAAGATAGAAGGGGACAGCTGGAAATCTCCCTCAGTGTGTATTGGCAAGGATTGGAATCACAATTATATGATCTGCGAGTGATGATAGCGATTTCCAGGGAAACCACTCGCTGTATGGAAACCCCAATTGTGCTGACTGAGGTCAGTACAACACGCATAATATACCACCTTCAGTCAAGGGAACTATGGTCATCTGCATGATCATCACAGGGAACCTGGGACCACGACTGTGTTCAGGATATGTGGTGCTGGGTCCAGAACCTTGACACTGCAAAAGTTCTCCGAGGACCACATGGGGAAGGGTGCGTCATAGTAATCCTACGCTTACGCCTGCAGAGTGGAGATCTGTACATTTCTTCCCACAGTATTGGGACGGTTTATTAACAGCTGACAAGGTTCGGTAATCAGAATACAGCAACTGGGTGATTTGAATGGGCACGATCTTCTTCTTCTTCTTCGAGCGACCACAATCAACATTCTGATTCTTATGTCGCCTGTTTGGGGCAGTGTGAACACTTCATCCAGAGATCTCCGTCTCGAAGATGTCTTTTCAGAGCTCAATCTATACTGATCTTTTGAAAAAATATATAAATACTGTACCCGCCAAACATGAACGAATCACCAGACAAAACACGACGCGTTTCGACCTCTTAGATCTTCTTCAGGCAAGATAAACAACACTCGGGACAACGAAAATAAAGAACGAGCAATCGCTTATCTCATTGAATTCGGTGCAAGATGGGCGTCGAATGTCGTTTGTCTTGCCTGAAGAAGACCTAAGAGGTTGAAACATGTCGCGATGTCTTGTGATTCGATTGTTCGTCGCGTTTTGGCGGATACAGCACTTCCTTTTTTTCTTAAAGATTTGTTTAGATTTCCGCCTGCAGTCGCCTCACTTTGCTGCTGAATCTACATGGTCTATATGTGGGTCTCCAACATACTCCCATTCTTCTACGTTTAGAGTAATTTGTCGACAGGCGATTCCTTGCTGGTCCTGGACTATTGAGTGATGTGCTCCAGACGATCTTCACGGAAGTGACCACGTTCAGATGGTCTTGAAATGCAAAACACTTTAGCTGAACACCTCAACTATCTGAAAAAAAAGGGAAAAAAGAAAGAAGAAAAATTCTGACTGGGACCACGTTTGAACAGTACAGACAGACCTTTAAGCTGTGTGTAATTCATCCAAATAACCTGGATTTTCCTCACCCCGGAGAATCACTTTGATCTGGTCTCATGTCGCAAGACTCCATGAGTGTACAAGACTTTTCGCCAAACTTTGTTATAAATTGCTATCCTTTCAAAAAGTATTTAATGATGGTTCCAAAGATGACGAGGGAGTTGCTCCTGCTGCATATTGTGCTACAGCTCCTTCTCAGAGAAGTTCCAAACACAGCGTCATCTGCGCTGCTGAGCTGACTGCGCTGATCCTGGCTCTTCGAATGGTCTGTAAATCAAAGTGTAAAGACTTCCTCATTCTTTCTGATTCCCTTTTAGATTTGGAGGCTATTGTTGGCCATAACCTCAAGCACCCTCAATTGACGATTATTTGAGCTGCGCGCCTGTCTGAAATCTTATGCTTAAAACATCGTTTTTGCTTCCGTTCCCGGTCATGTTGGCATTCAACGCAATGAAGTGGTTGATCAATTGCCAAGTTTGCCACAAATAAAGAGTTCGGCAGATTCTCAATTCCTCACACCGATCTAAAACCTCAAGTTCATATGTATGTCAAAGACCTCGGACATGAGGACTGGAACTCACAAACGGATAACAAACTCTTCCAATTCCGTCCAAACCCGAAAAAGTTTTTACTGGGTGTGGACTGGTGGCCGTAAAGAAGACAAGTCTTCTGCCGTTTGCTACCAGGCCGCTCTCTTTACACCTACTCGTATCTTTTCAAATTCGAAGAAGCTCCGTGGCGCATTATTAATTCCATGCGATGTACTACTCACAATAAAGCGTGTTCTTATAGAATGTTTGGACTTGCACGATGTCAAATATAAACACTTTACAGCAGATTCCATCAACATCAATGTTCAGACATATCCCACCTGATGTTATTTTTGAGCTTCTGGTTATGACGAAATTATGGCGTGTTTTTGAAATTCTGTTTGAATGAGTTGTGTTGTGTGTGTGTGTGTGTGTGTGTGTTCATGTTATTTTCAATCTATCTTGAGAGCTGACTTCGACGAAGTGACAGCCCTGATATGGCTCATTATGGTCGGCTGGGCTATATGCAATATGAACTGATCTCCGACCCTCTCCCCTACCTTCTTTGTTTCTTCTATAGAACTAACTCTCTCTCTCTCTCATGCGTGTGTTATGGTTTCTCGAACTTTTTTCCCCCATCACTTTCAAACTCAGTTTTTGCCCAGAACAAAGTACATTTGCACCGTCAAACAATTCTATCGAGACTTTACACATTGTGTGTGTGTGGGGGGGGGGGGGGGGGGGGGGGGGGGGGGGGGGGGGAGGGGGGATATGGTTGAAGAAAGATGATGGAAGGAGGGGCCAGAGAGAAAATCTGAAGTACCTGTAGTGTGTGTATTGTCATTTCTTGAATTTAGAATCAATCGTTATCATAATAGATCAGGCAGACTCTGTGTGTGTGTGTGTGTGTGTGCGCGCATCTTCAATCTAACATCTATCTATATTGAGTAAAATAATATAGACATACGCACATGCTTGTGCATTTGCGTGTACATATATTGTTGTGTGTGTTTATGTACACATCTGTGTATGTGTGCGTGCATATGAGCATGCTTGCGTGCGAGGGCGCGTCTGTGTGTGCGCACGCAGGTGTGTGTGTGTGCGAGAAGAGAGGTTGTTATTGTCGTTTCTTATTAAATTTATCATCTGTCGACATTAGCGATATCAGCGTGTGTGCATGTTTGTGTGTGCGTGTTAGTGTGTGAATGTTGTGCGTGTGTGTGTGTGTGTGTGCGTGCGCGTGGCGTGGTGTGTGTGTGTTTGTGTGTGTGTGTGTGTGAGAGAGAGGAAACATTTACAGCTTTTGAGAGATCCAGCGTGGAGGCGAACATGGGTAGCTTTGAGAGTTCCATTGTGGAGGTGAACATGTATAGCAATTGAATGATCCATTGTGAAAGTGAACGTCAAGCTTTTGAGAAATCTATTGTGGAGGTGAATATGCCTTGCGATTGAGAGATCCATTGTATACGTGAAATGTAACGTTGTGCGATATATTGTGGAGGTGAACATGTATTCCTAGTTGAGAGATCCACGGTGGAGGTGAACTTGTCTGGCTTTTGAGAGATCAGTTGTGGAAGTGAACAGGTTTTCCTACTCGAAAGATCCACTTTTGAGGTGAAATGTATAACTTTTGAGAGATCCACTTTTGAGGTGAACATGTACAGCTTTTAAGAGTCACTTAAGAGGTGAACAAGTATAGCTTTTGAGAGACCCACTGTAGAGGTGAACATGTACAGCTTTTGAGAGATCCATTGTGGAGGTAAAAATGTACAGCTTTTGAAAGATCTATTGTATTATCATTATTATGAATACTTATATATCGCCTATCCTTGGCTAGAGACCAAGCTCTAAGCGCATTACAATCCATACCCATTTACACAACAGGCCGCCTACCTGGGTAGTGCCGACTGAAGAGCTGCCAGCTGGCAGTCATTTCCCAGGTCATCCAGTCAACATTGTTCACTCAATTTCCTTACTTCCTTCTTTCTTTCCACTTCTCAAGCAGGGTGCATGTTATGTGTAACGTGTTATCCATACCAACTGCCAAACTGGCCTTCTCTTCCGAAAGTTGGTGATGGGATTTTACATGTGTGCAAGATGTTATGTATGCATTCACACACGGAACCTCAATTTATAGTCTCATTCGAAGGACTGTATGGGAAATGGAGTCAGGGACCAATGTTAACTCCAAAGGAAAAATCCCCCTGTACCGAAACGGCCTAGCGGAGATTCAAACCCGCAACCCCAGGATCACAAAGATTGCGAGTCCAGCACTCGACCATCGAGCTATTCCAGTCCCCAAATGAATGGAGGTGAACATGTACAGCTTTTGTGAGATCTCTCGTGGAGGTGAACACGTACAGCTTTGACAGATCTTTTGTGGTGGTGAAAATGTGTAGATTTTAAGAGATCCATTGTGCAAGAATATTTGTAGATTTTGATAGATCCATTGTACAGGTGAACATGTGTAGATTTTGAGAGATCTTTTGTGGAAGTGAACATGTGCAGATTTTGAGAGATCCATTGTGGAGGTAACTATGTGTAGCAATTGAGAGATCTTTTGTGGAAGTGAACATGTGCAGATTTTGAGAGATCCATTGTGGAGGTAACTATGTGTAGCAATTGAGAGATCTTTTGTGGAAGTGAACATGTGTAGATTTTGTGAGATCGATTGCAGAGGTGAACATAATCATATAGCTTCTGAGATCCATTCTGGAGATGAACATGGCCTTGTGATATCATTTATGAAAATGTCTTTCAAAACCACACAGTGTAAACACAAGGCACACACCAGCTTAAGAGACAGGGAGAGAGAGGAAAAAGCAGAAAGGAAAAGGGCTGGAGAACGAGAATGCTGTTCTAGGTGACTGAAGTGGGGGTTTTGTCTCCACACACAGAAGACGACTTCAAAGAAGAGATGACGACAACAATGTCATAACGCAGAAAGGAGGGAAGAAGACCAAAGACAACTCCACTTCAAGGCCAGTCCACTGACAGCAACCCAGTCCTGAGGGTGCCTTTAGATCCAAGGCGTCACCATTACCTGATCAAAGACAAGGCATTCTGTCTGTAGTGACCTGTTCATGTAACATAGAACTGCTGTGTGGTGAGGTAGTGTATGTGAAGACCTGGCCAGGTAAGAAAGCAAAATTCTGTGCTTGACCTTCGAGTAGGTAGTAATGGTCTATTATATTTGCATTGCCTGTATTTTTTTGCATTTGAACTTTTTTTTTTTTTCATGTGTAACACAGCTGGAGCAGGAACTATATATCTTGTTCTCGATCTTGTTAGAACAAAGGCGAATTTACTTCATCCCATTCTACGATAAAGTGGATCATTTGGTGTTTGCATGAGAGTAACCATATCTCCGAGCACAAAGATACCCTTACTGTGCTAGCTCGACTGTACCAGCAAATTCACTTAAGAAATACTATCACAATTTCCCCCAACCTGGACACCGGTCACATGATTAAGTACGGCGTCTAGTACAAAAGACACTAGAACTTTACAAAACACACATTTCAGACTAACTGGCTTGTAGTTTTCTGCCAAGGATTTTTTAATTTTTGTAAAAATGTCCGTGAAAGTTGCTCTTTTTCAATCCAAAGGTATCAGTCGTTTCATTAAATAAGCACAGTCTAACACAGCCTGTCTGGTGAAGACACTGTGAAGGGTTGTTTCAAGAGTTAATAGCCTCTATATAAAGGAAGTTATTCAAATCTATGGCATTGGTGCTCATTTGCATATGGTTTCAAGTGACAAAGTGTCTTGTCTGTCATCATTTCTGTTTTGAAGTTCCACTGGGACGGTTCTGTAATCTTGTTTATGGCAAATCTGAGAAACAGAAACTGTTTAAACACTGACTTTGTTTTATTTTTTTGAGGTATTTGCACTGTGGCAAAGGGATGGGAAGACGGGGACCTGTCCATTACATATTAACTTTTAAATTACTGATAGTGTCAAACACTTTATAATCAACTTCTTGCTGAAAAGATGTTAAATTAAGCAAAGCAAAGCATGGTCATCATTCTAGTTATGATGCTATCTGCACTCAAACGTGATCCCCCTGTCACTGTCAACCAAGGATATGTTCTTCTCCAAGACAATGTGCCTGCACACACATCAACACTTCATGACAGTTGTTCTCAGGCATCTTCCGACCACCACATATATCCATGTCTAAAAAAAGCATCTGGCTGGCAGACATTTGCATCTGATTACGTTGTCTCGGCTATGCAAGATACTGCCTCTTTCCCTACAGGAATCCCGGCACTGCAGCAAAACTGTGCCACAGGCGGCATGCAAGGTACAATATTTACCCCTACAGAGATCCGGTACTGCTTCATCACCACACAGCGTGTTGAATTGTATGGAGGAGAGAGGGAGAGGGAGGAGGGGAGGTGGGGAGGAGGGAGGAGTTCAAATTTGTTGAAAAATAAGAGATAAAACTTGTGATTCTCTTCACGAGGAGGCTACAAATGTTCGCAACAACCCTCGCATCTTGTCGAACACTGTCACATGTTCAATCTTGTTCAGGATCACACACACTTTCAGCTATGCTCACACACAATACACACACTGGTATGTGAAACTGGTTTATTTCTAAAGGTCTTGACAAAGGAAACTGAACCACTAAGTTACATCAAGTGCACACCGATGTGGTTGGTGAAGACTTCCGCATCAGTACTCCCAATAGCCCCTTAAACAGAAGCATGATCATCTATATGTCCTCCCCCATGTCTTCAACTCGCACAATCTTTCCCCTCCCTCTTCCCTGACCCTCCCTAGCTCTGCAGGAGGAGAGTTTCTCCTTCCACCCAGATGAGCCCTGAGCGGTATGCCCCATACTTCATGTCAAGGGCAGGTCAGCGGGTTGTCCATTCTCCTCTCAGCCCCATGTATTGTGTACCATGTTCCCCACCTCAAGGACAGGTCAGCTGTTGTCCATTCTTCCTTCAGAACCATGAGTTCTCTGTGTACCCTAGGTCAAGAAAAGGTCAACGGCTGTCCATTCTTCCTTCAGAACCTATGTTATCTGTGTGCCCTAGCTCAAAGACAGGTCAGCCATTGTCCATTCTTCCTTCAGAACCAGGAGTTCTCTGTGTACCCTAGGTCAAGAAAAGGTCAACGGCTGTCCATTCTTCCTTCAGAACCTATGTTATCTGTGTGCCCTAGCTCAAAGACAGGTCAGCAGTTATTATCCATTCTTCCTTCAGAACCATGAGTTCTCTGTGTACCCTAGGTCAAGAAAAGGTCAACGGTCGTCCATTCTTCCTTCAGACCATATGTTATCCGTGTGCCCTATGTCAAGGACAGGTCCACCGTTGTCCATTCTGCCTTCAGAACCCTGACTTATCTGTATGCCCTATGTCAAGGACTGGTCAACTCGTCGTCTTTTCTTCCTTCATCATTCTTGATAATGAAATATACAATGAAACAAAACTGCTATCTTCTTCGCAATTCATCTCTTTTTCCCCTGGGAAGAGAGGGAGAGGGGCAGAGAAGAGGGGTTGCAAATTTAAGAAAAAAATGAGGTCACACCATCTATCCCTGGCATAACAAGATGCACCCATGCAGACGGATAAAAAAAAAAAAGATGCACCCTTGCAGACGGATTTTAAAAAAGCCAGAGATAATTTTTCACAGGCTTGAACTGAACAGCTCAATATCTCTCTGGATCAGAAAAGTGATTTTCAAATCTTTTTACGGGCCAAATTTCCCAACTCAATTTGAAAAGTGGCACCCTACATCATGCCCACGCTTAACGATAAAACTTTTCAATCTAACAATATTGCTGATGACTTTTCTAAGACTAAAACTTAAGTGTACTGCCATCCAGACAGACTACATACACAGCCCAACTGCCCCCTCCCCACACTCCCTGTAGTTGGCCATCATCGTCTCACTCTCCCTTTCAAAATTTGCCTTATTATTTCACTCTCCCTTTCATAATTAGGCCTTATTATTTCACTATCCCTGTAAAAGTAGGCCTGATTATTTCACTATCCCTTTAACAAGTAGTACTAATCATTTCATTATCCCTTCAAATGACCCAATTGTTTCACCATCCGTTTAATTCCATCTAACAATTTCACTATCCCTTTCATAATTAGCCTTATCAACCAACAGTTTCACTATCCCTTTAAATTTTGATTAGGTCTAATGGTTTCACCCTCTCTTTATAGTTCAATTAAACCTAATGCTTTCACTACCCCTGAGTAAGCAAAACGGTTTCATCATCCCTGTAATTTGGTCTAATCATTCCATTATCCAAGCACAACTTATTCTTTATCATTTATGTTTACGCCTCTCATATCGCTTTACATTTCCTGAATGTTATAGTCTGATCTGACACAAACTTCACTGCACCTTCTGCCATTTCCCAACCCTTCCTCTTGCACCTCTTTTTATTTCACGTGATATCCTTTTCATATTGACAGCCAACACACACACACAGCCACAGTTTTCAGCTTTGCTGAAGCCTGTCCTTGCTGGCAGTAACAGAAAAGTGGTGAGTGGACAACACAGGAGTGACCAAGTGCCCTGTCTGTGGGGCGTCGGTCCCTCCCTGTCAACACGGCTCATTGGGCTGGATGAAAGGAGACTCTTCCTCTATCCTTTCTCTCACCCCCCCCCCACCCCCCCTCCCCCCCCAAAGGAGACTCTTCCCCTATCCTTTCTCTTGCCCCCTACCCCACCCTCACCCATCCCAACCTACTGGCATATAACTCCTGATACATTCACAACCACCACCCTCACCCCCACTGCCTCCACACATCCCAGCCTACTGGCATATAACTCCTGATACATTCACAAACACAGACGGCCACACCTTCACACATCCGTTTGTTCCCCTGTACACATGCATATAAACACACTCTCTAACACGCATATGGATGGGCTGTATCCTACACATACACACACATGCACAGACATACACACATATGTAGAGACTCATTCACACACAGACATGCATACTCATAAATTATGTCCACGTTATTTCTTCTCTACGATGTGTTACAAGAGTCAAAAAATGTAATCCCATATTTCCTTTAAATTTGACACCGAAAGAGAACTTTATATACTCATACCTTTCTTAATCCCAAGCTCCAGATAATTACCCAAGATGCATTGTTCCTAATTTCATTTCATGAAAATGCCATGCGAGAAACCTACACAAAGAAAATGCACACACACACACAAAAACATAAGACACACACACACAAAATGTGTAGTAAGCGGTAATCTTTTTTCAGTTGAATCGTCTTCTTTTTCCACCTTTGGATGTATACATGTACCTTCTTAAAATGACTGCAAGTTCATAGAACTTGTGTTTGTCAATATACCTTAGCCTTGTTAAACCTGTACCTTAACATGCCTTCAAGCCCGACTTTCCTCCGTTTCTTTTTTTCCCAGCCCCAATCCCTAGTCTCCCCACCTCCTCCTCCCCAGCCAGCAAGCCCAGTCCAGCAAGAAGGGGGAAATGGGGGAGGGGGGGGGGGGGGGGGGGCAGGAAAAGAATCCCTGTGTGCAGGTACGGAGTACCAGTCACAGGAAAACCTCTTACAAACCACTCCAGTCCACCATGCACTGCTCGGGCTTTGACATCGGCCACACACGGTGAGTTTATCTTCTGCGTGGGGTGGATGACCTGCCAAAAAACATGCAGTTCACACATCTCTTAGATCAAGTGATTTTTGAACTACCCCTCCCCTTTTTTGTTTAACCTTTTTTTAACATATAATTTTTGGCATCTTGTCAGTGACATTACTCCCACAGGCCACAATCACATACTGTCCTACACCTCACGGACAAATCTGCAGAATGCTAGCACAAAACAAAGCTCAAGGCTGGCAACAAAGTAGCACCTCCTCCTATGGGTTGACCTATTACATCTCTATATCTACTACTCCCTGTAGACTGTGCTCTGGGGCTGCAATGGGACAAACCCATGTGTGGCTGGATAAGACGCAGTGGGAGTGAGTGGCTGTGGGAATAAAGCCACTGAGGGATACATGGAAGATGAGAGAGAGCTACAACAGCAGCAGCAGTGTTGAAGAAGTGTTGGATTTGCCTGTACAGAAATGGTGGATTCAGTGCCCAAACTCTTGTTGACATATTAGTATGCTTAAACCCTTCTAAAGAAGTTCTTGCAGTCTGAAAAACACTATTTATGAGTCCGAACTAAACCTTACCCGACCCCATGCCAACAATAACCTAGTATTGCCCATCAACAGGTCATTGGCGCCAGTACCCATAGCAACAGACGTTTCATGTGTCATAGATTCAGAGCTTTATGTGACAAATTGTGTCTTCCAAATGAGAACAAGTCATGTTATGGCAACAGGAAAGTTGTCGTATACAGATCACACTGTCCCTGACATCAGAATGTTAACTAAGAGAGAATGAAATATGTAACAAATGAATCGCACTGAATGTAAGAACCCCTTGCATCACAATCACTTGCTCACTTAGCCTGCCCATGGCACAGATGATTATGGGTGCGTGTGCACAGAGAGATGCTTGACGCTGTTTCTTTGTGACAGTCTCACACCTGCTCAGCCAGTCAGCTATCAGCCATCCAACACAGCCATTTGCCTCATCAGTCAAAGAGTAGAATGCTGCATTTTCTGCGCTCAGATTCTGAGACTATCTTTTCTCTTTCACAATCTCTTAAAGAAAAAGCTAATCTAAATCATTTAGCTTTTTATCTGTTTCCCCTCTACCAATTCAGAAACGAAAGGTGTGCAAGGTACATGGGCATGCCCAGAAGCTGAGCATGCAAACAACTCACAACATCCAAACTATCCATTTCTAAATACATGGGCTGTCATGAATAGTGCAAAATCAATGTCAGTAAGAGGTGGACTGGTAATCACCTTCTAACAGCCAGGAAGAGGTCAATACTAGTATGACATAATTACTGGGCCACATGATGTCTGCAACGTGGAGCGAGTGGAAGCATACTAACTCATCATTTCTGTACACACAAAGCCAACACTGCTGCTGTTTTTGTTTTTCTTTTCAACATGGAGTGACCAATCCTCTGATCTTCTCAGCATGAGTAAGAGCTGTTTGCAATCAGAATCTGAGCAGCCATTTGTCACTGTCTTTCATACGGATTATTCTTCCCCCAGCTTGCTACCCATGTTCATCCCTACATCAAATCCACTCAGCCCCATGGCCCTGCCAGACAAATCACACACTGAATCTTTCTGTAAATAGTTGTTTTTCAAGAGGGCATAACTATGAGACTAAAACAAACAAAAAATCCTCCTTACAATAGCCCACAGTGAAGAACCTAAATGTCTTCATGGGCAGCTAGGGTTGCTAAGGTACAGATGTGTTAGATATTGTCCAAATACCACTTCAGTCATACAATACTGGCCTAACACTGATGTCGTTTTAGTCATACAAAACTGACCTGACACTGATGTCATTTCAGTCATACAAAACCAGCTTAACACTACTCTCATTTGTCCTACAAAACTGGCTTAACACTAATGTCGTCTTGGTCATACAATATAGGCCGAACAGTTGTCCTTGCGTCACTTTAGTAAAACAAAACTGGCCAAATGCTTGTCATAATTTCACCAAAACTAGTCCTTGTGTCATTTTAGCCACACAAAATCGATCAAACACTTGTATTAATGCCATTTTAATTACACAAATTGTCACACTCTTGTGCTAATGTTGCTTTAACCAGACAAAATAGGGCAAACATTTGTCCTAATGCATTTAATTCAACAAAATTGGGCTAATATTTGTCCTAGCCCAGTTTTAGCCACACAAATAAACCTGAATAATCATCCTGGGGCCATATTTTGCCACAATGGCAAAAACCATGTCTTAATGTTTACTCTTTAACCACGCAAAATTGGCCAAAACGTGTCTTAATATCACTTTGGTGACAAAAAAACTGGCAAAACATTTGCCATCAGCTCTTTAAGCCATAATAAACTGGCTAAAGATATGTCCTAATGTTTTAGCCTCACATAACTGGCCATATACTTGTTCAAATAATTCTCACTACACGAAATTGGTCAAACACATCATTTTCACCTCTACCATTGGCCATATTGGGCACACACTGAGAGACTTTCACCTCAATGCAATTTCAACCTCATAAAGAGATGGCAAGTTCATGCGCAGGTCAGGCACCTGCCGAGTCTTGTCAAGCATCTGCCAAATCTTGTGCCCAACATCCACTTCCGATTTCCTTTTTCAATTTCTTAAGCCATTTAACTGTAAACCATCAGCACCTGGTCTTGTATCTCAGAAGATGTGGTGTCCTTCCCCCCACAGTGACGCCTCCTCGACGACATGGAAGCCTGCTCCATGCCAGCCAATGGATCAACCAAGCCTACAGTGATACCCTGTAAGCATTTCTCAACCCAGGTGTGAAACTTGCCCAGTGTCAGACAATGGATCCGCTACCCCCACCATGATACCTTGCCAGCATTTCTCAACCAGATGTGCATGCACAATGTCAAAAAGACACACATACACCAACACAAGCACACAGCGCAGAAAATTAGCCTGACACGTACCTGGATCTGGATCTACTCTTCTGCTTTCTGGACTTCTTACCAGTGCGCTCGTAACCATCGCCACGGCGACTATCCCTGCCCGAGCGCTGCTTCGAACTGGTGGATTCTTTGCTATGACGACGACGACTTTCTTGCTCACTGCCCGACGACCCTGATCTTGAACGCCTCCTTTTTCTGGATTTGCTCTTTGTGTCAGAGTGTTTGGAACGTCGGCTGCTTCGTTCGGCCTCTTCATGTGACCTACTGCGACTTCTCCTGACTCTGTCCCGTTTATGTCTGGACGACTCATAGTTACTGTCCCTGCTCTGACTTCGACTTCCCCGCTCATAGTCCTCGTACCTTTCCCTGTCCCTACTAGTGCTACGCCGCCGCCTCCCATCTCTCTCCCTGCTGACACTTCTCCTCCTTTTCCTGTCTCTTTCCCTGCTCCTACTATGCCTATCGTCTGGACTAGAGCTGGCATATCGTCTACGTTCATACCCATCCTCCCTAGTCCGACTCCAGCTTCCCTCGCTGTCTGCTTCCACACTCGTACTACGGCGTCTTTTCCTTCGCCTGTCTCTATCAGCACTTCGGCTGCCATCTCCGACTTTTTCTTTTTCTGTCTTGGACCTGCCCCTTTCCCTGCTTCCCCTCCTCTCCTCACTCCCCCCTCTCTTTCTTTTCTTCTCTTTTGTTTTCTCCCGCTCTTTGTGCTTCTTCCTACCTTCCCTCCTCCGATCACTCCCCTCCTCACTGTCCATCTCCTCCCTGGACTTCCTGTCTACCCCCCTCCCCTCCCTCTTCCCACCTTTCTCACCCTCCTGTCTTTCCCCACTCCCGTCTTCTCTCTTCCGGCGTTTGTCAACGTCCACACTTTCCCTCTTTCTCCCCTGGCCTTCCTCCCTCCCCTTCCTGCCGGCACCCTTCTCTACCCACTGTTCCGACGCCTTCTCTGTCTGGCTTTTCTGCATGCTCTTGTCAGCTTTGGCCACTTTCTTCTTTTTCCTTGACCTGGAGGTGGAATCCCCCTCCTCCCAGCTGTCACTGGAGCTGGAGGAGGAGGAGGAACTGGAGGAGGAATCAGAGCCTGAGGTGCTGGAGTCTGAACTGTCTGCCTTCCTCCCTTTCCTCCTAGACTTGGAGCTCTGACCCTCACTGCCCTCTTCACTCCCACTCCTCTCTGCCATGACTGCCTCCCTAGCCTGGGGTTTGGAGTCCACTTCTTTCCTCCCTTTCCCCTCCCCTGCCCTCTCCCTTTTCCCCTCCTGCTCATGGCTGTCAATGCCCGGTATCAACTCATCCTCTTTGCCAAAGAATGAATGGGATGCCTCCTTCAAAGGGTTCTTCAGGTAGCCAGGAACCTCTGGTTCAGCCTTGTAATCTGAAACAAACCACAAAATGCTTGTACTACTTGGTACCTAATATCATAACAGTAATCATGACGAAGATGGCATATGCATCCCCTCTCTTTGCAGCTCCAAGTATTTGCAGTGCACAAAACAGACAAACATCAATCTTAAAACATTAATTTTGTCCACTCTAACTCTGCCATTTCTCTCTTTCACTCACACACGTTTACACCACACATTACCAAAGATGTAAATGTTTTGAGGCTCTAAAAAAACAACAACAGAGAATGCCTGTAAGCCAGTAGACCAATAATGAGAATAACTTACACCAAATTCAAGACAAACAGGAAAGAACAGTTAAGTAACTGTGATTGGAGAAACTTCTACATATAAATGACATAAAACGGCAGTTATCACGCTTAAGAATACATGAATATGAAAGTTCACATAAAAAACAATGCTTATTTTGAGTGTGAAATAATTGAAGAGGTTTATGCCCCTGATAAGGATTTATCCAGAAAGGTGGCCTGATCTGGGATATAGCCCAGCAGATGGTTCTGTTTGATTGCACTGTAACAAACAAGTTTGCTCGAGTTTGTCAGGTTTGTGAAGTAGAATTGTGGTCCTTGCAAAACAGTGTATTAGTGATCTCTCCACAGAGGACCTCACTATGTGAGCTGTCCAATGAACGACTGAACCCACCACCTACCTGAGTCCTCATCGCTGAAGATTTTGTCTTTGTCCTCAGCTTTGACCCTGGCTGGCTTTCTGACGTCCTGCTCTGATGATTCACTGTTGCTGTCCTCCCCTTCCCCTGTCTCTTCCTGGTCGCTGCTACCTGACCCGTAGCCAAGTCCTGCGCACAAAAAAGGTACTCCATCATTCCCTGCCTCCTCCTTTCATAGCCATCACAACTCTTCTGCTCATCCATCTTTCTGATCATAGTGATAACTCACAGGAAAACAACAGAGAGACAGTGACACTGCCCATACCTGATATAGCAGCAAACACCATGTCCATCACAAAAATACCTCATCATACGGACAATCAAACTTATCAAGCTTTTCTGGCACATCTACTCTAAATACTTCTATCCTTCCCCTTGACCCTTTGTACTATGCCCCATGACAAGGACATCCAGTAAAATGAAATGTTTTCACATTCTATTATCCTTCACCTTGACCACACTCTACCATCCTTCAATTTGACGCTTTGTACTATGCCGCATGACGTGACATCCAATGAAATGAAATGTTTTTATATTCTATCATCCTTCACCTTGACCGCACTCTGCCATCCTTCACCTTGACCCTTTGTACTATGCCCTGACAGTAACAGCCAATGAAACGAAAGCTATTTACACTCTACCACCTTTTTTCACCTTGGCCCTTCACACTATGCCCCATGCCAATGACATCCAATGAACTGAAAGTTGTTCACACTAACACCCTTCACCTAGACCCTTTGCCTTATGCCCCATGACAGTGATATCCAATGAAATGAACGGTATTCACACTCACAGACCTGCCAACCCCCTAAGACACCAATGAGTAAGAATTGAAGCTCAGTGAGGCAGAAATGTGTAATTTCTGAGAACTAAGAGTAATCAAGCGCGACACTTGCCTTTTCTCAAACAAACACGATGCGACGAAATTGTTCGCACAATTTTTGTGAACTTTACTTTTCTTCAAAAACAAGCTTTTCTTTTAAGTGTCACAAGAAATCTTTACAAATTATGAAAATGTAGAATACACTGGAAACACACAAATCCCCTACACCATCATGGCATGGCACACCAAGGCTTGATAGTACGCCAGAAACAACCTCAAAAATGTTCTCCCCTGTTGCTGACTCTGTGCATGTGGGGTTGGCTCAGCTCAGTTGCGATTGTGTCATTTTTTAAGTATCGCACCACCCCTGGAAAGAATTTGTTCCCCCCCCCCCCCCCCCCCCCTCTTCCTGACTTCCATCAGTCCCCAACACAAACGGTCCATTCTGCAGTCGAGATGCAGGGGAACTTTTCCGAGTATTCTTTTCGGAACTTTTGACCAAGTTTTTTTCTTTTTCGCATCTTGTCCAGAACTTTCTACTCCATGTTTCGACATTTTCGTAGCTAAAACTTCAAAAGGATGCCAACTTCACTGAATGTAAAGATGGTGAAACGAACTGCACATGACCGGAAACGCTTCTTGAAGATTACTGGTTATACGCATGGCGCCGTGCGTGTCTGTACATAAACCGATTTTTTCGTCCGTTTTTTTTTTTTTTTTTTTGTTGAAAACTTTCAATGCGTAATTTTTTGTGCGTAATTTTTTGGCTAAATGCGTAAGGGCGTAAGAATTATCACTTGGGCGTAATAAATTACGCGAAATGCGTAATGGTTGGCAGGCCTGCACTCATGACAGTGACATCCAATGAAATGAAGGGTATTCACACTCATGACAGTGATATCCAATGAAATGAAGGGTATTCACACTCACGACAATGATATCCAATGAAATGAAGGGCATTCACTCATGACAGCGACACCCAATGACATGAAAGGTTTTCTTACACTACCAACCTTCACTTTAATCCTTTGCTCTATGCACCATGACACCACCATCACATGAAAGGTTTTCTTACTCTAACAACTTTCACCTTTGCAGATGCCCCATGACCCAGCGCTCGCACAAACACCAGATACTACCCCCCCCCCACCCCCCTCAAGCCTGGATGGCTGAAGAGTGACCTGGACACTACTATCCCCTCCTTCCTCCATTCAACACACACCACACACACACACACACACACACACACACACACACACACACACACACAGAGTAACACACTGCCCTGATTCCACAGACAGCGGTGCAGACAGACACAGTGAGCTGGCCCTGTTCACTCAAGATGAAGAATGACCAGTTTGCGCCTGCCAGCTGTGATTTGTACATGCTGTAACTCTTTTCTTTGGGTCCACTGCCAGTTTGCAGCCTAGCAGGTCGGGTGAGGTCAGCCCATGGTTCTCAGTTGGTCATCCTATCTAACAAAGAGCCATGGACTGCCTGTCTGTCTCAAAGAAGCTAAACCATGAGAGCTGTGAGAGACTGCTGAGAAGGGTTAAAAGGCAAAGTCATAAACACACACACACGCACACATCCACTCATCACTTACCCAATGCGCTGAGAGATGCCAAAGCAGAGGACTTGGCGAGGACTTTTGCTGGAGCTTTAAAATGACAAGGACAAAATTAGTGAGCAGCCCTCAAAAAGCTGAAAGGTAGGTGTGGGATGTCCTGTGAAATGAAGACAACCTGGATAAGGAGGAAAAAGAAGGGACAGCAGCACGTGTACACACAGGACAGGCAGGTCAGTGCCCGTACTTCAGCCTTCAACGTCATCCCCACCTGCTCTGACACTGAAACAGTCATACTGGGTTACTGACACAGCCCCCCTCCCCCTTCTTCCCTCACCCACAGGGGAACCCTTCTCTCTTCCTACAATCTGCAACAATCACAATATCGCCCAGACACATACTCACCAACCTAAGCAAACAAGATCCAGATTTACCTCAATATACCAGCACATTCCTGTGCCTCTTAGCCCTACAAAAGCAGCAGCAGCATCTAGTGTATCCAACACATGGCCCAAAATGGATGACTGGTCATTGCTTGAGGGGCAATGCTATACACATCAGGTGACAACATCCCCATCCTTCAGTTGGGGTGACCTTCATATCTAACACGAAAAGCTAAGCTGTCTGCCTAACATGCTGAAAGTATTCCCCAGGAGTAGCATGACCAACAATTGTTCAGGTAAATACAAAGAGGTAAGGGTCATCTCAGTGAACATTGACAGCAGTCGATACTTTACCACTAGGTGCATGCCTGTTTACCCTGAACATGCCAGTGCTGTCCTTTTCCACAAACAAGATAATTTTATTACCAAAAACATAAAAAATCTATCACCTCAAACTTTCAAAGGGTACAATCATGGGAGGCTATGTGAAATTGGCAAACAGGACCATACTGAAATCCCTTACAATAGCTGAAGAGATCCCGAGTTTTACTGCAGCAGATCCTCTAATGCTCGTTTCACTGGCTTACTGCATGAAAAATCTCTGTTCTTCTGTCAGTTTCGTCTTTTCCACCCTCTCTTACAGCCTATTTCCCCCTCTCCCCCCTCGGTTTTACTACATTTCAACATGTTAAGCTGCTGATTGAAAAAGACCAAATTTTGTGTGCGAGTGACATCACTCTCTGACCAAACCATTTAACATGGTTTATCTTATCTAGTCTTTTTTAACAGTCACCATATACATTGTATTTTCAATGTAATTCACTATATTCCTTGTTTCCTTTTTTTCATTCACCACATTCATCTATTTTCTGTTCCTACTGACCACATTCATCACATCATCTTTCCACATTTACCATATCTACCATACTTTTGCTGAACGTGTAGATGAAATGCTGAAAAAGGCAGGTTCACAGATCCGTCTCAATCTCTGTTCTATTTTACTGTGACCTCTCAGACGACCTGACAGCAAAGTACAGGAGGCAAATCACCATCTCCATTCCACATTACTGGGTGACCTCAACTCCACTGCCCAAATCCTGCCTGTAACCTGTCAACCTCCAACTGCTCTGTCATACTTCTCATCCAACCTTTCCAGGAAACTAATGTCCCAATATGTCAAAAATGTTTCTGTGGCCACCGCCTGTATTGAAAAGTTCAGACTTCTCTTAAGCCATGATGTACATTTAAACAGGATTAAAATCAAGTGCTCAAATTTTTACCTTTTCTTTTCCATTTTCTTCTTTTCTTTACCTTTTTTTTTTTTTTTTCTTTTTTCTTTTACTTACATTTCCCAAACCCTGTTTGTACACTCAAAATCCACATAAGATGTGTATGGCAATTTTCTTTGCCTGGAGACATGTGCTAGCAGCTGAAAGTTGGCCTTTCTCAGCCTTCAACATGAAAGCGGAAACAACATCAGAGAGAAGACAAGAAGACAGAAGAAAAAAAGACTACAAAGAGGAGAGAAAAGACAGAAGTGAGAGAAAAACACAAAAAAGTGAAAACAGAGAACTGAAAGAAGACAGGACAGTGAGAAGACAGAATGAAAGAAGACTGGAAAGAAAGAAAGAAGACAAGCAACAGAGAAAGAGCAGACAGACAAAAAAGAGTGGAAGGACAGAATGCAGAACAGAAGAAAATGGTGAGAAAGACAATTAGGGAGTGAGAGAAAGAGGGGACCGGGGAGGGACAGAATATGGGAAATGGGGGTGGGAGTTAGAAAAATAGCCCAGAGAAAGGAGAGAAATCAGACAGAATTGGGGGGGGGGGGGGGGAGCGAGAAAGAAGACAAAGGCCCCAAGAACAAAAGGCCAGATGAGTAAAATGACAATGAGAATACTGTGAAACCAACACGGACACAATTCAAAAGAAATCATTTTTATTTCAAACTTGGCACAATTATATTTTGTAAGGAAAAAAAAAGATCAGCATTACATCATCAAATTTCCTTTCCATATGTGTGTGTGCGCGTGTGTGTGTGTGTGTGTGTGTGTGCGAGAGAGTGTACGTGTGTCTACGAATGTTCAAAATTACAAAAGTGAGGTGATCATACAGGCCAAAACCACTAAGCAGGTGAAAAAAAATTAGGGAAGTCTGCAAACCCTTTTGTTGGGCACCAAAAAACCTTATAAAGAACGTTATTTCTAAGGGCATGCAAACAATATTTCACACTGCCCTGGTATTGAGAGAATTAGTGCACACATGTAATTCAAACACAGACTGCAGTTTGGACTGGCCAAGCACACACACAAACCCTTTTTTAGTTAAACCAAAGCTACATTTCTCTCTCAATCGGCCAATGAGAACACATACTTCAGCAAACTCAAAAACTTTGTCAACAGGACCAGGTGCTGTTTCTCTTTCAGTTGTGTTTGTAATAAAGCTTTTATAGCATCATCCAATTTCGAGCCATCACCTTCTGTTTGTGTAAGAGTTGCAGGCCATTTTTCTTCCGTAGCTCACTCAATGCAAATGTGACCCTAAAAATCAATACGAGTGCTGTTTTAGCATTCTACTGGCCTTTAGAACCAGACAAATCTACGCCTCACTTATGAATGTTTAGAACAATACCCTAATTCTGACCACTGAAAAAAAATGTATGTGTGTGTCTGTGTGAATGGAGAGGAGAAAGCAGGCTGCCCTACCTTTGAGTGCCTGTGCCTTGGCCCTGTCATACACCTGGTGAGCCACATCGGTGATGAGAGAAGAGGTGACGTCCAGCAGGATTTCTGTCATCCATTGCTTCACCTTCATCATCTGAGGACATCATGATCATCCATTGCTTCACCTTCATCATCTGAGGACATCATGATCACCAACACCCTCTATACCGTCATCACTTTACATCACCATCACCACCATCATCCTCATCACTCCTCATCACCATCATTCTCAGTATCATCGTGACTTTATCTCACAATTATTGCCCTCATTAGTGTCATCATTTTACATCATATCACCACCATCAACCTCATTATAAGTTTTTGATTTTTTAAATTTTTGCCCCCAATTGCTTTTAAACACGGACACACAGTCCACTGACCATTTCCAGCTGTTTCTCCTCCTCCGTTTTGAACTGTTCAGGGGATGGGGAACGTTTCTTTACTTCAGGGGAGGAAGACCCTCCTCGCTCCTTGGGGGCCGGTGAGATGGACCTGGACCTCTCCCCTTCCTCTTCCTCATCCGATTCCTGTGGAAAATCCCATCCCTTGTAGATCCATGTCCACTACTGTACAGTAATATTGCACAATTAGGTAAATGTCTGGAGTCCAGTCATTTTCAATCACTGTCGAAGAGTCAGAGCAGGGTGGACATGTACCTCCCTTTAACACCCTGTCTGAGACAATACTGTGCAGCGTAGACATCTATCTCCTCTCTATGACTCCATGTCCAGTACCATACAATGAAGGGTGGACATGATCTCCCCAAGACTTCTGATCCAAGAAGGGTGGAAATGTCTTTCCCCAAGACTTCAAGTCCACACAGTAAAGGGGGACATGATCTCCCCAAGACTTCTGATCCAAGACCATACAGCAAAGGGTGGACATGTCTTTCCCCAAGACTTCAAGTCCATACAGTAAAGTGGGGACATGAATCTCCCCTAGACTTCCTGTCCAAGTCCATACAGTGAAGGGGGGGGGGGGGGGGGGGCATGTGTCTCCCCTAGACTTCCTGTCCAAGTCCATAAAAAGAAGGGGTGGGGGTGGGGGAGGGTTGGAGGACATGAATCTTCCCAAGACTTCCTGTCCAAGTCCATACAGTGAAGGGTGAACATGTGTCTCCCCAATACTCCATATCCAAGTCTATACAGTGAACGGGGACGTATCTCCCCAAGACTTCCTGTCCAAGTACATATAGTGAAGCGGGAAGGGGGGGGGGGGGGGGCATGTATCTCCCGAAGGCTTCCTGTCCTAGTCCATACAGTGAAGGGTGGCCATGCATCTCCCCAAGACTTCCCGTCCAACTCCGTAGTGAAATGTGAACATGTACCTTCCCAAGACTTCTTGTCCCAGTCCATACAGGGAGGGTGGGACATGTATCTCCCAAGACTTCCTGTCCGAGTCCATACAGTGAAGGGAGGACAGTATCTCCCAAGACTTCCTGTCTAAGTCCATCAGTGAAGGTGGACATGTATCTCCTCAAGACTCCTGTCTAAGTCCATACAGTGACGGAAGGACATGTTTCTCCTCAAGACTTCCTATCCAAGACCATACAGTGAAGGGTGGACATGTATCTCCTCAAGACTTCCTATCCAAGACCATACAGTGAAGGGTGGACATGTATCTCCCAAGACTTCCTGTCTAAGTCCATACAGTGAAGGTGGACATGTGTCTTCCCAAGACTTCCTGTCCAAGTCCATACAGTGACGGAAGGACATGTTTCTCCTCAAGACTTCCTGTCCAAGACCATACAGTGAAGGGTGGACATGTATCTCCCCAAGACTTCCTGTCCTAGTCCATACAGCAAAGGGAGAACGTGCACCTCCCCAAGACTTCCTGTCCAAGACCAGACAATGAATGGTGGACATGCTTGAGCGAAAGTGACCAAATCTCCCATCTTGGAACTATATATTTCTACCTCCTCTGGACCTACCTATTCCTGAAAAGTTGTTTTCAGTTTGGTCTCAAATCACTCAAAATGAAAAATGGCAAAAAGCAAATGGCAGCCTCACAACGTGACTGGTGAACCAATTCCAGTGCAATATTTTAATTCTGTTGACAATAGAATTTGTTTACATTAAGCAGTTCTTATTCAGTTTCTTGAGTTTGTTTTTTAAAGTGATGTAAACTGGTTGCTGTTCAACAATTTTAGTTCTAGAAGTCTGTGATGGGGACCACCACCAAAGTGACTCGGCAGCAGTGCAATGTCTCCTCAGTGGGTTGCCTCTTAACGACTTGACAATGACTGCTTCTGTGGATTGTCAGCACCAGGGCTGCGGCAGGCCCAGCTGTGGCTGTGGACAGGGGGTCAGAATGAGCAGTGTGAGTGCAACGCCACTGAGGTGCCACAGAAGATTGGGCAGCAAAGAAAAAGTCTCTCCTGGTTCTCTATCCACCCACCCCGTCCCAAGTGGTATGTGACAGGGGATCGTTCTCCCTCCCACAACCAAGATACCACAAATGTAGTTAACCAGCACTCTTCTGTCCTGTTTGTACTTCACCATCAAAGTACATGACCACCTATTCCCCTGCCCCAACCCCACCCCATATAAACACACCTTACAAATTGCAGTGTAATGAAGCAACACCCTCCTCCAGTCATGTCTTGACAATACACACTTTCAGATTTCATACTTCTCCCCTCAGGAGCCTTGATTTTTTTTCTGGACCATTTTTCTCTTTCAGTACACTCCACTGACCTTTACAAGAAATCTTTTAAAAATCCATCCACCCACACCACAAATTCCCCTCTGCGCCTCTGATCCTGAACTCCTTTAAAAGACAGTGGAGAGACAGGGGAGAGAAAAAAGTACTGACGAAACGACTCTTGCGGGGCAGCCTAGCCTCCCCTGAGGCGTTCTCCTCCTGCTCCCTCCGGAGCTCCTCCGCTGCCTCTTTCTCTGCCTCCACCTTCATCCGCAGGGCCTCCCGCTTCTCTTGCTCTGCCCTCTCCTTCTCTGCCTGCCTCTGCTTCTCCCTCTCCATCTTCTCCAGGCCCTCACGGATCCAGGCAGGCAGCTGTTTCCTCTTGGCCGAGTCTGACACACACCACAGTGTACAATGGCAGAGTCTGTCGCATTCACCCACAGTGTTCCATAGCCAGTCACACACACACACACACACACACACACACTCACACACACGTGTGATGCTGTGTGATGTGATGTTGCGATTTTATCTAGGGCCAAATCATCATCATCTGCAGTGAGAGGTAGAGTTGTGATCTCACCCAAGGCCCAATGAACAGACCATCATCATCTGCTGTATAATGTGGCGTTGTGATCTTACCCAACGTTGAATGAAAAGACCATCAGTTAGTGTGTGATATGGTATTGTGATCTCACCCAAGGCCCAATGAACAGACCATCATCATCTGCTGTATAATGTGGCGTTGTGATCTTACCCAACGTTGAATGAAAAGACCATCAGTTAGTGTGTGATATGGTATTGTGGTCTCACCCAAGGCCCAATGAACAGACCATCATCATCTGCTGTATAATGTGGCGTTGTGATCTTACCCAACGTTGAATGAAAAGACCATCAGTTAGTGTGTGATATGGTATTGTGATCTCACCCAAGGCCCAATGAACAGACCATCATCATCTGCTGTATAATGTGGCGTTGTGATCTTACCCAACGTTGAATGAAAAGACCATCAGTTAGTGTGTGATATGGTATTGTGATCTCACCCAAGGCCCAATGAACAGACCATCATCATCTGCTGTATAATGTGGCGTTGTGATCTTACCCAACGTTGAATGAAAAGACCATCAGTTAGTGTGTGATATGGTATTGTGATCTCACCCAAGGCCCAATGAACAGACCATCATCATCTGCTGTATAATGTGGCGTTGTGATCTTACCCAACGTTGAATGAAAAGACCATCAGTTAGTGTGTGATATGGTATTGTGATCTCACCCAAGGCCCAATGGATAGATCATCCTCTGCTGTGTGATGTTGTATTGTCATCTTACCCAAGGCACAACAGATAGATCATCTGCTGTATGGTGTGGCATTGTGACCTCACCCAAGGCACAACTGATAGATCATCATCTGCTGTGTGATGTAGTATTGTGATCTTAGCCAAGGCCCAATGGATAGATCATCATCTGCTGTGTTATGTGGTGTTGTGATCTTATCCAAGGCACAACAGATAGATCATCATCTGCTGTGTGATGTGGTGGTGAGATCTTAGTCGAAGCCTAATGGACAGATCATCATCTGCTGTGTGATGTGGTGTTATCTTACCTACAACCCAATTGATAGATCATCATCTGCTGTGTGATGTGGTATTGTGATCTTACCCGAGACCCAATGGACAAACCATCATCTACTGTGTGATGTGGTGTTGCAATCTTACCCGAGACCCAACGGACAGACCATCATCTATTGTGTGATGTGGTGGTGTGATCTTACCCGAGACCCAATGGACAAACCATCATCTACTGTGTGATGTGGTGTTGCAATCTTACCCGAGACCCAACGGACAGACCATCATCTATTGTGTGATGTGGTGGTGTGATCTTACCCGAGACCTAACGGACAGACCATCATCTGCTGTGTGATGTGGTGGTGTGATCTTACCTGAGAGCCAACGGACAGACCATCATCTGCTGCGTGATATGGTGGTGTGATCTTACCCGAGAGCCAACGGACAGACCATCATCTGCTGCGTGATGTGGTGGTGTGATCTTACCCGAGATGCAGCGGACAGACCATCACCTGCTGTGTGTGATCTGTCCATGACTCAGACTTAAGTAAAGTGCAGCCAATGGTAACACCATGACAACACCCTTACCAATGCCAGAGTCATCAGGCCGACCTCCCGAATAGGCATCTCCTTGGTAGTGGCGCCCTCTGGAAGGATGTCTATCCCCGGCCATGTTGGCAGCAGGGGAAAATGGCATCTGGGGAGGAAAGCCCTGTGCAGCCAAGACAGGAGGGGGAGCACTGCTACCCTGAGGGGGCCACATCGACTGTTGCAAGTTGTTTATCATCTGGGAACCCCCGCCCTGCACACATACACACGCACATCACATCACACGTACATGTACTTGCATAAATACACACACACATCACATCAATCCACATAACATATACACTGGCATCAACACACACACACACACACACAACCACACACATACGGACAAATACACAAACCCACACACACTCTACAATTTTGGAACTTGTTTGCTATTTGTAAGAGAGCGATTGAACAGGAAACACAAATTATCACGACTTTCAGCCCTAAGGGAGTCAGTCAAATTTCTACAGTGGGAACTGAAGGTTTTGCCACCGTTTTTCAATCATGGTAATATCCTAGAGTGTTCTGACCAAAGAGTGACAACTCTTGCTAATTCTTGAGCACAAAATCATGTCTGGCTGTGTCTGTTTCTTCAACAACTTGCCATTATGTAAGAATAATGGCGGTGACTACAGGCCCTGAAATAACAACAACAAAAAAATACACACACACATACCCAGGAAGAGGGCACAAGTTTGCGCTGAAGTATACTGATGAATCAGATTTGAAATAATTTGTATTAAATAACCTTTTTTTCACTGCAGTTGCAACAAGATTAGGTATGCCTCTACCATCTGCTGCGTGACAGCTGATGAAAATGAATCCCCCTCCCCACCCCTCTGCTTTATAAAAAATCAGAAGGACACCCCCCCCCCCCACTTCCCCCGTCCACATACTCTCCCCCCCCCCCCCCTCCCCCAACTTCCTGGTCAACTATACTGTCTAGGAAATAGCCATCCATTTTTTGTACTCCCAGTTCTTACAGAACAGGGAGTACTTTAGAATGGGAACGAAGAAATGCTGTCTGTGTGTGTGTGTGTGTGTGTGTCTGACCGTCCGTGGTCAAAATGTGTTCCATTCGCTCCAGACAAAACTACTGGGCCGATCTTTCTGTAACGGTTTTTCTTCTTTATGGAATATCTCAGAAAGTACTGGGCCGTTCTTTGTGAAAATTAGCAGGTATGTTCATTATGGGTCACGGATGATGCCCGATGTTTTAGTTTACCCCATTATAGCCGTTACTAACGGCTGTAACAGCCTGTAACAGTTTTTCTTCTTTATGGAGTATCTCAGAAAGGACTTGGCCAATCTTTCTGAAATTTATAGGTATGTTCATTATGCAGACCTGTTTACCCCAAAATTTGACTTGGAGTATTCCAAATCCAAAACAAGAGTATTTTCTGCAAAACAGGAGTACTCCAATGAGAAAGTTTAAACCACGCTGCAGCAAAAATGGTTTGGATACATTATCCAGAATTCTGTTCCTTTTTCGCTTTAGGGCCGTCATCTTCAGAAGAGGAAAGTTTAGACATTTTCACGGATAGTAGAACTGGAATCCTTGGTTCAGCGCCAAAGCTAACAACACAAAATGGCTTCACCGAAAACCACGCCAAATCTCGAAGCTGAGAACTAGGAATGAGCGCTCCCGGCCAATCAGAAACATCAAAACGAAAAGTCGCGAGGAGAGTGTACGCACAGCAGATATGTCAATACACCCATTCCTTCAGATATGCAGTGCACGGAAATGATAGGATTTTTTTCTCACCGTATGTTTCCCCATGTACTGTATTTATCGTATTTCTGACAAATACTAGTACAAAATACGGCAAAATCGTATGGGTAAACAGGTCTGATTATGGGTCACAAATGATGCCCGATGTTTTAGTTTACCCTGTTATAGCTGTTACTAACGGCTGTAATGGCCTGCAACGGTTTTTCTTCTTTATGGAATATCTCAGAAAGTACTAGGCCGATCTTTGTGAAAATTAGCAGGTATGTTCACTATGGGTTACGGATGATGCCCAATGATGCCGGCTATAACGGCCCATAACGGTTTTTCTTCTTTATGGAATATCTCAGAAACTACTTTGTCAATCTTTCTGAAAATTTGTAGGTATGTTCATTATGGGTCACGGATGATACCCGGTGTTTTAGTTTACTGTTATAGCCGTTACTAACGCTACAACTGCCCATAACAATTTTTCTTCTTTATGGAATATCTCAGAAAGTACTTGGCGGATCTTTCTGAAAATTTGTAGGTATGTTCATTATGGGCGACAGATGATGCCCGATGTTTCAGTTTACCATTATAGCCATTACTAACGGCTATAATGACCCATAACGGTTTTTCTTTTTTATAGAATATCTCAGAAAATATGTGACCGATCTTTCTGAAAATGTGTAGGTATGTTCATTATGGGTCACGGATGATGCCCGATGCTTTAGTTTACCGTTATAGCTGTTACTAAGGGCCCATAAAGGTTTTCTTCTGTTTGGAAAATCTCAGAAAGTTCTTGGCCGATCTTTCTGAAAATTTGTATGTATGTTCATTATAGGTCACAGATGATGGCCGATGTTTACCAGAATAGCCATTACGAACGGTTACACCAGCCCAAGACAGTTTTACCTCTTTATGGAATATCTCACGCATATTCAGAATAAACTGGGAGTACGTTTGTATGCTTTGCATCTTGTTATATATACAACAAATTTCATGAATGGCATATACTACCAAATTCAAATAAATCATGTTCCTTGCAACAGATCTTCTTTTCTTAAAGCTGAGCACTAATATAAAACTTGTGTTAGACTTTGTGAAGCCAATTGGCCATAAAAAGTGTCCTGTATGTTCTAGCGTGAACCATGTTTCAGCTTCAAGACATCAAGAACAGAAGTCAAACAGCAACAACAGAGTTTTTCTTTTTAAAACAAATATAAAATCACAACAGATTACGGACACAAATAAATACGGACACAAATAAATTTCATTCATAGCAAAATCAAAATAATGTTGCACTCAAACTGATACGTCAATGACACAGCTTGGCAGCCAATTTTCCTTGCAAACAAATTTCAAGCTAGTCAAAATCAAATACTTAAATTCTGTGTCTGGAAAAAATCGAATAATTAAATACTATGTCTGGAATCAAGCAAACAATCTGCAACAGATTTTCCAGTTTATTTGTATTCTTTTTAACAACAATATTCAATACAATAATCTGACAAAATCATATGAGGAATCAATGTCAATCTGCTCTTTGACCCACAATTCAAAGCTCAACAAAGCCACTGTTGTTTATAGCTCAAAACAGCTCAGCTCAGAAATTGGCTACTAACCAAAATTTTCAACTAAACATATTGGCTTTATCAATGTTGATCTCAATTTTCATTTTCTTGCCCCCACAAAGATAAGTTTGTGCGAGACAGTCAAGCTGACACATTTTTACGACCTTGTTACCACCAGCTGCATTTCAAGCTGAATCTTCTATTTCTGTGAAATCAATGCCCACGCTGCCGCTAAACAAAACTTTATGGCACCTATCATTTATACAAACTTGTCTGCTTTCTTTGTAAGCACTGTCATACTTTACTCATTTTATGTTGACGCAAGAAACTTTAAATCAAAATGTTGCTTATTTATTGCCGATTCCATTGCTCCCATGGAGGAAGGGGGGTGGGGTGAGGGGGTCTGGTTGATTCTCTCTTCCCTGGAAAAATTTTGAAACTTAATTCTAACACGGAGCAATCTGATGCAAATCTGAGCATCAAGAGGCGTATCATCCACTTTTCAGTCCAACCAAAATCAGTACAATTTGTTCATACAGCTTTTGTCTGTGTCTTTCACTTCAGCAGCCTTTTACTGACAAACATCATCAGAGCATGAGTGCAAATGCCTTGAACTGGGTAAACAAAATGGCAATGGACTTTCTCACGGAGAAGTTTACACAAGATTTTGTAATGTCAGTGTTGTCTCCTGACATACCAAAATTGTGACCAGGTTTTCTGGATTCAACAGCAACTCGGTGATTCCTACGACTTCTTTTTCTCCTCCTCCCCTCCCCAACCCCCTTCCATCTGATCCTAAATTGTACATTTCACTGAAATCCTCAATTCTGCAATGAAGGGAGAGCTCTGTGGTTTGAGGGACATAAACTGCTTAAGTGTTTAATGTGTACACAAGTTGTACTTCTCATTTAAACAACTGAGCAAACGTACTCATGTACACATATCCTGGTATTTCAACTCCCTTGTTGTCTGAGCTTATCACATTGGTTTGGGTCCCGACAGGTATTATGTACATCCCTTCAAATATGATACAGTCTTATCAGGGTTGGAAAAGAACTGAAATTTAAGCAAAGAACGTTACATTTGTTTCTAACTTTATATGGCTCATAGTGGATGGAGAGGCCATGTTGCAATTGCCTTTCCATCCCACAAAACACATGGCGCTAGGTAGAACTGTATCTGAAAATACTGTCAGGGTAAACTTGACTTCAGCCAACAAAAAGCAACACAAAAACCAACAAGCATTGTGTCCTACCTGAAAATACATGTCTCCAGATGGGGCAAAGTTGCCCCCAAAGCCTGACCCTTGGTTGTAGTTGAAACCATCCTGGAAAAAACATCATCATCATTATTGTAATAACTGCTGAACTAAAACATCATCGCAACAACTGTAGCAGTCACAGTAAAATTTAAACCACCATTACTGCAGTCTCTACTGAACTTAATCAATATTAAGATTGTAGTCACTGCATAACTTCAACATGATCACAAGGATTGAAGCAGACATAGTGAAGTAAAACATCACCATCATGCCTGTAGTCACAACAGAACTTAAATATGATCTTGTATAATAACTAGAGTGGTCATATTGGAACTGAAACATCAACATAATGACAGTAGTCACTGCTGAACTTTAACATGACCACAACCATTATATCAGTCATTTTTTTAACTAAAACATCAACACAATGAGAGTCGTCACTGCTGAACTTAAGCATGATCACAACAATGGTAGAAGACAAATTGGAACTAAAACATCACCATCATGACTGTAGTCACTGCTGAACTTAAGCACAATCGCGATAAATGTAGCAGTTATAGCGGAACTAAAATATCCACACAATGAGAGCAGTCACAGTAGACACAGGAAAACACAGAGCCCTGTTAAGCAGCAATGTATGGGCTACACCACTTGAAACCCTCTCTTCCACACAAACACACACAAACTAATCCATAGTGTTCACGATATGCAAAGGTTTTTTACTCATTAGTAGCAAAGAAATCCCATAGCTGTTTCCTCAGTATTATCCACTCAATTGTTCCTTTCCATGCCAAGATGTTATTAAGATAAAGGATTATACACAAAGATAATAAATCTGAATTCCATCCATAACAGAATATATATGAAAGGAAATCAAGTGAGAAATATCAAACCACTGGTTAGCAACCTCCCCCCCCCCCCCCCCCCCCTCCCTTAGCTGCTTTTCACTTTTCATTAACCTTCCCCACTTACTCTACTCCACCATTCTTCTCTCTTTTAGAGCCCACCCATCATCTGTTGTCCCTTTTTTCTCTTGTTCTCGTACTCAAAATGCTACGTTTATCCTATCCTAAGTCTTTTCTCTTACTCCCTAAATGTGAGTGCTATATTCATACAATGCTACAAGTCCTTCATCTCACTCCCTTAATCCAACTGCTTTGTTTCTACAATGCTAACAATCCTTTCCCTCACTACCTCAATCAAAGTGCTATGTTCCTAGAATGCTAAAAGTCCTTTCTCTCACTCTATCAATCCAAGCGCTATTTTCCTACAATGCTAACAGTCCTTTCCCTTGATTTCTGAGTCTAAGAGCTTTGTCCATAGAACACCCTAAGTCACTTCTCTCACTCCCTCAATCCAAGTGTGTGTTCCTACAATGCATGAAGTCCTTTCTTTCAGTCTCTTAATCCGAGTGCTACATTCCTACACTGCTGAAAAGTCCTTTCCCTCACTCTCTCAGTCCAGGTGCTACCTTTCTACAACACTAAAAGTCCTCTCTTTTTCACCCTCAATCCAATGTGCCACAGTCCTACAACACTAAAAGTCCTTTCTCTTACGCTCTCTATCCAAGTGCTATGTTCATACAACGCTGTAAGTCCCTTCTCCGACTCTTTCATACCAACTGCTTTGACCCTACAGCGCTAAAGTCCTTTTCTCACTCCCTCAAACTGTGTACTTTGGTTCTACAACACAAAAAGTTCTTTCTCTCACTTCCTCAATCTAAGTGCTTTGTTTCTACAATGCTAAAAATCCTTTCTCTCCCTCCATTGATGTAAGTGCTTTATTTCTACAATGTACTAATCCCTTCCCTCACTCCTTCGTTCTACTTGGTCTGATCTGAGAATGCTGCACTCCTTTCTCTCAGTCTTTCATTACAGTTGTTTTGACCCTTTCTCTCATTCCAACTGCTTTGATCCTATGACGCTAATAGTCCTTTCTCTCACTCCTCAGTGTCACCGACTCAATCACTATAGCCTGCTTACAGAATCACACTTAAAATTCACATCATTTCCCACACTACTGACAGGCTTCTCTGTCAGTCAGTACAGGCCACTTACAATACCATATTGAAAGATCTGATACTATTCCACAACAGATCGCCCTCTCTGCTAGTCACTACAGACCACTTACTGGGTCACTAAAGGTCAGATACTATCCCCGACTACAGGGTGCTAGCCTTACAACGATAGAAGACCACTTACAGGGTCACACTAAAGGTTTGATATTATCCCTAACAATAAGGGGCTGACCCTCTCAGTCACTGATTACAGACTACTTACAAGGTCACACTAAAGTTCTGACACCACTAGGGTCTGGCCCTCCTGGTCAATCAGTACACACACTACAGGGTCACACTACAGATCTGGTTCTGTCCCTAGCAATAGGGGACTGGCCCCCACAGGCAGTAAATTCAAATACTTACAGGGTATTATAAAAGCCTGATACAGCCCCCAAAACTAGAGAGCTGGCCCTCAGAGTCATTAATACAGACCACTTACAGGGCCATACTAAGTCTGATACTATCCTAACAATGGGGGGCTGACCCTCACTGTCAATCACTACAGACCACTTACACAGTCACACTAAAGATCTGATACTATTCCTAACAACAGGGGTCTGGTCCTCAGCGTCAATCACTACACACCACGTACACAGTTACATTAAAGATCTGATACTATTCCTAACAGTAGGGGGCTGGCTCTCAGTGTCGATCACTACACACCATGTACACAGTTACATTAAACATCTGATACTATTCCTAACAATAGGAGTCTGACCCTCAGCGTCAATCACTACACACCATGTACACAGTTACACTAAAGATCTGATACTATTCCAAAACCCAGGGGGCTGGCCCTCACTGTCAATCACTACAGACCACTTACACAGTTACATTAAAGATCTGATACTATTCCTAACAATAGGGGGCTGGCCCTCAGTGTCAATCACTACACACCACGTACACAGTTACATTAAACATCTGATACTATTCCTAACAATAGGGGGCTGGCCCTCACTGTCAATCACTACACACCATGTAAACAGTTACATTAAATATCTGATACTATTCCTAACAATAGGGGTCTGACCCTCAGCGTCAGTCACTACACACTACATACACAGTTACATTAAAGATCAGATACTATTCCCAACAATAGGGGTCTGGCCCTCAGTGTCAATCACTACACACCACGTACACAGTTACATTAAAGATCAGATACTATTCCTAACAATATCTGATACTATTCCTAACAATAGGGGTCTGGCCCTCAGTGTCAATCACTACACACCACGTACACAGTTACATTAAAGAGCTGATACTATTCCTAACAATATCTGATACTATTCCTAACAATAGGGGTCTGACCCTCAGCGTCAGTCGCTACATACCACGTACACAGTTACATTAAACATCTGATACTATTCCTAACAATAGGAGTCTGGCCCTCAGCGTCAATCACTACACCCCACATACACAGTTACATTAAAGATCTGATACTATTCCTAACAATAGGAGACTGGCCCTCAGTGTCAATCACTACACATCAGGTACACAGTTACATTAAACATCTGATACTATTCCTAACAACAGGGTTCCCACAGATGTGACCAAACAAAATTCCATACTTTTTCCAGGGCTTTTCATAATTTTTCCAGACCCCAGAATGTGTGTGTGTGCACCTCTGTATGTGATTACCATGCTAAACACATCAGAAAGAACTGATTTAATGATAGCAGGGCATTCAATACTTACCAAAAAATTTAGTGTGTGTGTGTGTGCGCACGCGCATGAAAAAGTCAGAGAGACACAGAGAGAGACAGAGACAGATATATACACAGAGACAGTGAGAGAGAGAGAGAGAGAGAGAGAGAGAGAGAGAGAGAGAGAGAAAGACAGAGACAGTGTGTGTGTCTATGTATGTGAGAGAGACAGTCAGTGTGTGTGTGTGTGAATGTGTATGCGTGTGTGTGTGTACGCGCGCATGTGTGTGTGTGTGTGTAGGTGTGTGAGAGACAGTGTGTGTGTGTGTGTGTCTGTCTGTCTGTTTGTGCGAGTGTGTGTGTGTGTGTGTGTGAGAGAGAGAGAGAGGAGAGAGAGAGAGAGAGAGAGAGAGAGAGAGAAGAGAGAGAGAAAGAGAGAGAGACAGAGAGAGATATGGTATGGTCAGGTCAGGTCAGGTAATTAGGACACTAGGCCTCGCGGCCTCTCAACTGTCCTTTCATTTTAATTTGGATGTTCAACATGGCTGAGTACAAGTTACAAGCCAATGTGCTCTCTATTCAATTCCGTATTCAAATTTTGACATTTTTGGATAAGAGAGAGAGAAAGAGAGAGACAGTGTGTGTGTCTATGTATGTGAGAGAGACAGTCAGTGCGTGTGTGTGTGTGTGTGTGTGTGTGTATGTGTGTGTGTGTACACGCGCACATGTGTGTGTGTGTAGGTGTGTGAGAGACAGTGTGTGTGTGTGTGTGTGTGTTTGTGCGAGTGTGTGTGTATGTGTGTGTGTGTGTGTGTGTGTGTGCGCGCGTGTGTGTGTGCGAGAGATATGGTCAGGTCAGGTCAGGTCAGGTAATTAGGACACTAGGCCTCGCGGCCTCTCAACAGTCCTTTCATTTTAATTTGGATGTTCAACATGGCCGAGTACAAGTTACAAGCCAATGTGCTCACTATTCAAATTCCGTATTTAAATTTGACATGTTTGGATAAGAAAGAGAGAGAGAGAGAGAGAGAGAGAGAGAGAGAGTGTTAGAGACAGTGTGTGTGTGTGTGTGTATATATGTATGTGTCTAAAAATAGGCCAGTGTATCGCCCTTGGGCCCTTTGATTTTCTCTACCCCCCACCCCCACCCCATTCAATGCATGATCGTATCCCATACTGCAGTAAAAAAAAAATAAAAAATCACCTATCACAATCCTTGGGCTGAAAATAATCAGTCACGGTCATTGTTGGAGTCCGAGTCGTTTAGTCTGAAAACTGCATCATTTCTTTGTTTCTTGCCTGCCGCATGGCTTTTCAGAGCAGCTTCGCCCATGTTCCCGATGTCGAAGTCTTTCTTGCACAGCAGGCACCATGCTTTTGTCTTGCATCCATCAGAAGCAGGAGCAATCCATTTGCGATAATTTGTATTGTCTAGCCAAGCTAGGCTAAACACACATTTTCCCATGTTTTCTTTAATACTTCGACGCTATTTTCCCTCGCAGTGCTGTTGACTCGAAAGGAAGTTAAGCAATGGTACCAACTGCGCATGCGCAACGCTGTTTCGCAGTAAAGGGAAGCTACTCTGCAGAAAAAAATGTCGTCTGCTAAACCTCCGGCCAGAGGAAATCTGAAAACCGCAATCATTGTGCGTGATTTAATTTCTGTTTTTATTCCTATTTCAATGTTTTTGTAAAGAAACTTAAAGCAAAATTCAACATCATGAAAAAGTTTGCACAGCTTTTACAAAATTCCAGGACTTTTCCAGACCCATGGCCACAAATCACAAAATTCCAAGACTTTTCCAGCCCTGGAAATGATTTTTTTCATTTTTCCATACTTTTTCCAGACTTCCAGGACTCTGTACGAACCCTGTAACAATAGGGGTCTGGCCCTCAGCGTCGATCACTACACACCACGTACACCGTTACATTAAAGGGCTGATACTATTCCTAACAATAGGGGCCTGGCCCTCAGCATCAATCACTACACACCACGTACACAGTTACACTAAAGATCTGATACTATTCCCAACAATGGGGGTCTGGCCCTCAGCGTCAATCACTACACACCACGTACACAGTTACATTAAAGACCTGACACTATTCCTAACACTAGGGGGCTTGCCCTCAAAATCAGTCAATTCATGCCACTTACAGGGTAGCACTGACTGGTCTCATACCCTTGTACCTGACTGCCGTCCTCCGACCAGGCCTCAGCACCTGGGACAGGGGCAGGCCAGTTGCCTCCCCACTCCATCCCCACTCCTTGCTGTGAGGGCGCAGTGGGTGTGGGCAGCAGAGGTCCCTGACTAGCAAAGCCTGCAACAAACATGCAGTTCACATATGGCAGGGCTCCAAAAAGCATGACTGGGCTGCACACTCTCTCACACACAAACCAGCCCGTTTATTTGGTCACACAAAATCATTACACACAGATCATCGCTGAACACACTTCAGTTTCAGTTTCATCAAGGCGTCACTGCGTGCAGACTGGTCAATATACGCTACACCACATCCGTCAATTTAAAAAAAAAAAAAAGGATTTCTCCTTTCTTCTTTCACTGCGCCGATACTATCCACCCCTTCCCCCTTTTCCCCTCCTCCACTTCATCATGGTTAAGGGAATACTGGCGATGGCCAACCTGCAAAAGACCAAAGTCTGACCTGTTAAGTTTTAAGTTTGTCTTAAACTCTTAGCTGCAGTCTGCTACACTTGTCTGTGGTGTAAAAGGAGATGCTGAGATGCAACATTGTGCAGATCTTATGTAGTTCAGATCTGTAAATAGTGTCAAAGCAATTTTGAGACCATGTAGTTTAGATGTGTCAATGGTGTTAAAGGAGTTACACCATGTAGTTCAGATGTGTCAACTGGTTTAAATGTTAGAGGAGTTGCTACACGATGTAATCAAGATGTCTTTGAGTCAATGGTGTTGAAGGAATTACACCATGCTGTTCAGATGTGTCAAATGTGTTTGAGTTACACCATGTAGCTAAGATGTGTCACTGGTGTTAAAAGTTTAAAGGAGTTGCTATACCACAAAATTAAGATGTGACTAAGGTGTTAAAGGAGAACCATGGACTACAGATGCATCTATGTGTTACAGAAGTTACTCAACTTGTATTCTGACGTCTCACACACACACACACACACACACACACACACACACACACACACACACACAACACACACCATGCTAGACGTTTCAATGGTGCTAAAAGATTTGTGTGTTTGACTATGGTTTCAAAAGGAGACGTTACACCATGCAGTTCAGATGCGTTAATGGCACTGACAGAGCTGATACACTGTGTGTGAAAAAGGTTTAAAAGGAGATGTTATATCATGTTCCTCAGATGTGTCAATGGTGTTAAAAAGTTATTACAAAGAGCATGTTAACGGTGTAAAAGAAGCTATCAACAATGAGTTGTTTAGATGTGTCAATGGTGTTAACCCTTTCAGCCCTGACGTGGACCAGCTGTGCAACCTCCCCAACCCTTTAGCTGTTCAGCCGGAAGATCTGGACTGCTTCAATTAAACTATTACTGTTCTGGATAGGCATGCAAAATGGACAAGCTGGGGACAAAAAAGTATCTTTTTTTCCCCCGTTACATGTAACAAGATTTTCATTATGCCTGATCTATCCTGCGACTAGAGCTGCCAAGGCCTAAAAGCACAAAGTGTATCATTTGACATTTTAAATCTAGTATTCCAATCCAAACTTTTTTAAGTCAGACTCGACAGCACTTTCAGTCGCACTTTGCCTTATACATGACATAATGGTAGACTGAGAAGACTGAAATCTCACTGGTATGGTGTTTTGACAAACAAACAAACAAAAAAAAAGAGAAAAAAGGCTGACCTCAAAACCAACTGATGATGCAGCAAAACTGCGATTATCTGTAGTGATTTTCTTCTTACTTTTCTTCCTCTTTACTCTACATTGCCTTTTTTTCTTTACAAAATAAGTCTACAGTCTAAAAGATCTGTGTTATTTTTGGTCCGTTTAAGCCAGCGCCGAGTCTTTAAAGCCATTTGGCCTAGCATTTTGTCACAAAATATAGCAGCATAGTATTAGCAGCAAAACTGTAGCTTGCTGCACCAAAAGCACAGCACATGACAACTAGTAACAACTAGATCTCTGCTTTGACATACTATCAGGGACAAAGAAGAAGGTGCATGGAGGTTCCACTGTGCATCCAATATGTTCTGGACAGCTATGGGCTGGTGTCTGCTGGGAACATTGACTTTCTGTCAGCAAAATCAAAACCTGCTTGTGCATAATTTCAACAAGCCTAGGGTGTCTTGCCACATCATTCTTGGTTGCACAACTCGGAATGCAAAAAACAATCATTCAGTCCATAATTTACCAAAACAAAGGAAGAAAAAATTAATAAGATGGATCACTGATATGCAAGATGTGTCGTCTGCTAAACAAGCCTCAGTCTGCTAAACAAGCCTCAGTCATATAAAAGTAATATCATTAGCAAATTAGAAAAGACCATTTACTCTGGCCAATCAGCACACATAGCTTTAAAAAACAAATGTCTGCCACCTCAACCATATATGTTCCATGAAAGGAAATCAAATTTTGCATCCCAAAGTAAACTTCCCAACCACCCGTCAAAACAGTTCTGTCCAAAAGTTCACAAAAAGCACAGTGATGCACATGTGCCATTGATAGCTATCCCCGTTTCTACAGTCCTTACATACAATCATGCCATCCTGCTGTTTCAGCGGTTTCTACAGTCCTTACATACAATCATGCCCTCCTGCTATTTCAGCGATGTTCTCGGGTCTGGCCCGTCAAGAACAAATTTCCACGCAGGTCAGTCTCACCATTTTTGGAAGAGGTATTAGCTTTGGAGCCGCCTTCAGCCTCCTCATCAGAGATGTCCATGCTGTTTTCATCGGGCTGTGTGACCTGGCCTTCTGTGTAGACAGCGGAGTCGGGGTGGGGCTCAGCAGGGGCAGGCGGTGGGGGCTGAGCCGCCAGGTTCTCCATCAGCTGCTGGTGCTCCTCCTGCTCTATCACCTGGGCTGCCTCTCTCTGGGCGATCCATTGTTTGGCCAAGGAGGCCCAGTCCACTGTAACAAATACCATCCCATTAAAATCAGTATCTTCATCATCACTAATCATCTGATCAATTCCTGTCTCATGACACAAACAATCCCATCAAAATCATTATCATCACTACCACTAGCCATCTTCTTATATATCAACTGAGCCAATTCTCTTTAGACAATCCACTGTTTGACCAGGGAGGCCCAAGACACATAGTCCCATCTTTAATATCAGTATCATCATCATCATCATTACCATCCAATTACCATCCAATTACCATCTGCCTAACAGAGAATGGGTATCTGTGCAGTGTCCTTCTGACAGTCACACTAACAGAGTCTATGAAACATAGTTATCAACAATTCATTGGCTCACTCACCAGTAAATCAACAATGATGAATCAGACACTGTTGTGCTTTACATGAGAGAGACTGAAATCAATTCAACCACAGGTGACAATTACCTAAGTGAAGCAGATTTGTTGAAAGGTTGTGGAAATGCAGAACCATCACTGTGGAAGTCTGTCACAACAGTGGTCAATGGTCAACAGACACAGGCAGGGGGTGCCAAGTACTGAACCATCACAATTAAAATCCATCACCACAGAGGTCAGTGATCAACACACACAGGCAGTAGGTGTGGAAGTTCTGAACCATCACAATGGAAACCCATCACCACGACGGTCGATGATCAACAGACACAGGTAATGTAACAGCAGAAATCCATCACAACAGTGGTCAAAGGTCAAAGACAAAGGCAAAAGGTGTGAAAGTGCTGAACTGTCACAGTGGAAATCAGTCACTACAATGGTCAATGATCAACAGGCGCAGGCAGTAGGAGCGTAAGTGCTGAACATCACAGTGGAAATCTGTCACTACAATGGTCAATGATCTGCAGACACAGGCAGACGGTGTAGAAGTGCTGAACAGTCACATGAAAAGTGATGACCACAATAGTCAATGATCAACAGGCACAGACAGTAGGTGTGGAAGTGCTGAACAGTCACAGTGAAAAGTGACGACCACAATAGTCAATGATCAACAGGCACAGACTGTAGGTGTGGAAGTGCTGAACAGTCACAGTGAAAAGTGATGACCACAATAGTCAATGATCAACAGGCACAGACTGTAGGTGTGGAAGTGCTGAACAGTCACAGTGAAAAGTGACGACCACAATAGTCAATGATCAACAGGCACAGACTGTAGGTGTGGAAGTGTTGAACTTCACAGTGAAAATGCATCACCACAATGGTCAATGATCAGACAGACCCAGGCAGCAGGTGTGGAAGTGTTGAACTTCACAGTGGAAATCCAGCACTATAACGGTCAATGAATAACAGACTAGAGCTTCAGATTATCGGCACATCCATGACATTTTCACATGAAGTTTGTAAATGGCACATCACAAATCGAGCTTGTGCGCCTGGTTGTCACGTGTCCATCACAATAATGCAGAAGTCCGAATCCTTCTTCCCTCTCACTCAGTCTTGTGGAGGAACAGAAGTGAATAATTATGCCTGTCCAAAAAACCACAGTTCCTTCTTAGATATGAATAGTTTTGGATCGAATTGGAATCAAAACAAGCGACTGGAGTTGAGGAACTGAGGAAGAATACAGCAGCATCCCTTTGCGATTGTTGGTTTGATGCATATTTGTGTTCATTATGCCATCTTATCGCGATGACAAAAATGCCACCAGCGGCGAACTGAGATTGGCCGAGTCGCAGAGTCAACAGAATAAGGGCTTTTTTTTTTTCTCAGCAAATCAAACATTACACTTCGCAAATGTGATAGCAAATCTTCCTTCACAAAGCAACAAGAAAGATAATACAGTGAATACACCACACATATACCCACCCCAACCCATTTCCACTTCCCACCCCACTCAACATCTTTCCTTCCTTCCTTTACTTTTTTTCCCCTTGTTTGTCAAAAATCACATTTGGGAATGGAGAATTATTCCTGAAGTGATGTTCATTCTCCCTCACTCTTCCTTCCCCCCCCCCCTCTCTCTCTCTCTCTCTCTCTCTCCCTCACACACACACACACAGAATAACAGTCTACACATACACAGTGTCCTCAAGGAGGAAAGTACAGCAGGCGCTAATTCATGGAGCTTACTGCTGACAACTGATTAAAACTACACGAAAGTTCCAAGCTACTGATTTAAAGTTTGTCGCATGTTTTTGTGTTTTGTCCCCCCACTTTTAGCTGCTAGGAGACGTATCCCATGATAACTGGCACAGACACTGAGGCAGTAGGTGTGGAAGTGCTGAACCTCACAGGGGACATGCATCACCACAATGGTCAATAATCAACAGACATAGGCAGTCAGTGTGGAAGTGTTGAACCATTCACTTTGCACAATGGTCTATGATCAACAGATATGAGCAGTAGTGTAGAACTGAACTACCACAGTGGAAGCGAGTTGACACAATGGTCAATGATCAACAGACACAGGCTGCAAATATGACAGTGCTGACTTAATACATTAGGAGTGTCCACAATGGTCAATTATCAACAGACACAGAATATGAGGAAGTTTTGAACCACCACAGTGGACATCACTTACCACAACTGTACAGACTGAACAAATACCTTTACACACCTGACAGTCAAACTCAACACTAGATCCAAATACTAAGACAAATACCTTTACATACCTGACAAACTCAACAACAGATCCAAAGACTAAGATATGTATTGAGAATTTCAAAACTTCATAGTTTAACTCTGTTCACCACCACGACTTCTCTCAACCCATGTTTAATTGTCGATTCAACACTGATGCGTCAAGATTTAAATGGCGAAAGATGTATATCTCAAAGGTGTCCATCTGTTTATGAGTTCCACTGACCTTGGTCATGTGGCATATTCTGCACGGTGGACTGCTGGATGGGCCAAGACCCACCCCATGGACTGGGCCACATGGTCGCCTCTGTCCTCTGCTCTTCTTCTCTGGGTCTGAAACTGAACAAACACTGGAGATCGTACAAAAGCGCGGGAGGAGAAGTGTGTCTTCTGGTTTTCTTTTGGTATTTTTGAGTAAAGGTACCCTGCATGGGTGCATCATGGTGGCCTTGGCAACAGCACGCCATGTGTGCCTCAGCTTGAGATAAAGTGTGAGCATGCCTGTGTGTGTGTGTGTGTGTGTGTGTGTGTGTGTGTGTGTGTGTGTGTGTGTGTGTGTGGTGAGTGTGTGTGTGTGTATGTGTGTGTGTGTGCACTTCCTCTTTAGATACAGTACTCTCTCTCTCCTTTCTCTCTATGAAAAGACAGATCATGTATACATGTGCATGTATGTGTCTTCTTCTTCTTCTTTTAGTATCCACAATCATGTCGATTATTCTGACACTTTTGTGTGTATGACCATTTTTTTTTATCCCGCCATTAAGGCAGCCATACTCCAACTTCGGGGACGACGCATGCTATGTGTAACATGTCATCCATAAAAAACTGGCCTTCTCTTCCGAAAGCTATTGGGATTTTACGTGTGTGCAAGATGTTATGCGTGCGTTCACACACAGAACCTCGGTTTACAGTCTCATTCGAAGGACTGTATGGGAAATGGAGTCAGAACCAATGCTAACTCCGAGGGGAAAATCCCCCTGTACCGAAACGGCCCGGCGGAGATTCGAACCCACAACCCCAAGACTACGAGTCTGGCGCTCTACCAACTGAGCTATTCTGGCCCCCTATGTGCATATATATATATATATATATGTGTGTGTGTGTTGTGTGTGTGTGTGTGTGTGTGTGTGTGTGTGTGTGTGTGTGGTTGCAAGCGAATGCCTGCAAAACTAAATGACAATTCAGTCTTTTAGCTTTTTGCTTCTCTAAACAAAAAATCAACTTTAGAAATAACTCCCCCCCCCCCCTTCAAGATCCACAAAAGCTGGATATGAAGGGCCACAGATCTGACAGCACTCAATCTTAACCATTGCCTGACTGCGCAAGGCACTTTCTTTGCAGTGTCGGACAACTGATGTTAATTCGGAACTTGCCCGACTGCGCAAGTGAATCTTTCGATAGCGAAGTGAAACTTTTGATACCAAACTATTTTTTGTCAACTCTGTACTCCTGATGCTGGTGCACTAGCTGTTAGAAAATTCAGAGCAAATGACCATTCTGGGCGTCATCTCAAACAGGCCCAGCTGTGTGGATACTGAGACAGTTGTGCTGCAGCTCTAAGGCTATTAGACACTGGCTGCTATTTTTTTTTTTTTTTCAGAAAAAAGCCAATGGTAATCTATCTTACTATCTTATTAAGCTTTGCAATCTGGGAAATGCTTTTTCAAACCTGAGGCAGTCGGTTTTCTACTTTGTGCACACATTTTTTCATCTAAGCAACTCTTCCAAATCATTACCGAAAAATAGTACCCCAAAATATGTTCTAGCTTGAATGTCCAGGTTCAAACTGAAATCATTCCTCTCAAAATATCATCAGTGTTTAGTCTGTGCAACAAGGCCAACAGACAAAAGAATTTCAAACATGTATCTTAAAATCAACACTGCCAAACAAGCAGGCAGCTGTGCTAAACTGAAATCTTTCCACACACACACACAAAATACATATGTGGTGTGTGTGTGTGTGTGTGTGTGTGTGTGTGTGTGTGCGCGCGCGCGCGCGTGTGTGTGTGTGCATGTGTGTGTGTGAACCAAGGTCCACTTAAGTCAAAAAGAATGTTACATTTTTTTTCCAATTGTACCAGAAAATCATACTGAACTGAATGTGAAGTCCAACTTGCACTATTTTCTATCGGTGAACTGGCAGAAAATCAGCCCAGTAAAAAAAACATAAGAAATCCTTACCACACAAATGTAATGAATGCTTTGTGTTCAACCACACAAGCATGTAATGTAGAATACCACACAAGCATGTAATCTAGAATACCACACAAGCATGTAATGTAGAATGACCAGCAGACATCCAGATGGCAGTTCATCAACCCAAAATACCTGGTCTGCCCTCAATTTTCCCCCCATTCAAAAACTCTGAACATGAACTCACTATACAGTTCATTCTAGTTACTTCCCTTGAATCCTTTTTTTCTTTTTTACCCAAATCTTGCAGGAAAAAGAGAAACTCACTGAAAACAATGTGATATCCACAAGCAACAGTAGAAAACATTTTCTGTTAAAGAAATGAGCTCCAAGCAAAAGGACAAAATCACTCTCTGCCACATGTATGTGTGTGTGTGTGTGTGTGTGTGTGTGTGTGTGTGTGTGTGCGTGTGTCTATGTGTGCACGCGCGCGCATGCGTGTGGTGTGGTGCATGTCTGCGTGTGTGTATTTATGCATATGTGCATGTGCGTATGTGGGGGGGTGTGGGTCCGTGTGTAAATGTGCACCTCTGGTTAATGTACATTTCTAAAATAGGCAAGTGCAAATCCTATCTGGGCAAATTATTTTTCATATCAGCAACTTGCTGAGGGCAAGGGGGGAAAAATTACTGCCAAGGCTAATTTGAATCTTTTCTTTCCAGATGACCAATGAGGATAATGAAACTAAAGAATGATGATCCAGTCTGGTCTCAAACTACTACATATCAGGGCTGTATTCTGTGCCTTCTTTCATAATAATCTGATACCCTAATATCAGCCAGGACCATGAGATACCGACATCTGAAGCGTTAATCAGAAAATCTGAAAACAGCCCTCCCTGAAATCAAAATGTGTCCATTAAGTGGATGAAAATAGACTCTGAGTCCTGTCTACCCGTTTCAGCCAATAGCATATCAGCACTTTCAATATACAGTATGAGCTGGCTGAGGCCAAAAACCCAACAAATAAATGACTTCAACTACGTTACCAACAACCTCCCACCCATAATGCTAACTACTACATTATCGCAGCTGGTCATCACACAGGAACTTTACATGATCAAGCAAACTACATTTCATCCGATATTCACAGTTTAATTGCAATAAACGCACGTTTAATTTTGAAAAATGAACATCAACTTAAAACATTTCTTATGCTTACAATGCTGGGTGCTGCTGAGAACAGGGAGACGGAAAGAGTGGTGTGGGAATTATAACTGAAGCAGCACAAACAATGAAATGGAAAAAAAAAAATTCTCATCATCCTTGCCTTCTCAATGGTATCCATTGCATCATCATGATTTTGATTTTGATCCTTCATCATTCTAATGACTAAAATCAACATTTTGGCTTTCTGTCATTTGCAGGAGGCTGCCATTTGAACACTAATTAGACCATCACAGACAACACACACACACACACACACACACACACACACTATACACACCATCATTCATTCGCCCTCACCACTGCGTAGGATGTCTGAACATTCACAGAATGCTCTACAGCTGTCTACAGTAAACGTTCACATAATGTTCTAAGCAGCAACCGTAATCAATCCCGATTTTTATTGTTGCAAATGGTCGAAAGGGCATCGCCAAAGGCATGGGCGTGGTCGGGCATTTAAAACTTCAAGTTAAGTGACAAGAGTAGGGCATGGATGTTGTATCATTGATTGAGCATTGGGACTTGGAATCTGGGCCACGGAATAACTGAGCGTAATATGAACCTTTATTTTAGGATGATTAACGAGGATCTGGATAACTTGATCATGATGCTGCAGTTTCACAATAGGACTTCATTAAAAGTCTATACTCTCTACTTCCAACGAAAGCATCCAGTCTCGAGCAATACAGACGCTTACAGGTAGTGGAAGCACTGGTGAAGGTTAGTTTTCAGTCTGATGGCAATGTCTCACTGAATGAAAGAATGAATGAATGAAAAGTCGTTTGGTAGGTAATTTTACTTTACTCCTCGTATGTAAAGATGTCTGCTGGTGATTCAGTAACACTAACATGACATAATCACTATCAAATTGTGTCTGTTTTTACCATCTGTTATCACCAATTACTCACGATTAGAATGTGAAATTACTTTTATCCTTGTCGATCTCAGCTCAGACGCAAGACTGTCATGGCGGTGCCTCGAGCAACATGCAAGCGGTCCAGGCTGTCTTAACACTGCGTGTTGCTACAAATACTGGTATAGAATTTTATTCATGGAGTTTTTTTGCCACGCCATAAGTTTAGCATGGGAATATATAAATGAAACCATATGCTGATAAGCAAAATAAATGTAAATTCAGGGATTTATTTCTTAATCATAGCTAGGGTGAAACTTTTCAAATGGCCTCGCGCGCTGAGGGTGTAAAACGCGTCCGACTTGTCACTTCCAAATAGATGAGAAGAAGGATGAGTTTAACGTCCTCATAGCAGAGTGCTTTCATGGACAAGATATCGCCACAGCCAAGGCTGTGACATGGTGACGTTTGTCTTGGCATAGGCATTGTAGACTGGCAGGTTGGGTCAA
>CM065724.1:48190452-48230452 GCA_033310375.1 Conus canariensis
CCTGAAGTGCTGCTGCTATCCATCGTGTAAGTGTCTTGCTGACTCCATGGTTAAGGAGTAGTTCCATGAGAAACGAGAACTGGACTTTGTTGTATGCGTCTTCTAGGTCTATTGCAACAGCCAGTGTTTCTTCTGAAGACAGTCAGACACTACTAATCCCCAACTTAGAGAGCAGAAGCAAGATGAGAGAGAGAGAGAGAGAGAGAGAGAGAGAGAGAGAGAGAGAGAAAACAGAGAGAACAAAAAGATATAGAACAGGGAAAATCACTCTGACTTTGTCTACAGGGAGGGGCCGAGGAAGGCTCTTGCTTACTCCGACAAAACAAGTGACTTACAATTTCATATCACTATTTTAATTTGTCCCACTGAACAATTCCAATTCAACAATCAACCACTGGTTTATCTAACCAGAACACAGCATTGATTTCGAGTCAAAAGATTTTCAAAATCGACATTCAGGTTAACATCAAACACTAACTAAATCATCAAAAAGAGTTCAGACCAACATAAGCATCATCCCATCCCTAAGGTGCCGCAGGTATATTGAGACAGGGCAGCAGAGTATTGATGTTTGTGGGCTAGACCAAGGACAACTTTGGGTGCAGGGTTAATAAGGGTAATTGGGCAAGGTTGGAGGGAGATGAGGGTAAGGAGGAAAATAAAAATGTGACAACAATGATGAAGTCGAAGAAAGGACGGCCACTGGGAATAACACATAACACAATACATTAGCCCTCTATGGTGAAGAAATTTACTATTAAAAAAAAAAACCTACATACAAGAGCAACACTGCTGAACATGAAAAAACACATCAATAAAAACACATCAATCTTGCCACACACAACAAATACCCCCGCATGTTTTACTGATGGACCATAATTTTCCATCTGCCGTATATGGGTTTATGATTGCCAGATTATCAAATAATCAAAACTTCTTGGGCGGATTTCCAGTTTTTAACACATCAAACCGTTTCGATGGACACTCTTAGAAAATGACCCCGGTGGATAATTGTCAAAAACTCTAGGGTGATAGCCTACACCCCAGTAAATAATAACCCTCTCAGATTGATTACATTCACAACATCATAATCCTATACCCAGCCAATCAGCAATCTTAACCCCACTAGCATGGAAGCATTATGCCTTTCACACACTCTTCCATACATGAACTTTCAAGCCCTTGCACAGAAATAAGCAACAAACATCTTAAAAATATTCCTACATCAGTGCAACAACAATTTGTCTCCTCAATCTTCTAGCACTGAGAAAAGCTCCTGTGGCTCAAATGTAGCAATGCAATACATGCTAACAATGCTACAACTCTCTTCTCCTTTGCTGCAAGGGTTATTTCATAAGAACAAAGGAACAAAAAGGTTTTTCCACTGGAACTAGGCCTAAACTGTACAATCTTCTATTAGTCTAATAATTTAGTGTCAGGAGTATTGGGCTAAATTAAGAACCCTAGCCCTAGGCACACATTGTTAGCAAGGACCCTTAAAAGGTGAGAGAAAATATACAGACTGAGGGAAATCAAAATGAGAAAGAAATTTAGACTGGTCACTAAGATTAGACTCTCAGCTCTGTTCAACTTGAGAGGGGAGAGCACAAGAGAAATGAAAAATAAAGTGTTTACCCTACACTTTAGGAGGATGGCTTAGTGTGACATGTAGTCTAACCAGTGCCTTAACTATTCCTAGTATTGTGGCTACCTCTCATGCACACAAACACATACACACGCACACAGTGCAACTCACCCTCCAGTAACTGGAATGGCGAGTGGGTGGTCAGTCTGTGATGCACTCTGTCCAAGCTGTCCACGTTCGGCTTGCGTCAGAGGGTCAAGCAGCTGATGGTGTGACCAGGGGAAGGCTGTATACCACATCTGGTCAGTCGAAGAATGGTAGTTGTCTTGGCGCGGTTGCAGTCCACGCCCTGGTTAGCTGGGTGTGGTAACCGGACGCCTCACGTCACTCGTAGCTTGGTGTAGAGGACGGGTGTCCGCTATGGTAGAGCGTAGAAGCTGGGTAGAAGCTGTGTAGATGTCTTCGTCAGGGAATGCTGAGCAGAGCTTGAGGTGGTCTTGACTCGTCGGGGGTTCCGAGTTGAATGGCTCTGCTTCGTCTTCTCGCCCTGTCATCTGCTGTTAAGTGAGCACTGTTCATGCGAGGTGCACCTTCCGGTGCCGGTAGCGAAACGAGTGCGTATGCACACTGCATTCGTGCGTCACTACAAAAATATTTCAGAGAAAGTAAGTCTATTAATTACTTTAACATGCTTAAATCCTTTTTCAAACAAGGCAGCCTACTAAATATCCTGTAGAATGGCCAGGATCATTTTCCCAATTTCAAGATATCTACCAAAAGAACATGGTAAGCCCAACCGGTTCAACATACCAACTTGGACCAGTATCTAGGCTAGTCAAGTCATAATAGGATCAGTAACAATATACAGGCTTAGTTTTTAGTCTAATTTACTTATAATCTTACCATAGCTTACTAACCTTGAATTAAAGGACCGCTTCGCCAGTCTTGTTTTCCCTCTAGAGAGACAATGTGTTTCCTCCTCTCTTCAGCCGGTCAAAAAGGGAAGGTACTTGCTATGTCAAGGAACAGGAAGTAGGATGTGGAACTTGTCAAGAAACAGGAAGTAGGTTGGGGAACTTGGTTATTCTTTCCCTAAATTAATTAATTTCAACCCCCTCCCCCCCAAAAAAAAAAAAATAATAAAAATTACTTCTAGTAACTTTGCCCACAAGATTTTTATGTACAAAGAATAAAAAGAGTAAACTAGAAACAAATCAAAATACATGTAGCTACAACCTTTTTACGACTCGAAGGGGGACAACTCTCCAAAGGAACAACTTCTTATCAAGAGACTAAGATTTTTAGTTACTTTCCTTGAACTACTCTTGAGTAGACCAGCCCTCTGTCATGCTGTCTACACTTTCTTTAGAATCCTTCGTATACTTCACTGGCAAAAGCGGCCACATTTTCCCATGTACTTTTACCTGTTCTGTAGCCTCCTTATTTGATGGGAGGATTTGTCGACTTTCAAGATCTCTGGCGAGTTTTCTTGCTATGATTCGTTGCATGAGTTTTCCTGCTATATTTTGCATAGCGAGTATGCGGTAGCCATTTAGCCGATGATGATCTTTTTTCCTGGTTTTGGTAAAGCTTTCAGGTAGCTGTGTGTCCAGTCTTTGGGGACATAGCTGTTATCAAAACTCTCCTGGTAGAGACCAAAGTGTTGGGTTCTCTCCTCTTCCGACAGCTGGTTGATTTCTGCATACTGTACTTTGTCTGGACCGGGAGCACTATTCTTAGTGCATCTAGCTATTGCGTCATCCAGTTCAGACGCTATAATTTTATCATTAATGCCAGTCTGCGCTAGGTGTTGGTTTAACTTGGTCAAATATTTCTTCTTTTCCTCAAAATTTTCGACCCTTTCAGCACATTTGTCTTGAGTTTTGTGGTCCCATCAGCGTCTAAGATGTCTGGGGTTGTGTTTGTTTTGTGTTTTTCTTCCACGCAATTATGAAAGTGCCAGAAGTACTTGCTTCAAAAAGTGGAAAGTGGAATGGAAAGCCCTGCTTGGCATGAAGTTATGTGCAACCTTCCGTTGGAAAATTTCTAATGGGTGTGCAGCCCAGGATATGCAGGTGTCACAGGAAATGAGAGAGCAGTTACACTGGTAGGCAAAGCAGTAATAAGAAGTGGATTACAGACAGAACATCTGATGTACTAAGAAACCGAAAGAATCGGCCCAACCGAAGACAACATTCCATTGAACTCAACATCAAGAGAGAAAGTGGCTGCACATCCAGACAAAAGGGAAGAGCAAGAAACACCACCAACCAAACAATTAGTGGAATGATATAATCACTAACACTGCTAAGACTCGCAGAGAATGGGGTAAACTTAAATTGGGGCTTTTCCGATGGCGAACGCCAACAACAACTGAGACAACAGACTTCGAATATCTCAGAATCCCCTGTTTTATTCACTGAAAACGTATATGCTGCAATTGAGTGATGCAAATGTGCAATGTATAGTGTCCATGCATCAGTGAGTGTGTGTGTGTGAATTTACTTATATGCAATGGATTACAGGCCTCCGTTGGAATGTCATGAAAGAAACACTCATAGATTCAATGGGACCTCAACTTGGTAACTTGGGCGTGTGTTGCCCATGTGGGTGGATGGAGAGAATGAGGTGGTTGTCTTGTGCTTGTTGGTGTGGGCTGATGTTGATGGTCTTCATAGATGGAATGCGTGCTTGCGCGTGTCATGTGCTCCACTTGCTGTGGTGAAGAGAAGAGAAAGACGTGGTCAGTATATCTGTTCCGTCCATTATTGGTTGAGTTGTGTGAATATGTCTTTCCTTTTTTCTTCATATTCTCGTAATTGCTGTAATCTGATACGCTTTCTTTCTTTCTTTTTTTTTTTTTTTTTTTTTTTTTTTACTTATTACTTGTTATCCATGATTAGGCTACTATTATCATTGTTATTTTTATTGTCCGTATCAGCATTTTTAACCTACGTTAATGTGAGCATGCTCCTGCATCTATGCGTGTTTGTGCACACATATATGTGTGTATGTATGTCTGTGTATATGAGCGTCTACTTTCATTATCATTATTTTCACCACTATCATCATCATGATTATTGGTTTTGTTGTAGCATCATTATGATAATTTTGTTTTATTCTATTATTATTATAAAAAAAAAAAATTCATTACTTTTTTTCTTCTGTCATGTCTTCTGGGCCACCTGAATGGCACTGCACCCACGCCGCTCATTGTAATCCCGAAAGAAAAGTTGATTTTTTAGTTTGGACTCCGCCTCTCCTTCCTTCTCTGCCCAGTCTCCCACCGTAAGTTGTCGCTAAGGGACACAAGTCAGTGTGTGTGTGTGTGTGTGTGTGTGTGTGTGTGCGTCTCTCCTTCCTTCTCTGCCCAGTCTCCCACCGTAAGTTGTCGGTAAGGGACACAAGTCAGTGTGTGTGTGTGTGTGTGTGTGTGTGAGGTAAGGTAATGTTGCTTATAGCCCAACCGACCGCTAAGGGCATATCAGAAGGGCTGTCACCGCGTTAAAGTGTGTGTGTGTGTGTGTGTGTGTGTGCACGCGCACCCTTTCCCCCCTTCTTCCCCCCCCCCCTTTTTTTTTCTTTTCTCCACATAGATGCATGGCAGCGTTCACTCACTAATATGTAAGTTGCTCTCCACCACCTCCCCCTTCCATTATTTCCCCAGCTTTCATTTTTTTTTCTCCACGCAGCATGCAAGGCAGAGTCCACTCGTCTCCCTTCTCCTTCCATTATGTGGGTGTTGAACCAGAAATGTCAATGTTGTTAATTTTGCCTGAAAAAGACCAAAGAGGTCGAAACTAGCCGTGTTTAGCCTTGTAATTTGTTTGTCTCTTTCGTTCGGTGGTACTGTGATTTTTCTCAATTAGGCCTAAGTTGGTGTCAATTTTCGCCTGCTGCCACGTTACCTCCCTTGAAACTGAACCAGAAGGGTTCAGCGTATTTACTGCGGTCTCCTCGCAAATCGTCTGCTACTTCCGGAGTCAAGGACTGATCGAGGAGACAAGATGTTTCCTGTATGTCACGCGTGTCGTCGGGCAGTCCAGAGACTTAACGCTCTACAAAATGTTGGGAGCTCATTGTATTTATCATCAACCGCTAATTCCCGCGTAAACTTAGTTCAGGATGGCGGAAAGGTATCAAATCGTTATCAATGTCATTCCCTGACGACATTCACAGCTCAGACCAGTCTATCTAAACACCGGTCGTGTACCAAAAGAAAATGGTTTTCCACTAACGCGTCGCAAAGCAGGTGCGTTTTTGTATTTATTGGGTCAAAGTCTTAATGTGCAATTGAGTTGATATAACTTTTGGGTGATATTTTCTAGGCCTTGCTTTATGTGTGGGATGTGGGCCACTGACTAACAAAATGCAGGCATAGCCCTGTATTAGAAGACTCCTAACCTGTGCCCCCTGCCCCACCCACCCCCACCTCCATCCTCCCGCCTTGTCTTCTAAACTCATCCTAGATACCAGTGGCTACTTGTGACCCCCCCCCCCCATAACCCCCCCAAAAAAACAACAACAACAACAACAACAAACAATTAACAAACAAAAAAACCCGAACCAAACCCAAACCCAAACAAACAAAACATGCAGAGACCTGTTTTAGAAGACCCACTCCATACCCCCACCGTACTCCAACCCCACCTCATCACTCTACACGCACTTCTTAGCTTGACCAAGACACCTATGGCTACCTGGTGGCACCTGAAGGAAGAAAAGATCAGCACACACTGACGTTTCTTTTCACCCAGTGTGATCTCTGACTGGAACCAGTTAAAACTAGATAATTCAAACTTAATGCCACTACAGTCTGAACCCATGCCTCCCCTCCTCCTACCCTAGTCTGCTTGTATGTACAATTTTTGACTGTACTTCCCCAGCCTATGTTGCAAAATGACCAAGTTTGTTTTTGCAGTGTACAAATCCAGATCCAGAGAAGGAAGTGCTGTTCACAGCAAATATTTGGTGCCTTTTTTTTTTTTTACTGATAGCAAGATAAAACTTAGAACGATGATTACTAAAATGAATTTGAATCGTTGTTTAATGAAGGTAAATAGATAAGCTGACAACTTGTTTTCACATGTCCCCTCTCAAACAGACAGACGCGCGCGCGCGCACACACACACACACACACGCACGCACACACACACACACACACAACACACACACACACACACACACACACACACACACACACACACACACAACACACACACACACACACACACACACACACACAAACACACACACAACACACACACACACACACACACACACAACACACACACACACACACACACACACAACACACACACACACACACACACACACACACACACACACACACACACACACACACACACACACACACACACACACACACACAACACACACACACACAACACACACACACACACACACAACAACACACACAACACACAACACACACACACACACACACACACACACACACACACACACAACACACACAACACACACAGAGCAGAGCAGAGTTAAGGACTTTGGAATGTGTCATTCAATGCCCATCTTGCGCTGAATTGTCCTGAGTGTTGTGTATCGTTGCCTGCAGAAGACCTAAGAGGTCGAAATGCATCTTTTTTTTGTCTTGTGATTCATTTGTCTATGTTTTTGGGAGGAGCCTTATAAATTATTTTTCAAATTTGCTTTTGATGCTTTTCTTCAAAGATGTCTTCAGTATACAATGTCTTCTTTCTGCAAAAAAATTTTACGTACGTTTAGTTAGAAATCACATCAAGTATTCTGTCTTATTTATATTGCAGAATATTTACAAGCAGTTTGTTAGAAATGACCACAAATATTCTATAACAACCAAAAGGAAGTGAAGTTGGCATAGGAATAGGAACAACTAATATGGCCTTGATGTTTGATGCAAAGAAGAGCATTGTCTTTCAATGGAAAGTTATCTAATGTGTCTTGAATGCTTCAAAGGGGGTCTTTAAACTCCATAATTGATTTTCATCTGTCATTAGGAGTCTATGAATAAAGATGAGTCTGCACTGGAATTTACTTATTTTACGTTTGGGTAATGATGGTTGGTAGGCAAGTAACAGGGTGAGGGTGCTTTGTGATTGATACATGTTGTCTATATGTACGTATGCCTTTTTCTTTCTGCTCCTCGAAGAGTAGTTTCTGAGGATGCCCAGAGATTATGTGTACTGTTTGATGTCTCCTTCTTTCTGTATCACAGAGGTTAGTGGGTAGGGGTGCCTTGTGACTTACATGTGGTACTGTCTTATAAATGTGTCTCTGTTTTTCTGTCCCTCAAAGTTAGTAGTGGGTTAGGGTGCTGTGTGACTGATGCGTACCATTTGATATGTTTCTGTCACTGTGTCTTGCAAAGTTTAGTGGGTGAGGATGCTGCGAGACTGATGTGTGCTGTTTGATGTGTTTCTCTCTGTCCCATCGAAGGTTAGTTGATGGGCGTACAGTGTGTCTGATGTGTGCTGTTTGACATGTCTCTCTTTCTGTCACTCAAAGGTTAGTGGGTGGGGTGCTGTGTGACTGATGTGTGCTGTTTGATATGTCTCTCTGTGTGTCCCTCTGAGTTGAGTGGATGAAGGTGCTATGTGACAGATGTGTACTGTTTGATAAGTCTGTCTCTCAATGTTCTTCGAGAGGTTAGTGGGTAGTGGGTAAAGGTGCTATGTGTCTGATGTGTGCTGTCTGATTATGTCTCTCTCTGTGTCCCTCAGAGGTCAGTGGGTGAAGATGCTGTGTAATGGATGTATTCTGTTGGTTAGGTGTCTCTCTCTCTGTCCCTCTAAGATGACTAGGTGAGGGTGCTGTGTGACTGACATGTGCTGTTTGACATGTCTCTCTCTGTATCCCTCAGAGGTTAGTGGGTGGGGGTGCCGTGTGACTGATGTATTCTGTTGGATGTGCTTCTCTCTTTCTGTCCCTCAAAGATTAGTAGGTCAGTGCCCTGTGTGACTGATGTGTGCCGTTTTATGTGTGTATGTCTCTCTGTCCCTCAAAGGTTAGTGGGTGAGGGTGTGGTGTGACTGATACTTGCTGCTTGATGTGTCTTTTACTTTCTGTCCCTTAAAGGTTTGTAACTGAGAGTGCCATGCGATTGATGTGTGCTGTCTGATGTAAAGTGATATGACTTGCTTTTTGTTCCTCTAAGAAATTGGCAGGCTGTTGTATGTTAGCTGCTTTGCCCTGTTAGGAGTTATAAGGTTTCCCATTAGATCATGGTCACCTGTTGATGTGAAGCTCTTCTGGATGATTAAACTAGTAACTGTCTAAAATCAGGTAGACCCTTCTTTCAGAAATGAAACTTTATCAACAGAGATAACCATGAGCATTTGGGTGAAGGACAGAATGAGGATTTTGAATGAAATATAAATCAAAAGATGGAAATGTGAAAGATATCGCCTATGAGGGGCCAGTCCAAAGCGATGAAATTCCACAGGATTAGAAGGTACATCAGGAAACATCTCAAGTTTCAATATATGTCTCTCTTTGCTTGTTTGGTTTTCCCGAGATGCGTTGTTTCAGTCTGATCACGATGCCTTGTATTGACTGTGCTCATTCAAAGCAGGCTTCACAGACCTTAATAGCCCTTGACCTGTGATGTGATTTCATCGACTGCTGTCAGGTGTGCTGAAGAGAATGGGCAGAAGACGGGTGGTGGCCACACCCAGTCTACCATTGATGAAGAAGAGGTCAACAAGTTCTCCAGTCTGGCAGAATTGTGGTGGGATGAGGCTGGGGAGTTTGAAGCCCTGCACAGCATGAACGAGTTACGTGTACCCCTAGTACGAGATGCACTGGTGGCCCAGCTCAACACCAGTCAGGGGACTTCGCAGCCAGCCTGTCCCAGCCCTTGCAGGGATTTCAGAGTGCTGGATGTGGGCAGCGGGGGTGGGATTCTGTCAGAGGTAGGTCTTTGTTTTCTTCATGTCAATGATAAACATTATTATTAGCCAGTGAATTTACATGACAGAATGTTAAGTCTGTTTATATAGAATAGATATTACTCACTTTTCATGGTAGAGAGGAAACTGTCTCAGTTTTATAGATCACATAAAATCAGGGGTATGGTATTGTTTGAAGGTTTTAACCTACATAACCTTTGCAGAAAACATCTCCAACACCAGGAGGAGGTCTACCACATCTTCATAGACTTAAAGAAGGCATTCAACAGGGTCCGGCAGGAGACACAATGGGCCACATTGAAGAAATTTAACCTTGGGCAGAAGCTTATCAGCACCACCCAAAAACTGTACTCTAAAGCAGCCAGTGTGGTGCTTGTATAGGGTGCTGATGGAGATTAGTTCTGGACTTGGAGTTTGTCAGAGCTGCCTTCTATCTTCTTCATTTTTCAGTGTATCCCTGGAACACATCATGACGGATGCTCTTGAAGATTATGTCAACACTGTCACCATTATAGGCAGAACCATCACAAATCTCACATATGCAAATGAGATGCAAGCAGTGAAAGTGAACAAGAACTTGCTAAGCTTCTTGAGCAACTGGATGAAACATCAGCAAGATAAGATATGGAAACCAGTGCTTAGAAGACCAAGCTGATGGCCAGCCACAATATCACCATCAGTACTGGTATAACTATCCCCTGTCAGAAGCAATATCTGTTCAGCAATTCACTTCAAGGTGGATGCCTCAGAAGAGAACATCAAGACAGCCCTCTGGTGTTTTGTGTTCCCTATGTCTTGCAGTCCTTGGCCTGCCTGGGATAGTTGATGGTTGGGGTGGATGCTTGGAGGAGAAAATCAACACATCCCCCTGATGTTTTCTGTTCTCTGTGTCTTGCAGATCCTGGCCCACTTGGGAGTCTTGGTGGTAAGGGTGGATGTCTTGGAGGAGAACATCAAGACAGCCCCATAATGTCCTGCGTTCCTTGTATCTTGCAGTTTCTGGCCTACCTGGGTGCCTTTATGTTGGAAGTGGATGCCTCAGAGGACATCAAGGCAGCCCCCTGATGTTTTATGTTCCGTGTCTTGCAGTCCCTAGCCCATCTAGGTGCCTTAGTGGTGAGGATGGATGCCTCAGAGGAAAATATCAAGGCAGTACCCTGATTTTTTTACCCGCTGTCTTGCAGCTCCTGGCCTGCCTGGAACCCTTGGTGGTGGGGGTGGACATCTCAGAGGAAGGGATCAAGACAGCCACCTGATGTCCTATGTTCAGGGTGTCTAGCAACATGTGGCCTGCCTGTGTGCCTTAATACTATCTAGCTGAGAGCGGCGCGTACAGCACAATTTCCTGCTGCCGCATGCTCGCGCATGGCACTCAGTCCCTGCGGACGCGCGTATTTCGCCACTTTTAAAATTGTTTTTATGGTAGCTAGACAACAACTGACAGTGTTGTGTTAGATGTCATAGGAAAGAACAAACACTCAACTAATCCAGCATAGTAATTTCGAATCATTTACTTTCAAGAACAAACACTCAACTAATCGAACATAGTAATTTCGAATCATTTACTTTCAATGTGTAGACACGACTGTGCGTTGAAAAATATGTCTGACAAGTAAAAAGAATTCTTTGTTTACATTCTATTCCATTCTTTTACAACACCAAATCAGAAGATGAAGGGATGGCTGCATCTTCAAACAATTCACTTTCCTCTTCTCTTTCATAGTTTTCTATCTCTCTATTACTCCCCTTATCACCAGATCCACTTTGTAGTATGATTTCAAGCGCTTCATTGAGCAAGAAATTGCTACCACCCCTTCGTCTGACCAACATTTTTTCGTGCGCGCTTAGCGGCAAAGCCCGGTGCCATCAGTTCCTTTGTTTCAAAGCTGCTGCGGTCAGCCAAGTTCATGATTAAGCTCTGAAAGTAAGGTCTACAACTCGCTCAACACCCTCAAGACTAGTTACAGAGCTTATTTCCCTTGATCATTTTATGGAAAGTGTAGGAATTTTTTATGTTCCCGTCACCCAGTAGTGGGTGACACGGCAGAATGTACTATCTGTCTGTCACCCAGCCTTGGGTGACGCGGCTCAAGGGAAAGAAATCCCATCACCCACTATTGGATGACATGGCTGGTAAAGGTTAAAGGTGTTGGTGAACCCCTCAGCACATAAAGACAGTCTTCAAATGTTTTGTGTTGCCTGTGTCTTGCAGCCCCTGGCCCGCCTGGGATCCTCGGTGGTGGGGGTGGATGCCTCAGAAGAGAACATCAAGATAGCCCAGGCTCATGGGATGCATGAACCCCAGGTGGCTCGGAACATCACCTACATCCAGGCCACAGTAGAGGACCTGGTGCCCAAGGAGGCGGCCATGTTTGATGCTGTCATCGCCTCGGAGGTGGTGGAACACGTTGCTGATGTGTCCACCTTTGTCACCGCATGCTGTCAGCTAGTTAAGGTATACAGCTGTTCAGTAAATCTGTATTGTGTCTGGGTCGTGACGTAACCAATACTGGGTTAAGGTGGAACAATGTTTGATCAGGTATGCAGCTGTTCAATAAATCTGTATTGTGTAAGGTCATGACATCAACAATACTTGGTTATGGCTAAACAGTGTTTGGTCATGGTGAAACCACTTTTTGGTCATGACATAACAAGTGTTTAGTCATTGCATAACCAGTTTGGGTCATGATGTACATAGTGTTGAACCATGACATAACCAGTATTGGGCCATAGCGTAACCAGTGTTTAGTCATGATTAACCCATATGATGTAACCAGTGTTGGGTCATGACTTAACTAACTTGGGGTCATGATGTAACCAGTGTTGGGTCATGATGTTACCCATGTGAGTCAATGATGTAACCTGTGTTTGGGCATAACATTATCAGTGCTAGGTCAAGAATTTATCACAGTTTGACTATGATGTAAACATTTTTTTTTGTTCTGATATTAGAAATGTTGGAACATTGGGCCTTATCAGAGTGAGGAATGATCACCATCTATGACCAACTAGAATGTTGATATCGAAGAGAATTTCGCTGGTGACTGATTTTTTAAGGGAAACAGAAATCTTCATTATGGATTTTGCTGACTTGTACTGGTACACTCAGAACAGATGTGTGGATGTAGAAGACAAGAAGACCACCTGAAATATCTGACTGTAGTTCATCATGTCCAGACTGTCCAGTGGTGATGATGTCTTAACAGTATGATGTCATGTGTACAGCCTGGGGGTTCCATCTTCCTGACCACGCTGAACAAGACCTACCTGAGCTATGCTTTAGGGGTGGTTGGGGCAGAGAACTTGTTACAGCTGGTGTCACCTGGCACGCATGACTGGAACAAGTTCATCTCTCCTCAAGATCTGCAGTACATCTTGGACCAAAGTGAGTCAGTGGGGTCACTGGGGGTGTGGAGCCACCCAGGGTTACCCTCCTTGTGAAGGACTAAGATAAAACCATTAAAGTAGAGATGGCAGGAACAGTATGTTGCCTTATTGTCTAAATGTTTGCCTTTGTTGGACATCTGTTCACCTGCATAGGTAACTAAGCTCCGCAGGGCAAGGGAATTGGGTTTTGTTTTGTTTTGTTTTGTCTTTTACCTGAAAAAAAAGTCCTTAAATTCATGTTTGTTTTTTTATGTAAAATGCAAACACAGTGTTACTTGATACTACAATTAATAACATAAACCAAACCAACAGGAAAAAAAAAGTTACAATGGCAGACAAATGACCTCCTAGAATGGTTACATGATTACATATGAAATATGAAATGCACATTCCATTACTTAATGTATTATGTGCTTCTGTGTATTTTTAATTAGATCAAAATGGTACTCAAATTAAGAAGGAAAAATGAACCAGCTTGGGAAGCATCACCAACAGTTCAAAGGACAGCTTGCTCAAAAGGCTGCCCCAGAGTTTTCAGCATAGCTGCCACTTGCTACGCTTTTGGTGAGGCGTGCTACGATTTCGTTGACAAAGCTATACTGTTGCATTTTGTGATAACTATTACAAATAAAAAAAAAAAAACACAGAAAAATACACACACACAAAAGAAAAACAACCAACCAGCCAAACAAGCAAATCAATCATAGTCTTAGCGGCAGCTTAAAACAGATCAGAGACAACAGATTTTTAGATTTGTTTTGTTAAAAAATGGCCAAATTCATTAAGGAGGGAAAGAAAAAGCTGAAGAAAAATCGCTAAGAACCATCTCGGCTTTGCCACCTTATTGACTGGCCTTGTTGTCAGCCATTTTATAGTAGCAAGATTTGTCTTTGTCTTCCATCATGTCATGTGTGACATTCAGGATGCCAAAGAGACCGTTTCAGAAACCAGGAAAAAAAATCCCCACTACAGCGTCAGTGATATCGCATACTAGTGTTATGCTTAAAATTTGACTTCGACGCTAAATATGTCAAGAGACTCCAGTTGGCAATTTGAGACCTTGGCAGCTCTGTTTAAGCAATCAGAGGATAATAACACAAGAAGCAGGAAGGGTAAAAATGCAGTCATTTTTGGGTCAGTCTTGTCATCAGGACAGAGTAGGTTCACTTTTCTGGAGAGAGTGTAAACAGGCCAAAATGGAAAAATGCAAATAAGATTCTGATGCAGGTACATCTGAATAGAATATGTGTTGTAGTGTGAATCAGCTCCTAGTTTCACACAGTTTATATGCATTTGAAGTATGTTGAATTTCAAGTGTGTGTGTATGCGTGTGTGTTTTGCATGCATATGTGCATGCATATCTGTGTGCGTGTGTATGTGTGTGTTACAGATGACTTTTCCACACGCTTGCTGCATGGCATGATGTACAACCCCTTTACCAAGCGATGGTCGTGGATTAAGAACACCAGCATCAATTATGCCATTCATGCTGTCAGAGCACATGCATCGCAAACTGCCTCCACCGACAACCATCCCCACAGCTGAGGCCGGCTGATTTTCCTGGGGCTGCCGATGTGTCCCTGATTGGCTCCCAAACTGGGTCTTGAGATCTGTAAATGAGGTAATTGATAGAGTGTGTTCTCAAACATGTCAGTCTCATGGACCTAGCTTTGGAAGGCTGAAGAGCTCAATCTTTAGTGTCAGTTTATAGGCTTAATCTAATGATGCCATTGGAATCATAATAGTATTAATAAGGAATGATTGTAATCTCAGTGATAGTACCAGGGTATTTATAGATTACCAGGCCACTAGCTGAAGGGAGTTTCTAATGGTAAAAAAATGCTGTAGATGAGGATGATGGCTTGTAGGTTCATCACAGCACCTTGTGAATGTTGAATTATCCACCTGCTGTTTTTGTGCCTTGTGCTTGGCAAAAATGTGTGGATGAAAATGATGGCTGAAAATAAAGTGTTGATTGGATGTACAGTGTATGTTTTTTTTATGTTTGGCTGACTCTCTATTTTTCCATTTTCCATCATGCTGCTCTTTCCACCACAGTCCTGTCACTCCCTGTTCACAACCATACCCAGGCTTGTTTTGTCACTGCACCAATGGCAGCAATCTGCAGAGCTGTCCTCCCACTCCCTTTTCACAACCATACCCAGGCCTTGTTTTGTCACTGCACCAATGGCAGCAATCTGCAGAGCTGTCCTCCCACTCCCTTTTCACAACAATACCCAGGCCTTGTTTTGTCACAATGCCAATGGCAGCAATCTGTAGAGAACTGGTTTGTTCTGTCACTGTGCCAATGACAGCAGTCTGCAGAGAGCTGTCCTCTAACTCCTGGTTCACAACCACACCCAGAGTTTCTGTCGAAGTAGCAATGACAGCAGTCTGCAGAGAGCTGTCCTCTAACTCCCGGTTCACAACCACACCCAGAGTTTTTGTCGAAGTAGCAATGACAGCAGTCTGCAGAGAGCTGTCCACTCACTCCCTGTTCACAACCACATCCTGGATTTGTTCTGTCACAGTTCCGATGACAGCGATTGGCAAGGAGTTATCTGTGTCATCTTCATACTGATTTTGACCAGCCCAGTTGCAGGTAGTTTTCACCTGAACCCATACAAAACCATCTGCTTGTCAGTTGGCAAAAATTAAAATAATGGCAAAGAAATGTCAAAACACAATTTATCATTGTGTGCCATTTTGTCAGAAGGTGGACAAACCTGGACAACCAGTGAGCCCCTTTCTGAGTGGTCAGTGCCTTCTGACATGGCCAGTTACTTAGCACAAATATAATTAGTCATTTTGTTGTTAAAACAACTACTTAAAGTGGTAGTATCACACAGCAAAATCACCAGCTGTGATGACGATTATCCGGTCTATGGAAAATTACTTTGGACTTAAGTTTCTCAACAGCACATTTTCGAAAGTATTGCTTTACCCAGATCTCTAGATTTATCACATGCCTGACGCAAGTGATCGCCTGTCCAGGACAGCTGAGCAGCCTTTACAGTCTTTTTATGATACTGCTGATAGTGTCTATGCTATGAGTATGTAGTGTCCATACTGTAAGTTACCGGACACTGAAAGGACTTTAGAAAATGAACTCTCACTCAAAAATAATATTACTATGTATGTGATCTCTCGGTAGATATTTATTGGCGGTATTTCAATGGATGATAAAACAGTTTATTTCTTTGCCTGTCTGCTTTTTTGTGCATTTCTACATGTATGTGAGTGTCTGCTTGTGTGTTAGATTGAATGATTTCTTCTTAGTTTGTACACATGTACTCATACATATGTAAGCACATGTGTACACACACACACACACACACACACACACACACACAGAGTAGAAAACAGTATGTGTAAGAACTGTTGCAAAATGCAGAGAGTAGATGTGGTTGGTTCCACACATTGAATTCCTCCTCTGCTGTCATACGCTGAGGAAACCTCACTTTCATCGCACACAAGACACTTTTCTTTTGTGCAGTAATTTATTAAACTAAGCCAAGATCAAACCTGAACACACGCTATGGAAATAAATAAATAAAAATATTATATCACAGCCACTGTTTGACTATTGTAGATAAACAAACAAACAAACAAACAAGAAACCGGCAACCTCCAATAAACTGACACAACTGTGATTAGTACAAGGGAAAAACTGTGTTGCGATGACTGTGCAAAAATGACCAGATAAATCTCTTCCCTGACCAAAGTTTGTGGGAAAACTAACATGGCATGATGTTAGTGTTTGGCAAGATAGGCTTGGAGAGACAAAGCATTGCATAGAAACTGTGCCCTGCATCATGTTTACATTGGTGTAGTGTGACACAGTGCTGATCAACTTACACCTGTTCAGTCTCATCAAGCATTCAGAATACTAGTTAAACTGAACAGAATGGAGCCATGAGGCAGAGTGAAGTCCAGAATCAATAATGAATGTGACATGAGGCAGAGAAACATCACCAGTCGAAAATGCATGTGACATGTGGCAGAGGAAAGTCATTAGTCAATAAGAAATGTGACATGAGGCAGAAGGAAATCATTGGTCAAAAAAGAAATATGACACAAGGGAGGCAGAAGTCCTTAGTCTGTAAGAAACATGTACAAGGTGTGCTGGAGTCACTGGTTAACAAAAAATGTGACAAAAGGCAGGCAGAAATCCTCTGCCAATAAGAAATGTGATAGGAGGCAGAGAAGTCATTGGTCAAGACATGAGGCAGAGAAGTCATTGGTAATAAGAAATATGACATGAGGCAGAGAAGTCATTGGTCAATAAGAAATGTGACATGAGGCAGAGAAGTCATTGGTCAATAAGAAATGTGAGATGAGGCACAGAGGTCACAGGTCAATAAGAAATGTGACATAAGGCTGAGAAGTCACTGGTCAATAAGAAATGTGACATGGTGCAAGCAGAAGAAGTGTGACATGAGGCAGAGAAATCATTGATCAATAACAAATGTAACATGAGGCAGGCAAAAGTCCTTGGTCAATAAGAATTATGACATACAGCAGAGAGAAGTCATTGTTGACAAGAAATGTTACATCAGGCTCATGTCATTGATCAGAAGAAATGTGACAAAAGGCAGGCAAAAGTCATGAGGCAGGGAAGTAATTGGTCAATCAGAAATGGCACAAGAAATCGACACAAGTCCTTGGTCAATAAGAAATGTGACATGAAGCAGTGTATGTCGTTTGTCAATAAGAATTGTGAAATGAGGAAAGTGTAAGTCATTGGTCAATAGGAAATGGGAACTAAGGCAGGCAGATGTCACCGGTCAATTAAACAAAAAAAAGTGGACATGAGTTGGAGAAGTAGCTGGTGAATAAGAAAGGTGACATGAGCCAGAGAGAAGTGCAAGGTTAATAAGAAATGTCACATGAGCCAGAGAAAAGTCCAAGGTAAGTAAGAAATGAGCTGGAAGTCAGGGAGAAGTCCGATGTCAATAAGAAATGTGACATGAGGCAGAGAGAAGCCATTGGTCGATATATGACATGAGACAGGCAGAAGTTTGAGGGCAATAGGAAATGGGACACATGGCAAAGAGAAGTCTGTGGGTGATAAGAAATGGGACAAGAAAGGGGCAGAAGTCAAGGGTCAGTAAGAAATGGTATGTGCGGCAGAAAGAAGTCACTGGTCAATAAGAAATGGAACATGAGACAGGCTGAGAGACTTGGTCAATGAGAAATGGGACGTGAGGCAGACTGAAGTCCAGGGTCAATGATTTATGGGACCCAAGGGAAGCACAGTCAGTAGTAAACAAGGACAGTCAATGTTCCACCCTCCTCCACTCCCCAATAGTCAAGCACACAACTCCAAGCTGATGCTGCTTGTGCTATCTATTCACTTCACACATACAGATAGGAAACCCATAGAGCAGACCAAGTTCTGTGAAAAAGGACGCTAGTTCTAAGCTTGCCCCTCAGCTAATGAGCAAACAGAACTTGTTTGGAGTTATGGGCCTTTGCTTGACTGTCGTAGCCAGTCATTGGGATCATCAAAAGCTGTCAGCTGTACCTGTGTGGGCTGCCCTTACCATATGACCAGAATGAAATGTCCAAGTGACTAGACCTCACCTGTCAATTCTTTGAGATTGGTTCTTGTGCTAAATGAACCAATCCAAACCACTGGACTTTACTTATCAATTCTTAGAGACTGGTCGTCATGTAAACTGAACCAGTCCAGGTTTCTCAATTTTACAAGCCAATTCCTAGAGACTGGCTGTTTGAGTTGCCGAATGACTTTTCAGCCGTGACTACTTTTTACTACACTTTGCTTCATGTGTCCTTCAGCAAAATTTCTGACACAAAACACGTCACTGCTTCTTTGTTTTTTGGTCAAGACATAACATCTGGAGATCATAGAATAAAGCACTGGGCTAAGATATCGGCACCCATCATGATCATGCTGATTTGTGTTTTTTACATTTGTAGTTTATATGGACCGGTTAGGACAGTGTCCAAAGCAATGTGATAGGGACTACCTGGTGGCCTGTATCTGACACCTGCACAGTTTGTCAGTGAGGCAGTCAAGGTTGGTCATTACTACATAGTTCAGTCAAAGACAAAAAGGGAGAAGGAAGGACAAGGTGGTAAAGGCAGAGTAAAGTCAAGCTGGATGAACAACGTCAGGTGATCTTCACTGCTTTCATCTTCAAAAACAGGGGCCTATCTGCATTTTACATGCTACATGCACGCAGACACACACTTGCGCGCGCGCACACACACACACACACACACCACTCCACACTCTACTGTCAGCCTGAGCCCTCATCCTTTTGATCATGAAAAATAGTTTACATGATATCAACATAATGATCATAACGAAAAAAAGTGGTGTTCGTTATATTAAAATAACAACAATATAATCACCTTTCAGTTCTTTAAATTATTTTGTAAACACAACCCTTATACTAATGACACATCTATACTGCATGATAACAACAATTATAATGTATGTCTGGTCTTGAGATTCATTCGTAATAAATTTGGCAAATTGTAATGACTAATCATGAAGATCATACCCAAGTTTTCACACACACACACACACACACACACACACACAAAAACTGCCTGATAAATATGAACGCTGCAACTAAAAATCTGTAAATGCTCGAGCTACATCTAAAATCAATACACTACAAACATAAATACACCTTTATGCAATCAAAGGCAATAATGATAATACTACTGACAGTAAAAGGATATTCATAAAACATAAATTAACAATAACACAACATAAATCTGAATTCCACTGCTTGTGGATGCTATTACAGCTTTTTTATTTTTTCATTTTTGTTTTTTTGTTTTGTTTTGTTGGTGTTTCAGTTTTTGTCATGGATAATCAAATGAAGATTACAGCTAAGATGATAAAAGACAAATCTGTCCTTTAAAACTAAATGCAACACTGTATTATTTTAAAACAATGCAGTTTTCTCAACTGAATGCTATTGTATATACAGTAGCATATGTGTGTCTGTGTCTGTGTGAGCATGTCAATGTGTGTGTTTGCACATGTATGCCCGCACTCATTTATGAGTAAGTGTGTATGTGTAGATGCATAGTGAACATACATGCATATGCATGGGTATGTGTACTTGAGCATGAATATGTGTGTGAAGGCATGTGCATACAAATGACAGCAGTGACTACACTAACATGGCCTTTCCCCCTTATACCTGTATCTTCTGCTTCTCATCACCCTATATCATTTAAATCTCATCGCCTCATGACACAAGAGGCGTCTGATTAGACAGAAACTGCATTGGCTCTAAGTACCTGTTCCAGAAGTTTGAACAATACTAGTAAATGTGCTGACTGTGCTGTGTCACAAGCAGGCAAGCCACTATATTCTTTTTACAGACACATGTTTTTGGAAAGTGTGGGCCATTTGCATGCAGACATGATTTTTTGACAAAAGTTGCCTTTGAAATAACTCTGTCCAGTCCACTCCCACAGGAATCTACTACTGGCCAGCAGTTGTTTCCCGTCTCCATTGTTTGTTTTGTGAAATTCAGATCCAACTACCACTAGAATCTAACACACACAGCTGCTACGGAAAACTGCTCAATACTGTCAAAAAGATGTATTTGTATGCTAAGACTTTGCATTAAAATAGACAATCCTAAACACCTCTAGGAAGTTTTCTAAAAATGAGGCAGCACTGGTTGACAGAAAGAATAACCCGTTCATGCTTATGTCTTCTTTTTCTTTCTTTTTTTATCTGCATTAGAATGTGGTTATGGTTGTGTAAATAATTGTATCACTAATACTACTTTAGAGTGTGGTTCATGACAGCTATAGTAGAAGAGTCAAGAACAGAACAGGGACCTCTACACAACATTCATAGACCTAAGAAAGGCCTTCAACAAGTCCTTCAATTGTGTAGGATTGTGTAGAGTCATTGCAAAAACTAGCTGCCCGGGTGAGCTTATCACCAAGGTATTCCAGTTCCATGATGACATGCCACCTGAAGAACTGGATGATAGTGATTCCTCTGATGCTTTCAAAGTTACAACTGGAGTCGAGCAGGGTTGCATCTCAGCACCAACACTGTTCAGTATGATGTTCTCAGCCACACTGTTCAATGTTTTCTGCATTAAGATTAAGTTCAGGACTAATGGCAAACTCAGCAACCTTTGGAAGCTTCAGACCAGGACTAGTGTTGAAGAAAAAAAAAAAACCCTGAGACTCTCGTTTGCAGATGACTGTGCAATCAGCACTGCCATTGAGGCTCAAATGTAGCAGAGCATAAACTGCTTTGCAATTGCTTGCAACAGCTCTGGGCTCATAAGCAGTACCAAGAAGACAAAGGTCTTTGACTGCCTGCACCCTAGAAACAGCATGTGGAAACGAAAAATCACTGTCAAAGGGGGAAAACCTGAAGACTGGTGACAGCCTCATTTACCTCAGCAGCACATTCTCCAGATCTGTAAACATTGATGACAAGGCCAGCTCATGCATTGCCAAAGCAATTTCAGCTTTCAAGTGACTTTGAGAAACTGAGTGGGAGATGAGAGATTGAAGCAGACCAAAAAACTGAAGATGTAAAAGGCAGTTGTAATGCCCACACTAGTGTTTACTTGTGAGACATGACCAGTCTATGAGCACCATGCCAAACAGCTTAATTGTTTCTATATGTACCGCCTGAAAAAGCTGCTGCTGATCACTCTGAAGGACAAAGTCCCTGACACAGAGGTTCTCTCTTGAAATCATCTACCATGCATCCACGTTCTGCTGAGAAGAGCACAAGTCAGGTGGGTCAGCAACCTTACATGAATGCCTGATATATCTCTTCCTGAAAGGCTGTTCCACAGTAAAGTGGTGGAAGGCAGCTTCTCACAGGGTGGTCAGAAAAAAACAAACTTCAAGGACATGCTCAAGACATTACTTTAGAGCTCTGACATTAACCCTGCCTGGTGAAATTGCATCAGCAGAAGAGCTGCTTTTTATGAGCAGTACAGCATAGCAGAGGACCAGAGGACATGCAAAGTATAGAGCCACCTTTTCCTTAACTTCAGTCCTGCAGACCACTCGTATCTGATTTTCAGAAGAGCCCACATTGGACTGATTAGTCATAACTGGACACACCGCACCCAGTTCTCTTCCATGTTATGTCCTTGATTATTGTCAAAAACAATGGCAACGCCGACAGAGTAACGGGGGTCATCTTGCTGTGCATACTGTTGCTTAATTACCAGTATGACAATCCTGAAAGAAACAGAATGATGATGTCAACTTGCTGTGTAGAGTTTTATGTGTCACTAGTCCTGAAAGAGATCTGAACAACACATCTGAACAACAGTGCTTAACAATTGTTTTGTATTATTCACCCTTGATACAGAATCAGTTGTCAGGTTCCTGCCTCTGTTAAGCCTGAGCAACAGCTGTGTGTCATGAATGACCTCATTGTGGACAGAGGACTGACACTGAGCTGATGGCCCGACAACACCAACAATATGGCAGACACACCACACTCCTCTAGCATGCTAGCAGACTTCTCAGACACTAAGCTGAAAGCCTAATGACATGGACAACACATCCAATACACCACACTCTCCTACCATACTAGCAGATCTCTGAGACACTGAGCTGAAAGCCTAATGCCACGCGCAACACATCTCACACACCACACTCCTCTAGCATGCTAGCAGACCTCTGTGGCAGACGTAGCTATTAAGTCAACGAACATAATAATAACAATCAGGACAATTCCTATAATGCCCATCAGTGATGTGACTAAGTTCTAGCAAGTTTTCCTCCATTCTTCATCCCTGATCTTCTCTAACCAAAAATTGGCTAAAATATACAGCGTTTTCAGTTTGAAGACTTTTTGTATTCATGGTTTGATTTTATTTTATGTGATGCCTATTTTGATCTGTTCCATGAGAAGCAGGACCCTATACCCCAAAAAAGCATAATCTCATGCAGATATATAGAGCAGACCTCCGCAAGGTCAAACAGTGCTCTTTACATCAATCAAACCCTGACTCAGATTCCATCCCATGACCTCCAAACCCTAAACAACTACATTAGCTAATCAATCTCTCAACTGTCTGTAGAAGGTTTCTGGCTCAGTTATCTATGTGCAGTGACTGAACAAATATTTCCAACCCATTCCCCCCCCCTGCCCCCCCCCCCCCCCCCAACCCTCCCCTTACCTTATGACTATTGTTTTGCCCATGGGTCTTGGCTATCATGTAGACTGACATCAAATCTGACAAGTTCTTAGATATCAAAACATTCCATCAACCTAGATTTGTTTTCACTGAGATCAGTAATAATTTCCTTTTCACCAAACTGCATTAAAGGTGTGATTCCATTTGTCCCTCTATGGTGACATTTGCACAAAGATTGCACTAGCAGAAATGAAGAGGGCATGATTCCATGAATGGATACTGCAACCAGTCCAGTTATGAAATACATTTATCTTGATCAGGGCATGTAATGATCGATGCCACATTAGAAGGCTATTGAAAGGGTAGGTCTTTTTGTTCTCATCATTTCTTGTTAACTTTTGTGCCATTTTTAAGCTAGAAGGTCATGTTGGAACCAGGTGAGGAACCATGCCCCGAAGCAGTAATTTCATGAGAGACTGGTCAGAGAAAACCTTAGCTTTATTTCACTTGTGCTCGTAACACTACACCAATGTCAGTCCCATTTATATCAAATGTATGGGACTGCACATCTGCTAAAGTGGAAAACACTTCGAGTTAATTGGTGTAATGACTGAAAGGAAAAGGGAGGGAAATAAACGCTTTCTGTGTAGAAACACCAGCAATGCTGTACAGAATCTTTGCCAATCTGGTGTACATACAGAGTTTTGTCAGACACTGTACTGATGCTGTAACCATAAACAGATAAATGGTGTCACACCTTAAATGGGTTAATTGTTTCCTGTCAAACTTTGCTGGCACATGGGCAAACAGACAAACCAGCAGGTGTAAGCCAGAACATAACTTCCTCAGGGCAGGTGCTGAACTGATAAATGTATTTCATGCACTCCAGATTATAGTCTGGAACAAAAGGTGTGTCCTGTTTTCATGAAACACACTATAGTTTGGACCAAAAGGTGTGTCCTTTTTTCATGAAACACACTATAGTTTATACAAAAGGTGTGTCCTTTTTTCACAGAAGGAAATGGAAAAAGACAGGGTGGATAGGGTGGCGGAGTGGTGTGTTTGGGAGTACTGTTTATTTATAAAAAATACAGTGTAGTGCTTTTTTCCCTCCTATGCTGACCCGAGTGCAGTTAGATAGGACATCAAAATACTTGTTCATTTATTGAAAATACGGAAGGAATACAGTAAAATTGTCATGATCGTCACTGTGCCAGTCATGGAGCGAATCAGCATGTGCAGTCCTTCACTCCACATGTCCTGCAATATCTCAGTGTGTCAACTTTGCACTGAATCAACTACTGGAAAGTGCTTTTTATCATGTGCATTATTTTTCTGTGGTCTGCTATTTCTCAAATGCATTAACAATTCTCACTGTTATTGATAGCTAGGCAGACCAGGATGCTTCTCTTAGCAAGGAAAACAACATCTTCCTGACTAGAACTGTTCACTGTGAAAAAAAGCCATAGTCTGGACCAAAAGGTATGTTTTTTTTCCCACGAACATGTTGCAGTTTGAACAAAAAGGTATACACTTTTTCTTCTAATTAAAAGAAAAAGCCAGAAAATGACTATCCTAATCCTCAAAATGATTAAGTTTTTGTATAAAATAGTTCATTGTAACTTTGAAATGTCACAAATCTCATGACATATTTTTACCACACGCTCATTACACTTCTAATCTGTTTGATAAATATAAAGTATCATTCAAATGTATACATCATATACACATGTAGTTAAAAAAGAAACTTTAAATAAGTAAAAAAAGATATTAAAGACATGAAATATTTTGTGTTATTAACACATCTACAATTGGACCCAAAAATACTAATATTGAAAAAAAAAAAAGATTCTTTTTCTAAATAAACCAGACAAATAAAATAAATTCTGTGATGAGAATATTGTTTTTTTGGTTTTTTTTTGCTGTCCCAACCTCTGCGCCACCTTAGAGGCAGTGCACCCACGCTGCTCATTCCGACACCCCATCCACAGCTACAGCCCAGTCGGCCCTGCCGCAGCCCCGACACCAGCAATCCACAGGGAGCAGTCAATGTCAAGTCGTCAAGAGGCAACCCACCGGAGGAGACACTGCACTGCTGCCGAGTCACTTCGGTGGTGTTCAGTGGCGCCTGTTCTGATCTAACATACGTAGGACACCACCTACTAAGCCCCCTACTGACGACAATAATTGCTTAGTCGCAGAGCCAGCGTGAGTGAGCTCTCCCTGCGGAAGGCGCCACCACGTCTGTCCAACGACAGCCCCCATGGACTCGCCGCTACCGGTGACCCCGACAGAACCAAACCAAGGCCACAGACGTGGAGAGGACATCGAAATTGAGGTCACCATGAGAGCAGGGCATGAAGGGCCACAGAATTTGAGACAGTTTTTTTTAATGCTGATCAATGAGAATGAGGATGATTAAGATGATGCTATGGATTTCCATTTCGGTCTGAGACTACATGACAGGGCTGTACTCTACGCTTCCTTTCATAATATATCCCGGCGTCAACCAGGCCTGAGAGATACAGGCACCTGCAGTGTTGGTCAGGAAATTTGAGCAACACTCTCAGAAACGCATCCATTAAGTAGATGAAACTCGGCTGTGTGGTCCCAGTCTTCCCAACTGAGTCCGCAGCAAACTCAGCTCTGGGTAGGAGCCGGTCGGGGCAGAAAAAACCCACATGACTCTGATGGGATTCGAACCCATGACCTCCCAGCCAGGAGTCCGCAACGCTAACCACTTCGCCACGGCGGCTGGTGAGAATATTGTTTGTTGCTTTGCTGATTATTTCCTTCATGATGAATTAATGAAACATTAGCAGCTAAAAAAGAGTGAACAATAATCAGTTCTACAGGACTGTTAGGCCACACATTTCTTTGTTGCACTACAGACTGCATTTCATCAGGTACATGTATATTCTATATACTGAAAAAAACCCACCTGCAAACACCAAAAGACAATTTAAAACACACACACACACACACACACACATAAACACACCACCAGCTCTGCACTGTACTAATATATAGAAGCTGTGAAAGCCCACAGTTGTCAGTGAATATATGGAAGAAGTAGTGCGATCCAAAGACTATCTCACTCACGTTGACACATGCATTTCAAAGAACTCCAAAGGCTAGTTCACTTCCACCTACACATGCATTCAATGTAGCCAGCAACATGCCAGCAACTGAAATCAGAACAAGAAAAAGCCCAGATCAAGCACAGCCAACAATCTGTGTGGTACAAACAGGCAAAAACGTCAACAACAAGAATGACAAGAAAAACAGAAAAAAAAGAAAACACACCTCATAGTAAGTAAAATTTCCCTACATGAGAGTATAACAACAAACAACATTTTTCTGGAAATGAGCAAGGAACAAACTCAAACATATGTTATAAACAAACACTTTGTGCAAACTCAAACATACGTTATACACAAACATGTAATCTACAAAAAAAGAATCCATCATCTCGTGAGAGTTGGCATCATGGCACAAGTATTCATATCAGTGACTTTGTATAATGAAATGAGGGGGTCATTTTTGTTTTTCAGATGAGGGCCAGGAAGGAGGTAGGGAGTTATGGTGGGAGAGAAACACCAGCAACCCCCTGCGCCCTCCAATATATCTGACCGTCAACTGCAGAACTGACCCCTGCTCTCTTGTATCTGCTATAGGACAACTGGGATTTCTTTGTACCAGAGTATATCCTAGCTGAGATCTTTCATATTAGATTATTCCAAGTGAGATCTTTTGTACCATACCATTCCAAGTGAGATCTTCCAACAAAATTATTCAAAGTAAGGTCTTTTGTACTAGAGTATATCCCATCTGAGATCTTCTGTACCAGACTTGATCTGGACTGAGATCAGTCATGCCATACTGTCTTCTAAGGAGTCTAGGAGCTACACAAAGCATGATCTGGAATTTTGCCACTGCCAGCGAAAATCAGTCCACATGGTTTGCCATCCTCTGTTCAAATGAAGGTTGCCTTGGACCAAGTCATGTGATATATGTCACATCTGAATTCAGTCTAACATTACATTTATCTCCACTATATGTACTTTTAAGGTAAGAATTTTGTTTCTTCTTCATAAAATAACATAATGATTTAATGATTCATTTTCAAAAGTTTGTTGAGTAAATGCTGTCTCTCATTTTAGTTGTTGTCATTGCCAACATTTACTGATGAAAGGTTCTACCAATCAACAGGAAGTTGACAGAATTTAACCAATCATTCTGCACCCCCCCCCCCCCCCCCTCTGCTCCCCACTTCTCCCTCACTCCTCCTTCAACAGAGATAAATAGATAGACAGATAGATGCATACACAGGTAGGTAGACATACAGACAGACAGACTGATAGAAAGACAGACAGAAAGATAACTGGTCAGCAGCTAGATTCATGTTGTTTATAGCCCAGCCGACCTCACAGGGCTATATCACAGCTGTACACAAAGCAGACAGCGAACAAAGACAATGAGAAAGGGTTAAAAAAAAATCCTCTCAGTCCCTGATTCTGATGCTTTCCATGTAAATTCTATTTCATCTTCACTGCCAACCAGATGAATGTTATGTTTATGGACTAGAGGTCAGAACAAACATCTTTCCTTTGGATGAACTGCCATTGTTTAGTTTCCCATGCACTCTCAACTATAATGTCCTTTGATTGATGTTCACCGTGGGCACTATGCTAACTCTCCAGTCCATAATAAACGCCAGAGAGTGCCATTTCTATTCTCCAATCTGAAATGAACAAAAGGGGATGCTACTCCTTTTTCTCACTTCATGGTGAAAGCCAGGGCTTGCCATTCCTATCCTCAGGTCCATTGTGAACACCAGGGGGTACAATTCCCACTCTCCAGTCCATATAAAATGCCAGTGGATGCTATTTCTATTCTCTAGTCCATAGTGAACACCAGGGGGCATTATTCCTATTCTCCAGTTCATGGTGAAAACCAGGAGGCACTATTCCTACTCTTCAGTCCATGGTGAACACCAGGGGGCGCCACTCCTACTCTCCAGTCCATGGCGAACACCAGTGGGCAGAATGAACAGTACAGACTTGAGTGCATCAACACAGAGGAGAGCTGCACTCCATGACTGTAATGTAGCAGATTTCTGTTCTTTCAAATGAATTTTTTTTTAAATCTTAACAATAATATAAATTGTCTGTTACTGTTGCCAACCATTACAAAAAAAAAAATCCTAATATCAAGAAAACAAGGACAACCCAAAAGAGAAGGAAACAAAAAGGATAAAAGTGATGACCGTGAACAAACTGATCAATGGAAATATTCTAGCTTACATGTTGATTGATTCATACAGCCCACACAGAAAAGCATGATTGTCAACTGATTTATTTCATAGTGATCTGAGAAACAGCTGTGAACAAGTGCATGCAGGCAGAGCTGTGATTATTCTTGCTACATCAAGGACACACAGTGCTGATCATTGTCAAATCATGTATACATTGTGATCATTCCTGTCACATCATGCACATACTATGACAATTACTGTCACAGCTTGTACACATTGTGATGGTATTGCCATCCATGTATACATTGTCATGAGTATTAACACAGCATGCATGCAGGAGTGAATACGACTGACCTCTGGTTGTCTTTCTATAAGAATGCAGACAAACTGCATCAAAGCACTGTGTGTCTCTTTTATTACAGTGTTCAGTGACATAAGAAGTCATATTGCTAAAGACAAGATTCAAGGAAGGAGGGTCTGACTGACTGCTCAGAGGACACTGATGTCTGAACGTAAGGTGCAGGGAAGGAGGGTATGATCGACAGCTGATAAGACTATCCTCTATCTCTCAGAGGAGACTGATGTCTGAAGGTAAGGTGCAGGGAAGGAGGGTATGATCGACAGCTGATAAGACCATCCTCTCTCTCTCAGAGGAGACTGATGGCTGAAGGTAAGGTGCAGGGAAGGAGGGTGTGATCAACAGCTGATAAGACCATCCTCTCTCTCTCAGAGGAGACTGATGGCTGAAGGTAAGATGCAGGGAAGGAGGGTATGATTGACAGCTGATAAGACCATCCTCTCTCTCTCAGAGGAGACTGATGGCTGAAGGTAAGGTGCAGGGAAGAAGGGTATGATTGACAGCTTTGAGGACCACCCTCTCTCTCTAAGAGGAGACTGATAGCTGAAGGTAAGGTGCAGGGAAGGAGGGTATGATTGACAGCTGATAAGACCTCCCACTCTATCAGAGGAGACTGATGTCTGAAGGTAAGGTGCAGGGAAGGAGGGTATGACTGACAGCTGATAGACCACCCTCTCTCTCTCAGAGGAGACTGATGTCTGAAGGTAAGGTGCAGGGAAGGAGGGTATGATTGACAGCTGATAAGACCTCCCACTCTATCAGAGGAGACTGATAGCTGAAGGTAAGGTGCAGGGAAGGAGGGTGCGATTGACAGCTTAGACAACCACTCCTCTCTCTGATGGGAGGGGACCAATGTGAAGGCATGGATGTGAAGTGTATTAGAAGTCTTCCTTGAAAACTTAAAGGGCCTCCGTCTGTTGAGATCACCCTGGGAAGGTTCCCCTCCACAGTCTCTGCAGGGACACTTATCTCTTCTCCTCCCCCCCTCACCCCCCCTCCCGGGGGACAGAAGATGCCTAATCTGACAGGAGCTCTGGAACCTTCTTCACTTCCAGATGGGGGGTTGCCAAAAATGTGAGTTTTCATAAGGCTCAGGAGAAGCTCTTCCTTTCCAGTCTGGACACAGAAGAGGACATGTGACCCACAAGAGCCTGACAATCCACACATCCCTCTCTGGTCTTGATTGGGGAAATCAGTGGACGGAGATAAAAAAAAAAAAAAAAAAGAAGTAGAAAAGGCTGCCCTCTTCCTGCACTCTCAGGGCTGGCGTGGAAGAGGAGGTTTAGCATAGGAGAAGCCGGTCCTCCCAGCAGACCTGGGCTGAAGGTTAGGGGTGAGGCTATCATGGGAGGCCTTCTCCCTGGCGGAGCTGGCTAAACCCTTCACACCACTCTTCTCTCCCTGACTGAGGGTGGGGAGAGACAGTGGGGGGACAGAAGGGGAGGGAGAGGGGGTAGATGGAAGTAGACAGGTCAACCATGCGCCAAGTTCCTCCCCACAGTGACTGAGGTCATCCAGGGAGGAGGAGTCCCCACAGATATTGCACAGCCCTCCAAACCAGACAGCCGAGGTACCTTCTTGCATATGGAACGAGTTCTCTTTGGAGTCACCAGTCAGTTTGTCTGAGCTGTTTGTTTGATGCAGGGGTGGTAACCTGCACCTTGGAAGCCCAGATGCAGTGTGTGGCCTGTTCTTAATCCTGATTGGCACCTGGAACTGCCCAGATGTTGTGTGAGTGCTGCTGTGGGAGCATTCTGGATCCCGATGGCCCATGGACCCCCTGCATGCTGGGGCCTCCAAACCTGGCTCTGTACAAGAGTCATAGTCTGCAGTAACAGAGGAAGAATGTTTGACAGAGGATCCACAACTTCTGACATCAGTGTTGGAGTTGTGGTCTTGCAGACTGACATCTGAGCCAGCCTCAGAGTCCACTGGCTGTGATGGGTCTGACCTACTGCCTGCTTCTAAGCTGGTCTTGGATTCCTGAGATTGCAGGCCTGAAACCTTGGAAGGTGAGGATCGCGCTTTTTTGCCTTTTCTCACCTTCCTTTTCCGGCGTGTCCCCGACTGTCGCTCCTTGAGGCGCTCAACGTAGGCTTTGGATGGCTCATGCATTGGGTGTGAAAGGTGAAGACCATTGATGACAGCCATTTTTTGCAGCTGCTTGCGGTAGCTATCCATGTCGCGCATGATGGCTGGGAGACACACGCTCCCTAGACGTGCCATGCGCTTGACACGGGACACTTCATCGTAGCAGATTTTGCCACTCATCAGCAAGTTGAAGTTGATGTCATCAATGTTGCGAAGAACTGTGACCGCTCCTGCAACAAAAATGAACAGACCTGAGGGTGTTTGTACAGTCAAACCTCTATTATAAGACATTCAAAATGTCCAGAAAATTCGGTCATAAACTGGAGGGGTCTTATAATGGAGGTAGGCACCGACAGTTGTAGAAACAAACACTTTCTCACAGATGAATTCTCCAGGCACAAAAAGTCTCAAGAACACTGAATGCATACTGAAAACATGTATAATTTTCACAGATAAATGCAAATACAATGTACACAAAATGTCACATTGACTAGGCGTTGGAATATTTTAATCACCTCCACTCTCTCTTCTAAGTTCAGTGGCTTTCTCTTTCGCGTTCTGCATGTTTTGCCTACGATCTCTGTCATTTTTCTTTTAACAAGGGAAGCGACTCTTGATTGGGGCAGTCTGTAGTTGTTTCCCTTGACTCATGGTCGTGCACGAATGCTGCGATGGTCATAAATTTCAACAAAACGAAGGTCGCAAGTCGTGTTTTAGAGTAAGTCGCTTAAGAGGGGTCGTTTTAATAGTAAAATGCATCTGTGCAAAAAAATTCAGTCTTAAATGAGAGGAGGTCTCTTAACAGAGGGCCTTAAAATAGAGGTTTGACTGTACTGCAATGAGATCAAGATGAATTATCCCATGGGAACAGCGCTGAGTGTGATTGTACTGCAACAAAGTCAACATGAACTATCCCACAGAAACAGTGCTGAGTGTGATTGCAATGCCATGAGGTCAACATGGACTATTCCATGGGAACAGTGCTGAGGATGACTCTGTTGCAATGAGGTAAACATCAACTATCCAATGGGAACAGTGCTGAGGGTGACTGTACTGCAGTGACGTCAACATAGACTCTCCCATGGGAACAGTGCTGAGGGTGACTGTACTGCAACGACGTCAACACAGACTCTCCCATGGGAACAGTGCTAAGGATGACTGTACTGCAATGACGTCAACATAAGACTATCCCATGGGAATAGTGCTGACTGTGACGAGGTCAGCATGGACCGTTCTGTTGTAACAGTGCTGAGTGTGACTGTATTGAAATGAGGTCAACATAGACCATCGCATAATAGTCCTGAGGGTGACTGTACTGCGATGAGTGTTAACAACTATCATATAGCAATCATCCTGAGGGTGACTGTACTGCAATGAGTGTCAACACGGCCTATCACATAGGAATCGTCCTGAGGGTGACTGTACTGCAATGAGTGTCAACACGGCCTATCACATAGGAATCGTCCTGAGGGTGACTGTACTGCAATGAGTGTCAACACAGACTATCACATAGGAATCGTCCTGAGGGTGACTGTACTGCAATGAGTGTCAACACGGACTATCACATAGGAATCGTCCTGAGGGTGACTGTACTGCAATGAGTGTCAACACGGACTATCACATAGGAATCGTCCTGAGGGTGACTGTACTGCAATGAGTGTCAACACGGACTATCACATAGGAATCGTCCTGAGGGTGACTGTACTGCAATGAGTGTCAACACAGACTATCACATAGGAAATGTCCTGAGGGTGACTGTACTGCAATGAGTGTCAACACGGACTATCACATAGGAAATGTCCTGAGGGTGACTGTACTGCAATGAGTGTCAACACGGACTATCACATAGGAATCGTCCTGAGGGTGACTGTACTGCAATGAGTGTCAACACGGACTATCACATAGGAATCGTCCTGAGGGTGACTGTACTGCAATGAGTGTCAACACGGACTATCACATAGGAATCGTCCTGAGGGTGACTGTACTGCAATGAGTGTCAACACGGACTATCACATAGGAATCGTCCTGAGGGTGACTGTACTGCAATGAGTGTCAACACGGACTATCACATAGGAATCGTCCTGAGGGTGACTGTACTGCAATGAGTGTCAACACGGACTATCACATAGGAATCGTCCTGAGGGTGACTGTACTGCAATGAGTGTCAACATGGACTATCACATAGGAATCGTCCTGAGGGTGACTGTACTGCAATGAGTGTCAACACGGACTATCACATAAGAATCGTCCTGAGGGTGACTGTACTGCAATGAGTGTCAACACGGCCTATTGCACAGGAATAGTGATGAGTGTGAATGTACTGCGATGTGATCAGCATGGATAAATGCATGTGAATAGTGCTGGATATGAATCCACTGTACAGCTGTGGGTGATCACGTGAATGTGCTGCAGTGAGGTCAACCACACACTATCATCTGTCCATTAATAGTGTTGATGCCAATGCCCTTCAGTTAGGTCAGCCATAGACAGTCATTTATTACCAGTGACAATGTCAATACAATTAACTTGAGTCAGCTGTGAACTGTCACATTTTTTGCAGCGCCCACTACCACCCTGCTGTCTCTCTCTCAACCTCTCCCTTCCCGCCATTGTTAGTCTTACATTACATGTTTTTCTGAATTCACAGTCTCCTTTTCCCCGCCCTCTCAGTGGCAGTATCCCAAATCACTCATTTCTGATAAACCCCCCTCCCCTTCCCTCTCATTCCCTGGTTTCCTTGTTGCAGCCAGCATACTGGCAGTTTACAGAGAAAAGTTAACCTTAAGTCAGTATAAGAAAACCAACACAAATGCTGTACTGCTGCTGATTGGCTTCAGTGGTGTTCAGTGGTGTCAGTTCTGTTCCGGTGCATGCAGAACACTAGATGCTATGCCCCTTACCGATGACACCACACACATCGCTTGGTCACACAGCATGTAAGCATGAGGGAGAAGACCCTCTGGAAAGTGCCATCAGATCTGTGCCACAACAGTCCTCTTGGAGTGGCTGATGCTAAGATAAAACACCAATGAACACACAACGCACATGCGACTAGACTGTATTTCCTGTGGTGATGAGTACAGATTAACTGATCACTATAGCAGGTTGATCTATACTTCACAATGTTTCATGAATTCATGAAATAATATTGGTTTAATGGCAAATGCCCATTTACTGTAATTCATCAGGAGTTAAAGAAATTGCTGATAATTTTGGATTGGCCTACTTCGAGCAGTGGAAACTGTTCACTACATTCGTTTAAAACAGAAATGATTCTGAATTTTGAATGATTGTTCTCATCATTGTACAAAGAAGCTCCTTCAGCTGAGCGTATGGAAGAATCTGTGTGAATGTTTTCTTCTCTCCTTCCTAACTCTTCCTTTTCTTCATAGCCATTCTTTTTTGTAAGCATTCATTTCATCTTAGTTTTGATTTATCAAATATTCGGTACCATCAATGAACACTTCAGAAATTTGAAATTGGAATAGTTTGGGTTTTTACCAAACATCAAAAGAAGAACTCTGTATCAACGTCATCTTTGGATTATCATTCATGCCTCTGCTATACTATGATACTTGTTACCATTGATCGAATAACCATTCCTAGATTTCTCTCCAAAAAGTCCTTCATGGTGCACTCTGACATTACCAACTATGTCAACACAATAACTATTCTAAATCCTAAAACTCTTACCTCCATTGACGTCAGCCTAAGAGATGTACATCATCTGTATCCGAGAAAGGACCCTCCCTACCAATCAGGATTCAGATTCATTCCTGGCTGTGCTGGATTTGATAACTACAGTCTGTGGACTCCAGGAACTGAGGAAGCGCTTTCCCTATCTATCAGGATTCAGACTAATTCCTGGCTATGCTGGATTTGATAACTACAGTCTGTGGACTCCAGGAACTGAAGAAGCGCTTTCCCTATCTATCAGGATTCAGACTAATTCCTGGCTATGCCGGATTTGATAACTACAGTCTGTGAACTCCAGGAACTGAGGAAGCTATTTCCTTATCTATCAGGAGTCAGACTAATTCCTGGCTATGCTGGATTTGATAACTACAGTCTGTGGACTCCAGGAACCGAGGAAGCTATTTCCTTATCTATCAGGAGTCAGACTAATTCTTGGCTACGCTGGATTTGATAACTACGGTCTGTGGATTCTAGGCACTGAGGAAGATCTTTCTCTACCAATCAGGATTCATGTTTACTTCTGGCCATGCTGGATTCAATAACTACAGTCTGTGGACTCAAGGAACTGACGGAGGACCTTTCCTGCCATCAGGATTCATATTTACTCCTGGCCATGCTAGATTCAATAACTACCATCTGTAAATTCCAGGAACTGAGGAAGGATCTTCTCTACCCATCTGGATTTAGATTTACTCCAGGCCATGCTGGATTTGATAACTACCGTCTGTGGACTCTGGGAACTGAGTAAGGACCTTCCCTATCTATCAAGATTCAAATTCATTTCTGAGGCTGCAGATGCTAGGAACAATTCTTTGAAATGAATGTCTGCCAGCAGGAACATTCCTGTTGATTGTTTGTATCATGTCATTTCATTCACTCTGTAATCTATTCTCACTTCTAATCATCCTCATCTCCGTGAATTCAACTGTTGTCAATAAATAGGTCAACTGCTGGATGCCTTTTTCATGTGAAGACAGACTGTTTAAAATGCAAGGGCAGTGGTATGAATTGTTCTCGGATAGACCCCAAATTCTTTCCTCTCAGTCTGTCCTCCCTTGCTACAGGGTAACAGGCCTCTGACTATCAAACATATTACATGCGTTTGACACATTACCCTCTAAATTGTGACACTTCCCATCCACGCAACTGTCCATTCTTAGCTCCTGTCAGGAAGAACCTGGTTCTCTTTAATCCTTGTAGTCCTAGCAAGACCAAGGGAATGGCCAGTTGATAATGCAAGCCAGGGAGAAAAGTGAATCAGACATATATATATATATATACAAAATTCACAGAAAGATATGAATTAAGATCACTTGCTTTCCCAACTCAGTGGAACGGAATTATCTGTACACAATATGTAAGAGCAATGCTCATTTCATTGGGAAAATAATTAGGCTGAAAACTTTTTCTGTTTTTCAAAGAATTATGAAAATCGTTTTTTCAAATAAAGGAATAAATCTCCTGGGAAAACTGCACACACACACACTACCTTCAAAGTAACACTGGTCTTTCCCATAGCCCCCAAGATCATTGGGGTCAACCAGACCTCTCTTGACCCGCATCACATGCTTCCAGCGTTGCTCAGGGTTGTCAACAAACTGTCCCAGGTGGTCAAAGAGCTGCTTGAAGGTCATCTCTGTTGACTTACAGGCTGTGTCTAAACACAGAGAGACAGAATCTCTGTACACACATTTTTTCACCATTTTAGACATGTCTCGACATAAACAGAATCGCAATACACACATTTTGTGACTCCTTAGCATGTACAAACATGCAAAATCTGAATATCAATACACATCTGCTGTGACCATTTTAGATATGTCTAAACACTGACAAAGAGCTTCTGGATACACATATTTTCTTACCACTTTACTCATGTCTAAACATGGACACAGAATCTCAATACATACATTGTGTTATCACTTAGCAAATGTCTAAACATGAACAGAATCTCAATACACACATTGTGTTACCACTTCACAAATGTCTAAACATGAACAGAATCTCAATACTCACATTTTTGTGATCACCATAGACATGCTTTATGATCACCTTAGACATGTCTAAATACTGAAAATCAGGATGCCAATACATATATTTTGTGACCAGTCTAGACATGTCTGAACACTGACACCCAGGTTCTCCGTATACACACTCTGTTGCATTCACTTGAAACATAGACACCCCTTATTATCAATGGACACATTTTGTTACCACTTTCAACATATCTAGAGACAGACACACAGATTCTCAATGCATACATTTTGTTACCACTTTAGACTTGTCGAAATGCTGACACTTAAGTTGTCAATACATACATTCTGTTATCACTTTAGGCATATTCAAAGATAGAGACATAGATAATCAATACCAAAGTTTTGTACACAAGTTTTCAAAGCATACATTTTATAATCACATTACATGCAGACTTACCAGCAGAGGTGCCATGCAACCTATGTGAACAGGCTGTAAAACTGATAAAAATGTGTTCTCTACATTTTCCAGGTTGTAAGAGGATGGAATATGGGAAGAAAGGGCTTTCCATAGTCTGAATGCTTATCAAAGCAGGAGGAGGAACAGTGGAGTAGGAGAAGGGAGAGGAGGGGGAGGGGGAAGAAAAAAGGGGAGGGGCAGTTAAGGGGGAGGAGGGGAGGGGGGCGGGGATGAGCGGGTAGGTCTGGATGGGGGTAGGTAATGAGTAGATGACTATCAACTCTTTCTAATCAAAATTTGTTCCTCAGTCCATGATTGTTTACTCTCCTCAAGCCAAGACCACTTCCCCTGTTTCATGCTGAGCACAGATATCTCACTCACTAAATTTCTCAACATTCTCAAGGCCATACCTGTTGGCATAAAGAACTCCAGAGAACAGATTGTACATCAACAGACGATGCCAAAATCAGATTATAACCAATCTGAAGAAGTATTGCATTTTGCTGCATGTAGTTGTGTACATGAAACTAAAAAAAACTGGGCCATCAAAGGATTATGTTGAAAGCAATTGTCAATTATCATCGACTTCACTAAAGGTGATTTTCAGATCTTTTATAGACTGGATTTCTGGCATGAGTCTTTGACATTGAAACCCCTAGAGACAGAAGAACAAGGGGGAAATTTTCCCTGGCCTAAGACGTACAGCACAAAATTTTGCTGAGCTTCAAAACCCGTTTTCAGATTTTTGATTGGCCTGATTTCCAGCCTATGCCTGAAAAGTGGCACCTTCATGAGAGGGGAAGATAGATTCATGTGTTGAGTGAGGCGCTTTGCCAAAAGAGATCAAACTCATTTCTTGCTTCGTTGTGTTTCAAAACCCAAGCATACACTGCATTCCAAAATTAGCAGGTGTAAACATCATGCCAAGGCAACAACTCCTGCAAACCTCACACCTGAGAAAAGGAAAAAAGACATACTGCCAAACAATGACACACGTCTCACTTGCCATATGCAAAAGTGTGTTTATATATGACTATGAGAACTCACAGTAGGTGAAAGCAAAGAGCCACACATATTTTCTTTGTGTCTGAGGGTAGTATTAATGGCAGCAAAAGAGTGCAGTGTCAAAAAGCTCACGGCAGGTAAGAGTCGAGAGACATATTTTTCCACAGGTCTGAGAACAACGTAAGAGAACTCACAGTAGGTAAGAGCGGAGAGCCACAGGTATTTTTCTCTGGCTCTGAGGGTAGTATTGATGGCAGCCAGCCCCTCCTCTGTGCACAAACTCTCAAAGGACCCAACGCTGCGCAGACCAAACTTTTTCCGATCGTAGAACCAAGGCTGAAAGCCGTCATTGTATGATCGATACTGTAGAAGTGAGTTAAAGTAATGGCTAGGGGATTAGGATACAAACATGTCAAACAAAACTCGTCTTTTCTTTTCCTTCTCCAGTTTTCACACAATTCTAACACAAAAACTCTCTCTCTTTTCTTCTCCCTCTCTGATCTTCATATAATTCTAACACAAGTATCCCCTCTCTCTCTTTTCTTCTCTGTCTGCTATCTCATACCGCCCCCCCCCCCCCCCCCCCCCACACACACACACACACCCTCCCACTCCTCAAACAGAGAGAAATTTGTGGGCATAAACAAAATACACAGCATACATAGTTGTGCACACGCACCCCACCCCCACAGTACCCACCCTCCAACACACATAGCGAGATATATATACAGAGAGAGAGAGAGAGAGAGACAGAGACAGAGACAGAGAGAGAGAGAGAGAAAGAGAGAGAGTGGATATAGATATATCAGGTAATGGTAGGGGCTTCATTAGAAGTTGTATCAAAGCACTCTTTATGCATACATTCAATAAACTAGCTCTTTTTCCCAGTTCAGACAGGATACAAAATGAGTTCCAATCTCATGATCCAGCAAACATCGCAGCCCATGACGCCGTAGGTACGGGTTTTCATAAGTACCATTTAGCCATAAAGCATAGCGCCTTGCTTCTGGTCTGTTGCACTTAAAGCTGTAGCCTTTCCATGTCATGCGAGCACTGGAACAGAAAGCACTTGCGCGTCAGATAGAAATCAAAGGATGACGCTGTATGTCTGCATCATGATGATCACCTGGCAGGATGAATCCACCAGTAAAAAGATATCACATAGATCTACAGCACTAGATATACCACTGGGGTCAATTGAAGGAAAGAATTTATCAAGGGTAAATACACCACACAGGTCTACATACATGACTCTGTGTATATGCCACTTAAGTTAATAGAAAGGAACCATCCAATCAGGGAAACTCACACACTACAGCCTTGGACATGACACAGTGCATGTGTATCACACTATTGAATAGAGGATCCATCAGAGAAACTCCTCACACACCTGTACTATGCATTTTTTTCCACGTTATTCAGTTCTACACTGGAAAGAATGTAACAACAGCTGCCTCAAGTCAACCAAAATACACAGTGCATAGAAGGATATATAAAGTAATGATTCAGTCTCCCAGCCAGTATTGCTCATGCAAAAAACATTTACAATTTAAAAGTACTTACCAGGGTGGGAAATGGGGTCTAAGAGTAAGAAGGTTGAGAAGAATATTTTTTCTCTTATCTTTGTTTATACAGCACTACAAATCAATGCACTAAGGCACTTCAAAGAGGAATATTCAGACAATTAAGACATATCTTTATTACCAAGTGTACATGAGTCACAAGGAATATTTGGAAGGATAGTATACTAACAGATATTAAATAATGAATACTTACTTATTCACAAATCATGCATCTTAGTTATACCACAGGTCAAAAGTCGATGTATACATGTATGACCGAGTGTGCAAGCTTTACCAGTGCAAGCACACACACATACACAGACATGAACACACACAACACAACACACACACACACACACACACACACACACACACACACATAAACACATGCACACACTCTCTCTCTCTTTCTCTCTCTCTCTCTCACACGCACACACACACACACACACACATACACACACACACACACACACACACACACACACACAAACACACACACATGTACCTTAGAGCTAGAAACAAAAACTGCTTGATAACTACTGCAGATAGACAGCTAAATGAAAGCATTTGC
>CM065724.1:48235452-48370452 GCA_033310375.1 Conus canariensis
ATCCTTCACGTCATTGTAAGCAGGTCATAGTTCTCATCTTTTACATGTCATTGTGAACAGGTCATAGTTGTCATCCTTTACATGTCATTGTAGACAGGTCATAGTTCTCATCCTTTACATGTCATTGTCAGCAGGGCATAGTTCTCATCCTTTACATATCATTGGAAGCAGGTCATAGTTCTCATCTTTCACATGTCATTGTAAACAGGTCATAGTTATCCTGTACATGTCATTGTAAACAGGTCATAGTTATCCTTTGCATGTCATTGTAAGCAGGTCATAGTTCTCATCCTTTACATGCCATTGTGAACAGGTCATTGTTCTAATCTTTTACATGTCATTGTAAACAGATAATAGTCCTCATCCTTTACATGTCATTGTAAACAGGTCAAAGTCTCATCGTTTACAGGTCATTGTAACCTTTGCATGTGATTGTAAACAGATCCTAGTTCTCATCGTTTACATGTCATTGTAGACAGGTCATAGTTCTAACCTTTTACATGTCATTGTAAACAGGTCATAGTCCTCATCCTTCACATGCCATTGTAAACAGGTCATAGTTCTCATCGTTTACATGTCATTGTAAACAGTTTGTGTTCTCATCCTTTAAAGGTCATGGTAAACAGGTCATTGTTCACATTGTTCACGTGTCATTGTAAATATGTCATAGTTCTCATCCTTTACATATCTTTGGAAACAGGTCATAGTTCTCTTCCTTTACATGTCATTGTTTGCAGATCATAGTTCTCTTCCTTTATATGTCATTGTTATCAGGACATAGTTCTTGACCTTTACATGTCATTGTAAACAGGTCATTGTTCTCATCCTTTAATGTCATTGTAAACAGGTCATTGTTCTCATCCTTTACATGTCGTCGTAAACAGGTCATTTCTTATCCTATACATGTCATTGTAAACAGGTAGTTGTTCTCATCTTGTATATATATCATTGTTCTCATCCTTACGAAGTGTGTTAATGTGTTGTTTGTTGTGAAGGATAGTGTGTGTCAGTTCCCCCACTGTCTACAAGAAAATCCGGGAGCTGAAAGGGGAGGGGGTCAGAGCCTACTGCCTGGAGTATGACCAGCGCTTCCAGGTGTTTGGAGAGGACTTTGTCTTCTATGATTATAACGAACCCCTGCATCTACCGAACGACTTCCAGAAGAGCTTTGACATAGTGCTGGCTGATCCCCCCTTTCTGTCTGAAGAGTGTTTGTGTAAGACAGCGCTCACTGTGCGCTTCCTCATGAAGGACAAGGTGCTTCTTTGCACAGGTAGGAAGGCTGAACATGTTCGTGTGTGCGTGTGTCTGTGAGTGTGTGTATATGTGCGTGTGAGTGTGTGTGTGTGTGTGTGTGTGTGTGTGTGTGTGTGTGTGTGTGTTTTAGTGTGTGTGTGTGTGTGTGTTTTAGTGTGTGTGTGTGTGTGTGTGCTGTTCTCCATGGATTCAAAGTGCATGGCTCTCATCATCTTTGGGGAAATGTCAGTTATGTATTAGAATCCATGGTAGTTGTGGCAACAAGGAAAACTACTTCACTTCTTTTTGAGGAGAGAGGTAAACATATCAGGATTCTAGTAACCTGACTTAATATGTATTCAACCTTTGCAGTACACACTGAGTGAAAATGTAACCAGGTATTCATTTAAGAATTTGTAATTTTAAAAAAATTGAGTTACCTTAAGATTTCATGACTTTGTCAAGTTAGAAAGTCAAATCTTTTTATTTTTCTCTGCACGCTTACCAAAAGTGATGCACTTTTGTTTAATAGAAAAGTTTTACTTAAATGAAACTTTTAGGTTTTCATGTGGCTTACTTACTGGGGCAAAATTGCTCCATGCTTTTTGAGAAAAACCTTGTCTATGATGTTAGAATTTCCCCTGTGCATATGCCTTCCAAGGTTTCTCTTTGAAAGTATAAGGGGGAAATACAAATGTACACAGAAAACCAGGTTGAGAGTAACAAAGATTTAATACGCAGTTAAAAACCTGACAAGTGAAAATATGTTCGCGTGCACCCACACACACACGTACACACACACACACACACACACACACACACACACACACACACACACACACACACACACACACACACGCAGAGTTCATGCTTACATGCACAGAGGTAGACAAACACATACTCCCATCCCCTCTGTGCAAAAACACAAACACTCCTAATTGCCTGGGTGGGATGGTTTATTAGTTTTGTTAATTGCCTCCTGCCAGAAAGGCAGGCCATACCAGGCATCAGCTATCATCAACAGTGTTCATTTGTATTTTCCCTTGTGTTTTTGTTGCCCATACATGTTGAGTGTGTAGACAGTCAAAAGTTAGTGTGTTTCTATATGCATGTATGTATTTCTGTATGCACATATGTACTTCTGTATGTTTGCCAATGTGTCTCAACAGATATAAGCGTCTGTAATGTAGCATTTACACACAAACATGTATCCACTCATGTAGGCATATTTGAATGCACCAACCAGCATACATATGTACACACACACACACACACACACACACACACACACACACACACACACACACACACACACCGTGCGCGCACACGCACGCACTCTCACTAATACACACATAGTGCGCACACTCATTTGCGCACACACACACACACACACATGCACACACACACACACACATGCACACACGCACACACACGCGCGCGCACACACACACACACACACACACATGCACACTGATGCACAGATAGACACACACACACACACACACACACACACACACACACACACACACACACACACACACACAGTTTTCACTGTGTGCAGTGCACTCTCTCTGTCCCCCCTTTCTCTCTCTCTCATGCACACACACACACACACACACACACACACACACACACACACACACACACACACACACACACACACACATACAAACACACACACACACACACACACACACACACACACACACACACACACACACACACACACACACACTTCAGTGTCTAGCTGGGAACTGAAAACCACCAGGTTTATCTGAGCTGTCATCAGCGCTGATTACAGCCAGCTGCTTGCTGTGTCCGCTTCACAGGCATGGTGAGGGAAAGTCTACAACATCTGTCAGTTCTGCCTCAGTATGTACAGGGCTTGTGTGAGCAGGCTGTGTGAGTTTTACCATATAAGCAGCTATGGGTTAGTAATTCCCAAATTTGTGAACCATGCAAAGGTTCCTTAATACTTTCCAGACGAGCGTGGCAGAGCAGCGTCGCTTCCCTGCATGCATGTGTACCGCACGTGCCTACAACCGTTGCAGACGCGCGATTTTCGCACTTTTTAATTTTATTTTACGTCTCCTAATATAAACCTAACAAGCAATTGTTATATATCAACGGAAAGGGTAAAGCGCGAACTTTGTAATGAGCATAGAATTAAATACATTTTTGGTAAAATAGCAACGCTACTGTTACAGAAACAACATAAGTAAAATGTAGGAGAACACAATCTTGTTTACGTTTGTTTGATTAGTATGACAACAGCAAATGAGGAAGAAAAGGGGCATAAAATTTCACTCTTACTTTGAACAGATGCAGAGAAAGCCTGAGGTATTCAGTATGTGTAATCCAAGTGAATTCTTTTTTTTTTAAGTAGTTAAATCATTGCGCACAGTACACACTTTTCACTGTTTTGGCTTCAGATGATAAGACTTATAAAACTATTAAAGGCACAGAGCAAATAAAATCAAGCTCAGATTCTTTTCGATAAACTTGCACACCTTTACCCCCCTCATTTTCTGAGCTACTTTGCTGAACCAGTTCTAAAACCACATGTCATTCTCCTTCTGCCCGATATATTGGTGAAGCAGGAAATTCCACACGTGCCTTCCAGTGCCAGACGGGTCTCTTTGTTCGGACTACTCTGGGGTCACAAAGGTCATCGCTAGTGCATGTAAACTTACCCTTCCAGTGGCTAGAACCCTGTTCTAAATATTTATGGCAGCTGCATCCCCTAGACGGTAGACGAGAGAACATGGGAATTTTTTATAGTTGTGCCGTCACGGAGGCACGGCACTCTGAGCAGTACAGCAGTGCTGCCGTCACCAGGGCACAGCTCGTCGTGAACGGGTCGACAGAGTTGCCGTCACTATCACACGGCTCGTCGGGAAAAGGTTAAAGGTCTGGCACAGTTTTCCCCCAATTGGTATAGCACAAAAAAATTATAGTGCGTACTGTGAAGGCTAGGAAGAGTTATGGTGTTATGTGTGTATAGTACTTACAATTGTTTTGTAGTAAGTGTATAATCCATTTTGTTAATGTGCCAGGTAATGTAATACTAATGTGTTATGTGTGTATAATTCAGTTATTGTGTGGTGTGTGTTTAAATTATAGAAGTATTAAGTTGTGTACTGTGTATACATAGAGCATGAAATTTCCCCACAAATGATGGAAAATTTGCAAAGTTTTTCTTAAAATCTGCCTGATTCCTAAGAAGCCACCTGAGAAGTTGGGTAAGAATGCAATGAACGAAGACCTACCCCACCCAACCTCCCTCTAATATCCCTACTTTGGAAAAGTTTGGAGCTGACCCATTTATTTGTGGTGACCATGTTGTGATGGCAGAGCTGACCCATTATCTGTGGTGACCATATTGTGATGACAGAGCTGACCCATTATCTGTGGTGACCATGTTGTGATGGCAGAGCTGACCTATTATCTGTGGTGACCATGTTGTGATGGCAGAGCTGACCCATTATCTGTGGTGACCATGTTGTGATGGCAGAGCTGACCCATTATCTGTGGTGACCATGTTGTGATGGCAGAGCTGACCCATTATCTGTGGTGACCATGTTGTGATGACAGAGCTGACCCATTGTGGTGACCATGTTGTGATGACAGAGCTGACCCATTGTCTGTGGTGACCATATTGTGATGACAGAGCTGACCCATTATCTGTGGTGACCATGTTGTGGTGACAGAGCTGACCCATTGTGGTGACCATACTGTGATGACAGAGCTGACCCATTATCTGTGGTGACCATATTGTGATGACAGAGCTGACCCATTATCTGTGGTGACCATGTTATGATGACAGAGCTGACCCATTGTGGTGACCATGCTGTGATGACAGAGCTGACCCATTATCTGTGGTGACCATATTGTGATGACAGAGCTGACCCATTATCTGTGGTGACCATGTTGTGATGACAGAGCTGACCCATTATCTCTGGTGACCCTGTTGTGATGGCAGAGCTGACCCATTATCTCTGGTGACCATGTTGTGATGACAGAGCTGACCCATTGTCTGTAGAGACCCTGTTGTGTGATGTGCAGGGGCTGTGATGACAGAGCTGGCAGATCGTCTGTTGGGAGTGAAGCCGACACAGTTCCACCCTCAACATGCCAATGGTCTGCAGAACGAATTCCGCTGTTTCACCAATTACCACAGTGATTTACTCAGTAAAGGAGATTGAAAGAATGCTTTTTTTTTCTTTTTTTTTCAGGTTGTTTTTAATTTTGCTGTCCCCTCTTACTTACCACCTCAGAGGCATTATCCACATGCTGCGAGCAATTAAGGTAAAGTCGCCATAAAGCTACCCACCCAGAGGAGACACTGCATTGCTGCAGAGTCATTTCAGTGGTGTTCAGTGGCTCCTGTTCTGATCTAAGATATGCAGGACATCATCAGCAGTTATCAGGTCGAAAACATGTTCTCATTAATACCTCTGGAAAGATGTTCTGTCAATAGATTGAAAGATGTTCTCATGAACAGAATGAAAGATGTTCTTATTGGAAGGTCTGGAAGATGTTCTTATCAACAGCTCTAAAAGATGCAGACAAATTTAAAGAAAGCATACCCAGTGAAATCAACAGATTTATTGTTGTTGCAAGTTAATAGGTCAATTATAGATAGAAATCGACAGATGGGTGAAAGCGATAACATGATGATGACATTAATTCCATCATGGAAATGAAAATGGTAAAGCCCATTGCAGACAAGCACCAGAAGAGTTATTTTGACGCACAACATCACATGCACATCAAGTTATTGACATGTTGGTCGTGTGCAAGTTTGATATGTTGGTCGTGTGCAAGTTCTTTAACATTGATTGTTAGTACCAAGTATCAAGATACACATCTGAAATTACTGAGACCAGAGTATAAGCTAGGTCCTATTTCAGGATCACGGCACAAGCTTGAATGCAACTCAGTCAGTAAGATGGCAGACAGTCAGACAAAACTAACCAGCCTGTCTGACAATGATGTATGTGTGGTCTTGACTTTGATGAATGACACACATGCTAATCTCTTTGGTCTCACTGTGTTGGGGGCAGAGACACAATAAAGGCTCTGACCCAACTTAATGGGAGAGAGAGTTTGTGTATGGGGGAACAGGAAATAATATTGCAGTATATTCTTTTTTCATTTAAATAACTGTCGGTGATGTCCTTGGGCTTTTGCATTCACATGCCCCTGAAACACACATGGCCTTCAATGGAAACAGCTGGGTCATGTTCAGACAAGCAGACTACCATGTTGTCTAACCAACGTCACATAACGGCCAGTCATGCCGTTGAAGGCAGGTCATGTTCAGACAAGCAGCCTGCCGTGTTGTCTTCCTAACGTCACCTTACAGTCAAACTGTTGAAAGCAAAGTTCCAAAAATGGTATGGGAATATTGTGGCGCTTAGATTGTGCAACATGTGTGCAAGAGCTCGATGCAGGTTGCAAACCACAGGAAGCTTAGCGAATTTGACAAGCACTGGACGCTGATGCTTGGCGCTAATGGCTCGTGCTTCTGCTGTGATGGCTGTTAGTGGAAAGGTTTCATTTAAGAGGCTGAGTAACTGTCTTCACATGTCTGTACACACATTGTTGACAAATTAGCCTCTCCTACTGGTATATGTTTTACTGCTGAGATACTGGTTTCCCCAACTGTACATATTTGACTGTTGATACATTGGCTTGCCCTAGTTTACATGTTTGTTACGTTTATCTGAAGATATCTCTAGTGAGATGTTTATCTGTGAAGACGCTGACTTTCCCTACTGTAGATACTTGTGTGTGAAGATATTGGCTGTCCACATTGTAGATGTGTATGTGTGAAGATACTGGCCTTCCCTACCATAGATGTTCATCTATGAAGGTAGTGGCTTATCCTCATATGTAGGGTATCTGGAGTGATTCAGGGATCGTTCTAAAATACACAGCCGATGAAAGCGTGATTGATGTTGCCATTTTCTTCTCTAATCGTTATTTTTATAACACAATCGGCATGATTTCTTTTTCTCTCTCTCTCTCACTCCGTCTCATGTACAGTACATTCTCTCTCTCTCTCTCTCTCTCTCTCTCTCTCTCTCTTGTTCATGTACATTCACAATCTCTATCTCTCTCTATGGCTCTCTCTCTCTCTCATCATTATTGTGAAAAAAGCAAAAAATGTAACCACCAGTTAGAATGATATTCATCATTATCATCATCATGATCATTATCATCCATCATGAGCTGCACCATCATACTTAAACTCATTGACACCATCACCTATGAGTTGTCTTGAAGATGGATACAAATAAGAAAGAATGAACGTGTGCACTCAACTGCAAAGAATACTGATCTGTCGCGCTAGTTTAAAATCAGTGAATAAAAAAAAGAGAGTGCTTGTTCAAACTGTTTATTTCTTCAGAAAGGAAGTGAAGGAGTAATGCAACAACAACTCTAGATCATATATAGAAAGAGCACATGCAAGTGTAAACAACACACACATGTACTAATCAGCTGCATCTTTTAGCTTGCAATAAAAGGAATGTTAGATTTCATAGGATAACCATCCTTTTCATAACAATCATCCAGTAGAAAGCAAGGACACATTCAAAACAAATAGAAGTTGCACAGGGTACACTTAAATCTATGTTTGGTAGATACCAAATTGTTACGACTTTTCAGTGAGTGGTTTTATTTATAAGCATTTAGTGAGGTATCATGTTTTCTTCTGTCTGCTTAGCTTTATAGCCCTTGGATATTTCAAAAACACATCACAACTCCTAAAATTTGCCTATGTCCAGTATCAAGTTTGAGAGTGTTGAAGAAAACTGATTTGTGGTACCATTTCATAGTTGTTAGAGAGACAAAACGTGTCAGCAACTTACATTCGAAAACAAACTTAAACGCAATAAATATTGAGTGCTTGGCTTAGTACAAAACAAAACAAAAACAAAAGAAAGCAAAAAAACAAAAACAAAAACGAAAACGACAACCAACCAACCAAACAGCAAAAAAAGAAAATTCTTTATAATAATTATCTATGCGGTAGCGCCTGGTCCTATTAGAATAACCTCTTGATTTTCTTTGCTTTTTGGTAGAGATGTTTTCGAGATATTAGAGCTGAAATGAATCGCCCTGATCTCCTTCTCTTCTTCTGTTGTGTTGCCTCAATCAACTCGCTGATTATTTTGCTTCAGTATAGGGGGTTTCCACGAACCGGCTGCCTGACTTTAAAAGAAAAAAGGAAAAAACAATCCTCTTTTTTTCTTTTTTCTATGTCGGTTTGAAATCGTGCTGCAGGTTGCATGAGTAGATCACAACATTTGCTCCAGATCACATTTACACACTTCCTGCCCACTAACTGGATCAGAGGGGACGAGAAGTTACGGGCAGGCATCCTAGTGACGGCCCCCGGCACCCCCCCTGCCGCAGCGGCCCTCCTACCAGCAGTCCCTCTACCCCCTACCTACCTAACCAAGCACTCTCACATTCGTACAGGACAGTTTGGGTTTGTTTTGAGCTTACTCCTGAAGTTTTGCAGCAGCGAGACTGTCAAGAGTGTCAGCATTGAGGTGGGAGGTGACTGTTTTTGAAACTGTCCGGGGAGTCTGCCCCTACAATGTGTGCTGGGAGTTCATCCCACTAACGGATGGCTCGGGGGAAGAATGAGAAGAGTCTATATAGCTGTTTATGGTTTACAAGGCGTTTAAACTGCTGGTCATGTGATCTTCTGTCTCTTACTACTGGTTTTTCCAGGACACTTTTGTTGACCTGCACCAGGTCAGTGTGGATCTTATATAAAATGGTGACCCTTGACGCTTGGCGTCGCTTCTGGAGAGACGGCCACTTGAGCTTTTCAAGCATGTCTGTTACACTTGCACGCCGGTGGTAACGGTTCAGGACGAATCTAGCTGCCCTTCTCTGGATGTTTTCCATTTCCTTGACGCAGCCTATTTTGTGGGGATCCCATACTGAGCTGGAGTACTCTAACAAAGGTCTAACGAAGGTTAGGTACGCCTTTTCTCTCAGCTAGTTGGAAGCAACTTTCAAATTACGTCTCAAGAATCCGAGGGTTTTGCTTGCTTTCTTTGTGATGATGTCAGTGTGTTCCGCCCACTCAAGATCTGTCCTAAGAGTAACCCCCAGGTACGATGTTGATTGTACTGTTAATAGCGTGTGTCCGTGCATCTGGTATTTGTCGCTGATAATACTTTTGCGGCGAGTGACCCTTAGCGAAGCACATTTGCCTGGGTTGAAGGCCATCTCCCATTTTTCCCGTCCCGGTCAGCTAAACCTGCCTGCCTGTAAACTCTAAAGCCATGAAGAGGTGTCCACAAATCTCGATATTAACTCCAGAACTTTGCTAGTGACTGTTAGCGAAGATGACACTCATAAATGTAAAATATTTGATCTTGATCTGCGAGAGTTTTAACGTCTCTGGGTGCATGGTGTTTTAGCGCCATTAGATATGTGGATATTCGCTGTTTTCCTCACCCCACCATTAGATATGTGGATATTCGCTGTTTTCCTCACCCCACCATTAGATATGTGGATATTCGCTGTTTTCCTCACCCCACCATTAGATATGTGGATATTCGCTGTTTTCCTTACCCCGCCATTAGATATGTGGATATTCGCTGTTTTCCTCACCCTGCATAGATGTCCAAAGCTACGCGTCGCTTCCATTTCGGAGCACTCGAATGTGTCTTCTCAGGTGCGTCCAAAATGTCTTTATTGAACAGAAAATGTAATGTAATCTTTCTGACAAACTTGAGTCCAACATATTTCATGTACGTTAAAAGCAGACGTTTCTGACGAAAAGAACATCTGGAGAAGAGACACTGGGGCAAAGTTGAGGAGGAAGGAAACTAAACGGTATAAAGGCCAAAAAGAACGCTCAGATTAGCTAGACCACGGTGGAGAAATGTTAATGGGCTATGCTTTTGGGGGTGAAGATTCTAATTAACTCGTCATGAAAGGACACATACACGTACACGCAGAGAGAGAGAGAGAGAGAGAATAAAAATGCGAATGTAAATGGGAATGGTTTATTTAAAAGGCCTTAGCCACGTTTGAAAGGCACAAACATACGACACTGTTAAAAGAACAGTTCATGCCCTTTACACGGGATTCGATTTAATATTCTGCTAATCAACAAGCGTGTCTGGAAGTCTTAAACGTCCTGTACAAATAAATGGCAAACTGCCATCGTTTTTTGATGAAAGAAGCATCATTAATTTTAAAAGGCATGGTCGACGAACAAATTTAGCTGGTGTAACATGCTCTGTAAACTGATTTAAATATTGGCAGTTGGACAAACAATGCATTTCATTTTCAATAGCATTGCTACAAAGAGGGCGTAGTAAATCAGTTTCAGCAGCTTGTCTGTGACAGAAGAGATGCTTATTCAGTGCAGAAATGCTATATCTGAACCTAGTTACTACCCTCTGGATTAATCAAACTCTATGTACCATATTTCTACTATCTTCCATGTGTGAAATTACCAGCCTTGCCATTGACATTCAATTAACCTTTCACGAAACAAATGCTTAAACACAGCAGCTTGGTTTTCAACGGCTCTGATAGTGTCCCTACAACACCAAAATCGTTTTCAAATGACTACCTCCTAGATTTTGTTCTCCATTTCACCTTCCCTCTCTCATCCAACAGGTAAAGGATATTCTAAGTTTTAAGAGGAAAGTCTTTTTGTTTGTTTTTTTATCGATCCGAGTCAGCCTTAGCCAATAATGAATGCATTTAACCATACAAGGCATACAAAAGGAACACTGTTTCGTTTCTCCATAAACAAGGTTAATTGGTGGTTTTAATGAGACTCCAAGAAACTTTTTCTGGACAAACATCTTAACTTTTTCACAACAAACAGCTGTTGCGTCAAGCCCCGAACTTCAGCCCCATACAGTGTCGTCGGCTGAATTCGGAAGTCAAATGATTTAATAACTAACTGTGAAATGAATGACCGTTCAGTTTCATTAAATGATGCATAATGGACAATTTTCTCTTTGCTTTACTCGCAAGGACCTTACAAGTAAAAGTAAAATTTAAAGGGGTAGAAAAAAAAGCTCATTCCGTATGCTGGCAGAAAAAGGAAAGGGAAAAAGCCTCCTGTCTCGTGTGTTATATATTTTGTTCGTTTGTTTGTTTTCTTGACTGTGAAATAGTCTCTTGGGCTAGGATGCCTTCGCTTGAGGAAAGGGCGCGTGGAAGGTGATCTCAGCACCAGGGAAAACAGAGAAAAGAAAAGAAAAACAATTGTCGTTCCATATTTTGAAACGGTTCACCCTACAGGACTTCGTCAAGGCGAAAAAGTTCGTTTCTGGGGTAAGGGTGTGGAAAGGGTAAGGCAGACAAACGGAAAGGAGATCTATTTTGAGTGTGCAGAACTAGAGTGCTCTTCAAAAGGGAGGTACATTGGGTGATCGTACTACAGTCCTCCAGTACAGTGTGTGAGTGAATCAGTCTTCCACTAGGGAGGTACAGTTTGGGATTGTACCATAGTCTTCCATGAGGGATGTACAATGAGTGACTGTACCAAACTCCTCCACAACAGAGGTACAATGCGCAATTGTATCAATTTCCTCCATAAGGAAGGTACAGTGTGTGATAGTTCTAAAACCCTCCACATGAAGATACATTTTGTATCTACACCCAAGTCACTGTCCACAACGAACGTACAAAGTGTCATTGTATCAAAGTCTTCCATGAAGAAGGTACAGTGTGCGACTCTAACAAAATCCTCGACAAGAGCGCAGAGAGTGTCATTGTACCAAAGTCCTGCACAACGGAGACACAGTGTGCCATAGTTTTCCCACAAGGGAGGCACAGTATGTGATTCTGCCATAGTTTCTCCACAAGAAAGATACAGCGTGTGATTGTACCAGACTGCTCCACTGGGGAGGTGCAGAGCTGATTGTGCCAACGTCACCCATGAGGAACGCACAGTATGAGACTGTATCAAAGTCCTCCACAAAGATTGTACAGTGTATGATTGTACCAAAGTCCCTTCATGAGGAAGCTACAGTATGTGATTGGACTACAGTCCTCGACAAGGTAGGCACAATGTGTGATTGTTCCAAAGCACACCACAATGGAGTTAAGGGTTTGATTACACAGAAGCTGTAATAACCACTTACATGCTAAGCACACACACACACACACACACACACACACACACACACACACACACACACACACACACACACACACACAGCCGCTTTACCGTGCCTATTCTTTCCTGATAAAGCTTGGTGTTCGAGGCTTTATCGTTCGAAACGTGATAAAACTCATATTACTTGATAGCTGACTCGACGTTTTTTCTCTCTCTCTCTCTCTTACACACACACACACACACACACACACACACACACACACACACACACACACACACCCGCTTTATCGTGTCTATTTCCCGATAAAGCTTGGTGTTCGAGGCTTTATCGTTCGAAATGTGATAAAACTCACATTACTTGATAGCTGACTCGACGTTTTTCTTCTCTCTCTCTCTCTCTCTCTCTCTCTCTCTCTCTCTCTCACCACACACACACACACACACACACACACACACACACACACACACACACACACACACTGACTGAAACCAATTTATTGTCAGATTAATTCATAGTTGTACTGACATTTAAGAAAACATTATGAACAGACTATCAACGTTTTTCATTCATAGAAAAGGAACATAATCAACACACAAAAACGCGCGCGCGCACGCACGCACACACACACACACACACACACACACACACACACACACCACTCGCACGCACGCACACATACACACACGCGCGCGCACACACACACACACAAACACACGCACATACATAAATACACACATCTCAATACGAACACACCCATACCCTCACATACATACAAACTTAGTCACTCGCACACACACACACACACACACACACACACACACCACACACACACCACACACACACACACACTCATACCCTAGCACTCGTACACACATGCACTCACTCTCACAAACATACGCATACATGCACACATACACACTCAACCACACTCGCACACACACAGAGAGAAAAAAAATTCTGCCCATTATCTACAATCTTGTATCCCTTTGCACCCTTGCCACCATCTCTCTCTCCCTCTTCAAATATCAAACCAATAAGCATATAGACGAAATATTTCTACACTCACAAACACAGCGCACACACACACACACACACACACACACACACACACACACACAACACATACACATTATTTAACAGCTGTGACGTCAAGAACACGTAAATGAGATTTACCAGTTAGGGTGGATGACTGAGAGTGCACAGCAGGTCTTCAAGAATGGGAAAAACCGTCCAGAGATCATCAGAAAGAGTGGAATTGGACATGACATGGTCTTCCATTTAGGTTCATCAAAACAGTTTATACTGATCGAATTCACTGTGCCATACGAAAGCAGAATGGGGAGAGCTTACACCTACAAGACTGAGCAGCACGCCAGTCCAGCCAACGGCTGGGCGGAACCTGGCTCACAAGCTTCAGTCCACGACACAGAAGTTGGAGCAAGAAGGTTTGTCGGCTAATCAGCCAATGATCTCATCAAACAACCTGTGATTTCTGGAAGGAAGAGGACTAGAACCCTAGAGGCAATGGCAAAGGCAGCTGAAAACAATTCAGCTGGATCTGGTAGAGGAGGAACAGCAGTGAGCTTCATAAGGCTTATATTTCCTAACGTGGAACCGATGTCTTACAGCGATGTCCGTCTAAAATGGCAACGCGTTGAGATATCTACCCATCCAGAAGTTGTTGGTATGAATGCTTGTGGCAACATTTACAACTAATCTGGCTGAAGAAGGGCATCCAGGAGTTAAGACTTGGATGTGGCCCAGCCCCTTTGGAGTGTAAGGAGTTAAGGGCAGGAACACTTGTCTCTAGGTGGTTTCTTCTCCCAAGACCTTCTGTCAAGCTGTCCTTAGTTTTTGCCTACTCAACAACATCAATGTCTGATTGAAGTGGTGAGAACAGGAACAACAGGCCTTCTTGATCCGCAGTAGAAGCACGTGACGGCCAAACTTGTTGTGGGGTGTGAACACAGCAAAGAAAGACTGCATTTTCCATGACTGCGCAGCAGTCACGACTGTTGCTGACCACACCTGTCACAACTAACCCGAACGGCTTACATGGCAAGCAGTTGAAAGTTTAGCCAAAGGCAGTGGAGCCGGTCAAATTCACTCATGTTCAGCTCCTTTGACACTGTTTTGAACATTGCACCCTGTGGGAGGTGGTATATTTCATTGGGACAACATATAGAGTTGTGGCGAAGGGTCTGGTGAGAAACTGCACAGAGAGTAGAACTGGGCGTCCGTAATCAAACCGGAATGATTGGCTTCCACCAACACAGTACAGGCAGGTCACATTTGATCTTTCCCGCCTCCCTCCCCCCTCCCCCTGGATTCCACCAACACAGCACATTTGATCTCTTCAGCCGCCGCCCCCCCCCCCCCCCCCCCCAACCTTCACCTTCCCCTCTTGCACCAGCGCTGTAGCTCGACCCTGTGTTGATCCCTGCGTGATGGGAGATCAGGGTTTGCGTGCAGTATGTTACCAGAACACGAAGGTATATAATCTGACAGCAAGCTGCATACTTGGTGTGCACACACTGTCGTCATCCTCTTCAGCATACGGGTCTTCAGTTCGTCTCCACTGTCAAAACACCTGCCGCTCCACTATGCTAACGGGAATTTTGGTGGTAACCGTAACTTTTTAAACTCCATTCCCTCATTTCTATCTGTTATTTCTTGTTCTCTACTTTTTCGTTCATATTTTCTTTCCAGTGTAAACGTCTGTCTGTGGAGAGAGAGAGAGAGAGAGAGAGAGAGAGAGAGAGAGAGAGAGAGAGAGAGAGAGAGAGATGTACACCGAGATGCTTCATTGAACCTGAAAATGCGTATTTTCCACTCGGGTTAAGTCTCTCGCTTCACGCGTGTAAACTCGTGACGTTCACAAATGAGAGGGAACCAGCAGAGAGCAACGCAGTGTGAACAATTTTTGTAACGCTCGCTACAGAACATTATGCAAAGTGACATCGCTTCTTTCCCAGATTTCCAAAGGATCAGTCGATGTATGTGCTTCGATAATTTCAAACGTTTAAACTCTCGGAAATGATCCGGAATTCATGGGGAACTCGATCGACTCAATAAACGTTACACAAAGGTTAGCTGTGTAGGCTACGCAGTTTCAAGGTGTACTATTCGAGGCCTGCTTTGGAACTTCTTTACATTAGGATTTTCGCCATATTTCCACAGGTTCAGCCGATGTATGTGCTTTGAAAATTTCTAACTTTTAAACACACAGAAATGATCCGGAAGTCATGCAATCGATACGATCAACATAACATAAACATTCAGTGGTGGGGAAATGATTTTGTTTCCTGAATTCACTCAGTTACAGACCATCTGTTATTATAACCATCAAAAAATATTCCCTACTGTCAAAATAGCCGTAGCTGTTCGGTTCTGATGATCTGATAAAACCATAAGTGGTTCGACCACTATTCATGCTGCTGCTCATCTGCAATGCTGTTTGTGCTTCATATTGTTTGATCTGATGAAAAAACATCGTTACCTCGACTACTACTCAAGCTGCACCTGTTCTGCAATGCTGCTTTCGCTTCATGATTTTGCATTAATAGTTCAGTGTTTAATGATTAAGGTTCACCGACGTCTGTGTAAAATCAAACTCCCACAGTTCTAGAGACCAAAAGCTATTATTTTTTTTGTTATTTTTTACTATCGTTCGTGAACATGTTAATCTCTCTCTCTCTCTCTCTCTCTCTCTCTCTCTCTCTCTCTCTCTCTCTCTCTCTCTCTCTCTCTCTCTCATTTCACAGAGTCAGTTGTTGCATTTAAATGATAATACGCTGGATGTCTGAAGTAGAACACAGATAAAAACAACTTCACACAATTTGTAGATAATCATACGTTGCAAGTAGAATAATGATAATGATAATAGTAATAAAACTGTCGCTCATGATGGAAAGGGAGTTCTTCAATCTAAACTATTCCTTTAGAGATAAATAGTTTGGTTCTGAAATATCATTAATATTATCTATACCTGATGAAGACAAATTTCATAGCTCTTTCACGGAGAAAGGGGCTGGAGGAATGCTGCTGTATTTTTGTTAGTGCTGTCAACATTAAGTTCGATCAGAGTGTATTAAATACTCACATTTGATCTTGTGGAAGCCAACAGTTCGTCGAGCACAGCTACTCCAAAAATGTTGTCAGCGTAAGCCAGTGAGTCGATTGGACTCGAAGGAAGCAAGAGAGGTTATTCAGTTCTTGTCTGCTCTCAAACCTACGTAGATGTGACTGAGTGACGCATCTCGGTGTAAAATCTCTGGTGTGTGTGTGTGTGTGTGTGTGTGTGTGTGTGTGTGTGTGTGTGTGTGTGTTTGTGTGTGTGTGTGTGTGTTGTGTGAGAGAGAGAGAGAGAGAGAGAGAGAGAGAGAGAGTTTCATCACAAAAACAACAAACAACAACAAAAGATATAAGCATAAGGTGGCCTTTTTCATCTGGCCCTCAGGAAAGGAGAATGTTGACGGATTACTTAAAAAAAACACAACAGAATGCTAAATATTTACATGCACATGAAAAAATTAAAAATGCACGCATTAAATTCGGCAATACAAAGTAACTATATTGTAAAGAAAGCATATTTCAGACGAAAAAAAAAAAAAACATGGTGAGAAAATTCATCACACATCACCCCCCAATCCCACCCCATCCCACCTCCTCTTACATGCCAAAAAACGAATCACATACTCATTCGCACAATGTTGTATTTGCAAATGTTTTCCGTCACAACTGATCTGTTCCACTTCTTTCGCACAGGTTGTTGCACTGTCCACCTTTTGCAGTGCTGTTGTTGATCCGACCCAGAACCCTTATGCGCGAACCAGGTGAGTTTCCTGTTCAGGTGATCTGTTTGACTGAAAAATATACAAACCCTGAAGCTATACCACCTCTCTTGTTCGTTTGAATCAAAGCTGAGCAGCGTAAGTCACGATCAACCACATGATAAAGTTCGACAAGCTGATCATCCTTGTGGTAAACGACACGTCGTCATCTGTGATAACAGATCTTGATCGGCAGTTTAGCTCTAAAGGGAGGCAGCTCTGCCTTGCTCTAGTGTGGGGTTTGGTTGATGTGGGAGGATCTCTTGCTGTCTTGACATGTTGGGGTTGTAATGGTGACACGTCTAGCTGTCTTGTCGACATGTTGAGGATGGCTTGGAGACAGGTCTAGCAGTCTTGTTGACATGTTCATGATGTCTTGGAGACAAGTCTAGCAGTCTTGTTGACATGTTCATGATGTCTTGGAGACAAGTTTAGCAGTCTTGTTGACATGTTCATGATGTCTTGGAGACAAGTCTAGCTGTCTTGTTGACATGTTCATGATATCTTGGAGACAAGTCTAGCTGTCTTGTTGACATATTCATGATGTCTTGGAGACAGGTCTAGCTGTCTTGTTGACATGTTCATGATGTCTTGGAGACAGGTCTAGCTGTCTTGTTGACATGTTTGGGTTGTGTTGGAGACACGCCTTGCTGTCTTGTTTACGCGTTCTGAATTTGCTGTTGTGGTCTTGATATTTTCTTGATGTTTTTTTTTTCTGTGCTTTTTGTGTGTGATGTGATTTTTCTGTGTTCCAGGTACATTTTCCCCTGTGTTCTTAATGTTTATGTCTGTTTTCTTGCTATGTGTTTTCGTGTATGTTCTCGACGTTTTCCCCATATCTTCTCACTATGTCCTTTTTTTTTGTCTTTCTTACACGGTTTTTAATGTGCTTTTGATATTTTCCCCTGTCTTTTTCTGATTTTTATCTTCTTATTGAGTTGTGGATTTGGGAGTTATTAAGCGCTTTTGATGTGATCTTGTGGTGTTGTTGCTGTGCAGCAATGTGAGCAGTACAATGTCTGTCGGGTAATGGAAACTTGTGAGGCCCTGTACTCCTGCACTATCGGTCCTACCTGCATCGGTCAGTTGGCTGCCCCTCCGTAGCCTCTCTGTCTGTCTGTCTGTCTGTCTGTCATATATGTATATATATCATTTGAATGCATAAGAATCAACCATTTATACAAACACACACAATAGCTAAACCTACAACAGCTCTAACACACCCATTAATACAAAAGATAACAGACCTGAAACGTCCACAAAAGACAATAGCTGTGAGACATTAATAAGTACCACAGCAATGACATATCAGTTAGTACAAAAACCCAACGGCTGTGTCATGTCAACTAGTGCAACACCTGTGACATCTCATTTTGCACAAAAATAACCCAACACCATCTTTGGCATATCAACTGGTAAAACATCTACGACACGTCAGTTTGTACAAAAGACAACAGCTATGACATCAATTAGCACAACACCTGTGACACATCAGATAGTACAAAGACAACGGCTGTGTCACATCAATTAGCACAACACCTGTGACACATCAGTCAGTACAAAGACAACGGCTGTGTCACATCCATTAGCACAACACCTGTGACACATCAGTTAGTTTCAATCATTCAAACAGAAACAAGACTCCACTGGCATCTGACCTTAGTTCGTCTGATATCACTTTTAGTGGGAAGACGTTAAACTGAAGAACAACAACAACATCAGTTAGTACAAAGACAACAGCTGTGTCACATCAATTAGCACAACACCTGTGACACATCAGTTAGTTTCAATCATTCAAACAGAAACAAGACTCCACTGGCATCGGACCTTAGTTCGTCTGATATCACTTTTAGTGGGAAGACGTTAAACTGAAGAACAACAACATCAGTTAGTACAAAGACAACAGCTGTGTCACATCAATTAGCACAACACCTGTGACACATCAGTTAGTACAAAAACAACGGCTGTGTCACATCAATTAGTACAACACCCGTAACACATCAGTCAGCACGAAAGACAACAGCTGTGTCAGATCAGTTGGTACGACAGCCGTTACACATCAATTAGTATGTAGGACAACAGCTATTACACATCGCTTGCTACAATAGCTGGGACGCATACATTAGTAGAGAGGACAACTCCTGTGACACATAAGCAGCTTTAACGTATCAGTTAATGCACAGGACAACAACTTTAACGCATCAGTAAATACAAAGAAAAAAATAGCTGTAGCATATCAGTTAACACAAAGGACAACAGCTCTGACACTTAAGTTATTACGAAATACAATAGCTGTGACACATCAGTTATTACAAAAGACAGTAGTCGTGACACATCAGTAAATACGAAGGACAACAGATGTTACACAACATTTAATTCGAAGAAGAACAGCTGTGACACATCAGTTTTCACGAAAGAGAACAGTTGCGATACATCAGTTATTACGAAAGAAAAGAGCTGCGACACATCAGTTATTACGAAAGACAACAGCTGCGACATATAAGTTATTACGAAAGACAACAGCCGTGACACATCAATTATCACGAAAGACAATAGCAGTGACACATTCTTTATTACGAAAGACAACAGCTGTGACACATCGTTATTACGAAAGACAACAGCTGTGACTCATCAGTTATTACGAAAGACAACAGCCGTGACACATTCTTTATTACGAAAGACAACAGCTGTGACACATCACTTATTACGAAAGACAACAGCTGCGACACATTCTTTATTACGAAAGACAACAGCTGTGACACATCACTTATTATGAAAGACAAGAGCTGCGACACATCAGTTATTACGAAAGACAACAACTGCGCACATCAGTTATTACGAAGGATATCAGCCTTGACACATCAGTTATCACGAAAGACCACAGCTGCGACACATCAGTTATTATGAAAGACAACAGGTGTGACACATCAGTTATCACGAAAGACAACAGCTGCGACACATGAGTTAGTATGAAAGACAACAGCTGTGACACATCAGTTATTACGAAAGACAACAGCCGTGACACATCAGTTATTACGAAGGACATCAGCCTTGACACATCAGTTATTACGAAAGACAACAACTGTGACTCATCAATTATTACGAAAGACAACAGCTGCGACTCATTCTTTATTACGAAAGACAAGAGCTGTGATACATCAGTTATTACGAAAGACAAGAGCTGTGACACATCAGTTTTTAAGAGAGACACCAGCTGCGGCACATCATTTATTGCGAAGGACATCAGCCTTGACACATCATTTATCACGAAAGACAACAGCTAGGACACATGAGTTATCATGAAGACAACAGGTGTGACACATCATTTATTATGAAAAACAACAGCTGTGACACATCAGTTATTACGAAGGACATCAGCCGTGACACATCAGTTATTACGAAGGACATCAGCCGTGACACATCAGTTATTTCGAAAGACAACAGCTGCGACACATCAGTTATTATGAAAGACTACAGCTGTGACACATCAGTTATTACGAAAGACAACAGCTGTGGCACAGTTATTACGAAAGGCAACAGCTGTGACACATCAGTTACTACGAAAGACAATATCAGTGACACATCAGTAATTACGAAAGACATCAGCCTTGACACATCATTTATCACGAAAGACAACAGCTACGACACATGAGTTATCATGAAAGACAACAGGTGTGACACATCATTTATTATGAAAAACAACAGCTGTGACACATCAGTTTTTACGAATGACATCAGCCGTGACACATCAGCTATTACGAAAGACAACAGCTGTGACACATCAGTTTTTTACGAAAGACAACAGTTGCGACACACCAGTTATTACGAAAGACAAGAGCTGCGACACATCAGTTATTACGAAAGACATCAGCCGTGACAATGAGTTATTACGAAAAACAAGAGCTGTGACACAACAGTTATTACGAAAGACAACAGCTGCGACATGTCAGTTGTTACGAAAGACAACAGCTGTGACACATCAGTTATTACGAAAGACAATAGCTGTGACACGTAAGCCAACACGAAGGACAACAGCTGCATCATTTTATTCGAAGGACAACAGTAGTGACAATCTGTTAGGACAAAGGACAACAACTGTGATTCACCAGTATTGTAACAAACATCTGTGACATATCAGTTAGTCCAGCAAACAGCAACTGTGACACATCCGTTAGAACAACAAACAACAGCTGTAATACATCAGTTAGTACAACAAACAACAAATGTAACACATTAATTAGTGCAACGAGCAGCTGTGACACATTAGTTGGTACAAAATACAGTAACTGTAACACATGTCATTGAGTACAACAAACTGCAGCTCTGACACATTAGTTTGTACAAGAGAAAACAGCTGTGACGCATCAGCTAGTACAACTTACAACAGCTGTAACACATTAACAGGCACCAGCAGCACTGCCACTACCTCTACCGCCACAAAAGCTGTTACACGACACTTAGTACACAAGACAACGGTTGGACATATCAACTAGTATAAAGATAACAGTTTTTTTAGTGCACAAGACAACGGTTGGACATATCAGCTAGTACAAAGATAGTCGTCACACATCAATAAATACCAAAAAAAAATGACTGCTTATGCAGATAAAATAATGGACATGCCTCATTCCAGAAGTCGTAACTGTTGTGGGTAGTATCACTGACATATATTACCTGGAAGGCATATAATTATGTTATAGGTACTCACGTTGTAGAGTTTTGTTCTCTCTCTCTCTCTCTCTCTCTCTCTCTCTCTCTCTCTCTCTCTCTCTCTCTCTGTGTGTGTGTGTGTGTGTGTGTGTGTGTGTGTGTGTGTGTGTGTGTGTGTGTGTGTGTGTTCTATTTTAAGATCTTTTGAGAATCCTCATAGACATTTTGCATATGTGATAGGTAATATCAAGGACGTAGTTTTGCTTAGAAGCCATATATCTTTGGGGTAATATCATAGACAAATTTACTTATAAGTCATATATATTTTAGGTAGTACCATGGACACATCTAAACCATCAATTTTAAAGGTAATATTGTGGACATATTTTATCTAGAAACCTTAAATATTGCTGACAATGTCGTCGACATATTTTTATATGTACACTATATATGTCAAGTATTATCACCAACTTTCACGTGGAAGTCATTAACGTTTAAGATACCAGTCTGGACATATTGGACACGGAAGCCAATCATGATACAGATGGTATCCTGGAGACATTAAAAAAAAACACCTGGAAGCTATATACAATACAGAACATATCCTAGACACATCCACTCTTTTAAACTTGGAAGCCAGGCATGATATAATGACATTCTGGACATATTTCACCAGGAAGCCACACATTATACGGATTATATCCTGAACAAATTGTTACCTGGAAGCCATGTACAATACAGATGATATTCTGGATATATTTTACTTGGAAGCCACAAAGATACAGATGATATCCTGAGCATATTTCACCTAAAGCCACATACGGCGCAGATGATGTCCTAGACTCATTTTTGCCTGAAAACCCATATGACAAATATGATGTCCTGGACATATTTCACCTGGAGGCTATATATATGCCATAGATGATGTCTTGAATATGTTTCACCAGGAAGCCAGCATGGCGCAGATGGTGTCCTGATATCTTCACTCGGTACCCATTTATGGCACAGATGATGTCCTAGACATATTTTACCCGGAAACTATATATGGTACAAATGATGTTATAGGTATACACAACTGGAAGCCATATACGGCACAAATGATGTCCTGGACATATTCGACCTGGAAGCTATATGTGGCAAAGATGATGTCCTGAACATATGTTCCCTGGAAGCTATATATGGTACACATAATGTTCTGGACATATTCACCAGGAAGCCACATGTGGCACACATGATGTCCTGGACAGAGTTTACACAGAAGCCGTATAAAGCAAGAAGATGTCCTGAAGATGTTTTACTTGGAAGCTATAGATGGCAGAGATGATTTTTGCTGGACATTTTGTTCCTGGAAGCCATGTATAATACAGACGATGTCGTGGACATATCTTACATGGAAATATGTATTGTTGAGATGATATTCTGGACATATTTTAATTTGAAGCCATATATCGCACAGATGATGCTCTGACCATAATTTGCTCGGAAGCTATATATGGTACAGACAATGTTCTGGACATAATTACCAGGAAGCCATATAAGGCACACATTATGTCCTTGACATATTTACCTGGAACCCATATATGACACAGATGATTCTCTGACCATATTTTACCTGGAAGCAACATATGGTACAAATAATGTTCTGGACATGATTACCCAGAGGCCATTTATAGCACACATGATATCCTTGACATATTTTACCTGGGAGGTATAAATGACAAGAAGATATCCTTGGTATGTTTTACCTGGACACTCTGTATGGCCTAGATGATTTTCTGGACATATAGTACTTGGAACGTATACATAATACAGATGATGTCGAGGACATATTTTATCTGAAGGCATGTATTGTACAGAGAATATTCTGGACATATTTTCGCTGGAGGCCATGCTTGATACAGACGATGTTCTGGATATACTTTACCTGGTAGCTATGTATTGTTCATATGAAAATCTGGACATATTTTACGTACAATCTTTATATGGTACAGATGATGTTCTGGTCGTTTACCTGGAAGCCATATTTAGTACAGATGATGTTCTGAAAATATTTTACCTGTGATCAATATGTGGCACAGATGACGTTCTGGACATATTTTACATAGAAGCTATACATGATATAGATGGTGTCGTGGACATACTTTACCTGGAATCCACATATGGCACAGATGATTTGCTGGACCATATTTAGCTGGAAGCCATATATGGCACAGATGACGTTCTGGACATATTTTACCTGTACATTAGTATGGTGCAGATGAAAATCGGGACACATTTTACCTGGAAGTTATACATGGTAAAGTTGATATTCTGGACATGTTTACTTGAAATCCGTGATTGTACAGATGATGTTCTGCACTATGAACTTGGCGGCCAAATATGGTCTGGTAACATCCCAGACAAATTTTACCTGGAAGTCTTTAGTGTTACAATTGTAATCCTGGCTCTGTTTCACTTGGAAGTAATAAATGTTGCAGGTAGTAACCTGTCCATAACGTACGTGGAAGCCAACTACGTTACAAATGAGATTGTGGGCCAGTTTCACCTGGAATTCATGTAAGTTTCAGGTGTAGTTTTCATTGTTACATAACGTACACGGAAGCTACGTATGTTTTAGATGACATCCTGGACTTATTTTACCTGGGTCAGTGTAAGGTGGGAAAGCCCCTGCTGCACAACACCAGCACGGCCTTTGAGATGAGCTCCTGTGTGACCAACAACGACTGCCCAACGGGATTCTTTTGCCACGCTGAGGGCTACTGCTGCCGTGCATCTGGTAAACACGGACACTGTTACTTCTGCCGTACGAATGAGCTGGGTAGATGATGTGTGGATGAGGAAAACACTGACACTGCAACTTCTGTCGTGAGAGTGAGCTGGAATGAGGGTGCGGGGGATGAGGGAATCTCGGAGACTGCACTTATGCTGTGCGAATGACCTGGGATGAGGATGTGTGGATGAGGAAATCACGGACATTGCACTTCTGGCGTGTGAGTGAGCTGGAATGAGGGTGTGGGGGTGAGGGAAACAATGACACTGAACTTCTGTCGTGATGGTGAGCTGATATGTATATGTGCGGATGAAGGAATCACGGACATTGCACTTCTGTCGTGTGAGTGAGCTGGAATGAGGGTGTGGGGGTGAGGGAAACACTGACACTGAACTTCTGTCGTGATGGTGAGCTGATATGTATATGTGCGGATGAAGGAAACACTGACAATGTGCTTCTGTCGTGTGAGTGAGCTGGAATGAGGGTGTGGGGGTGAGGGAAACACTGACACTGAACTTCTGTCGTGATGGTGAGCTGATATGTATATGTGCGGATGAAGGAAACACTGACAATGTGCTTCTGCTGTGTGAATGAGCTGGAATGAGAACGTGCGGATGAGAGAGTTTGTTTTGTTACATTGCACTTATCATATTGTATATGGCACGAGGAGGGCAGACCGAATCTCGCATATGGAATTCGTTGGGATAAAAGAAGTGACACAATACACGAGGCGACGGACAAGGTCAGCCCGATGATTGATCAGCCACTGGACAGCGGTGTTATCTGTAAGATTATCAATGCCATGGAGGAAAACATCGAGACAACAACAACAACAAAAACAACGTGCAACAACAACAACAACACACAAACAAACACGCTATCTGAAACAGAAAAGCTTAAATAACACTATCACTACGGTCCTAATTTATTTTCATTACAGAAAATTAGAATGAAAATGACGTTTCTTTTAGTGTTCCAGTTCATTAACAGACCTTGTGTGGTCTCTTAGTCTTTCTGTTATTTGTGACGTCTGAAAAAGCCGTATTTGTCGGAAATTCCTTTGTCTGATATGTATTGTGAATTAAATAAGCATTATTTTTCTTTGTGTTCGTTTGTTGTTGTTGTTGTTGTTGTTGTTGTTGTTGTTGTTGCTGTTGTTGTTGTTGTTGTCGTACCCTGGCTAAAAGACTCCAGGGATCATCCGGACAGCCGAAGTACTTGAACACTATGGTACACATGCATCAGCTGGGGATGAGAACATTACGTGTGTGACAGTTTCTGATTACCCCGCCATGTGGGCAGCCACACTCCGGCTTCGAGGGGTTTTGGAGACTGATAATGTTATGCTCGGAGCTTGTCACGACCGAAGACAATCCCCGCATAACCATGCAGAGCATAACATCATTTTGATGTAGCCTTGGTGTTCTAGCCTATATCAATTGGTCTGACACAGCCTTAAGCCAAGGCGTGTGTTCGTTTGTAATGTGGCTAATTGTCAACAATACTGCGGTATTTTTCAGTTTTTCTATTATTAGGAGAGCTGTGCCAATATTTGTATAATTTTGTTAGTTGCGTAATGTTTGTAGCGTTATATCACTCGCACATCATTGTTACAGTAGTTACATCTAATCGATGGTTTCTTTCAGTCCCAGCTTAACAATTATGGCTGGATTGCCAATAAAGGTTTGGTGTTTACCGCAGTGCATCGAGTCACTAATATGTGATAAAAAGGTCAACTCTAAAAGCTGCTTTCTACATTTTGGATTTAAGAATGAGCAAGTGTGTAACGTTTGAGTTCAATAATTTTCTAACTCAGTAATGTACAAAATTTGAGTTCAATAATGTGCATACTTGACTCAGTAGAGTGTAAATTTTCAGCTCCACTTTGCTCAAAATTGTGAGCTAAAGGAGTTAATTTTAAGTTCAATGGTGTGCGAATTTCAAGTTTATGATGAGTAAGATTTGAGCCTAATAGGATAAAAATAAATTAAGGTCAATAGTGTGCAAAATTTAAGCTTGTTGTTCAGCTAGATTTGAGCTCAATGCTTTGCAAAGTTTGACTCAATGCTATGTAACATTTTGGCTGAACAATGTGCCAAGTGTTAGGAAAGCAGTGAGTATACAGAACTCAACCGTATGTAAATTTGGAGCTCAGCCAGTTTCCTTTAAGTTTGAGCAACTTCTCCTATAATTAAGTCTCTGCAAGATAACTTTCCCGACATTTATCCGGATATTAGGTCTAAAAGCAATATCTGTGCAAGATAACTTCTCCGATATTTTATACTGATATAAGGCAGCTTTGAAAAGGAGAAAAAACCGCTCCTGTGGAACACACACATAGACATGCCCCCTCTCTCTCTCTCTCTCTCTCTCTCTCTCTCTCTCCTCTCACACACACACACACACACACACACACACACACACACACACACACACACACACACACACACACACACTATATGTCTACTTTACCATGACTAACAGAAACCATCACGAAGGACGGCAGCTGTCCAGACCCCCAGTATCAAGACACCAGTTCGTGCACGGACGAATGTCTCAGTGATGCGGACTGCTCTGGAGCCATGAAGTGCTGCCAGCTGAACGCCTTATGCAACCAAAAACATGCGCAGCTCCCAAGAGCACCGGCCCTGTCTTTAATTTCTGTTGGAATGTGGTAGGTCAAGGTCACTTTCTTTCCTCGTCTAGCTGGAATAGGATAGGTCATAGCCAGTTTCTGTCCTCGTCTAGCGGGAATGGGGTAAATGAAGGCCACTTTTCCTTTCTTGGTGTTGACCGCATAGGGTATGTCACGATTACTTTCTTTCTTGTGTTGCTGGAACAGGGTAAGTCAAGGCCACTTTCTTTCCCGGTGTTACTTGCATGGGATGGCTCACGGCCACTTTTTTCCCTCTTCTTGCTGGAATGGGGTAAGTCAAGGCCGCTTCCTTGCTTCATGTTGCTGGAATTCGGGAGATCAAGGCCATATTTTTTCCTCGTGTGAAAGGAATCTGATAGATCATGGCTATCCCCCCTCCCCCCTACCACCCAATGTTTTACTGTGCAGAATGATTGCATAATCCCGAAAATAATAAACAAGAACCATAACTTTAACTCACATGAAAGGATATCTTCACGCCCTTGACTCCAAGGGAGTGATAATTATGGCACCAATTCGCCCCAGCACAAATGCAGACACAAGAAACAGTCTCTAAAACATGGTTATGTTTGCTGTCTCTAGTTACAGATGCTCTTTACAGTCCCTAATTCATCATTATCACTGCTGTTTTTAATTGTAGGTCCCGTTCATAGTCTGTAATTAATTATCATCTTTGCTGTCTCTAACCACAGGTTCTTTTCTCAGCCTCTGATCAAACTTCGTCATCTTTTGCTGTATTTAATAACAAATTTTATAAAGACATGGTGTAAGTTCCGCAAGATGATACGGTCAAACAGATTACAGGGCAAAACACAATGCATTTGGACCTCTTGGGTCTTCTTCAGACAAAAACAAATAAGTTGTTGCTCGTTCTTCGTTTTCATTGTCCTAAATGTTGTTTGTTTTTTGCCTGAAGAAGACCCAAGAGGTCGAAATGCATTGTGTTTTGTCCTGTAATCTGTTTGTCCGTATCGTCTGGCGGAACTAATACCATGTCTTTTTTTTTATTATTTAATTTGCTTATTTTCCGCCCTCAGTCACCTCGCTTTGAAACTATATTTAATTAGTTCTCATTTACAGTCCCTGACTCATCATAAAAATTTCTGTTGCCTCTATTACATATCATATCCTTTACAGTCCCTAATACATCATCGCCCTTTGTTGTCTCCAATTACGGGTCCCCCTTATAGTCCCTAATTCATCATTGTCTTTGTTGTCTCTAGTTACTGTTCCCCCTAGTCTTCAATTCATCATTATCTTTGTTGTCTCTAGTTATAGGTCTCCTTTACAGCCCCTGATTAATCATTCTGTTTGCTGTTTCTATTTACAGATCCCCTGTACAATTTTTAGTTCACCATCATCATCATCATCATCATCATCATCATCATCATCATCATCATCATCATCATCTTTGCTGTCTGTAGTTACAGGTCCTCTTTACAGTCCCTAAACCACCCTCACCATCTTTGCTGTCTATAGTTACAGTCCTTTTTACAGTCCCTAACCCATCATCACCATCCTTGCTGTGTATAGTTACAGGTTCTCTTTACAGTCCCTGAACCATCATCACTATCTTTGCTGCCTATAGTTACATGTCCTCTTTACAGTCCCTAAACCATCCTCACCATCTTTGTTGTCTATAGTTACAAGTTTTCTTTACAGTCCCTAAGCCATCATCACCATCTTTGCTGTCTATAGTTACAGGTTCTCTTCACAGTCCCTAAACCATCATCACCATATTTGCTGTTTATAATTACAGGTTCTCTCTACAGTCCCTAAACCATCCTCACCATCTTTACTGTCTATAGTTACAGGTTCTGTTTACAGTCCCTAAACCATCATCACTATCTTTGCTGTCTGTAGCTACAGGTTCTCTTTACAGTCCCTAAACCATCCTCACCATCTTTGTGTCTATAGTTACAGGTTCTCTTTACAGTCCCTAGACCATCATCACCATCTTTGTTGTCTATAGTTACGTGTCCTCTTTACAGTTCCAAACCATCATCACCATCTTTGCTGTCTATAGTTACAGGTCCTTTTTACAGTCCCTAAACCATCATCACCATCTTTGTTGTCTATAGTTACAGATTCTCTTTACAGTCTCTAAACCATAATCACCATCTTTGCTGTCTATAGTTACAGGTTCTCTTTTCAGTCCTTAAACCACCTTCATCATCTTTGCTGTCTATAGTTACAGGTTCTCTTCACAGTCCCTAAACATTATCACCATCTTTGCTGTCTATAGTGACAGGTTCTCTTTACAGTCCCTAAACCATCATCACCACCTTTGCTCTCTATAGTCACAGTTCTCTTTACAGTCCCTAAACCATCATCACCATCTTTCCTGTCTACAGTTACAGGTTCTCTTTACAGTCCTTAAACCATTATCACCATCTTTGCTGTCTATAGTTACTGGTTCTCTTTACAGTCCTTAAAGCATCATCACATTCTTTGCTGTCTATAGTTACATGTCCTCTTTACAGTCCCTAACCCATCATCACACCTTTGCTGTCTATAGTTACAGGTTCTCTTTACAGTCCGTAAACCGTCATCACCACCTTTGCTGTCTATAGTTACAGATTCTCTTACAGTCCCTAAACCATCATCACCATCTTTGCTGTCTATAGTTACAGGTTCTCTTTACAGTCCCTAAACCACCATCACCATCTTTGCTGTCTATAGTTACAGGTTCTCTTTACAGTCCCTAAACCACCATCACCATCTTTGCTGTCTGTAGTGACAGGTTCTCTTTACAGTCCCCAAACCATCATCACCAGCTTTGCTGTCTATAGTTACAGATCCTTTTTACAGTCCCTAAACCATCATCACCACCTTTGCTGTCTATAGTTACGTGTCGTCTTTACAGTCCCAATACCATCATCACCACCTTTGCTGTCTATAGTTACAGATTCTCTTTACAGTCCCTAAACCATCATCACCATCTTTGCTGTCTATAGTCACATGTCCTTTTTAAAGTCCTAAAACCATCATCACCATCTTTGCTGTCTATAGTTACATGTCCTCTTTACAGTCCCTAAACCATCATTACCACCTTTGCTGTCTATAGTTACATGTCCTCTTTAGAGACCCCAAACCATCATCACCATCTTTACTGTTTATAGTCACAGTTCTCCTTACAGTCCCTAAACCATTATTATCATCTTTGCTGTCTATAGTTACAGGTTCTCTTTAAGTCCCGAAACCATCATTGCCATCTTTGCTGTCTATAGTTACATGTCCTCTTTACAGTCCCTAAACCATCATCACCACCTTTGCTGTCTACAGTTACAGGGTCTCTTTACAGACCCAAAACCATCATCACCATCTTTGCTGTCTATAGTTACAGTTCTCTTTACAGTCCCTAAACCATCATCACCATCTTTGCTGTCTATAGTTACAGGTTCTCTGTACAGTCCCTAAACGATCATCACCATCTTTGCTGTCTCTAGTTACAGGTTGCATGGTCTAGTCCATTGTTCAGTCCCTAATGATGATTGTCATGAGCAAAATGGTGGATGATAACGAGAATAATGTATCTTGTGTGATGGTGACTACGGCAACGGAATTATGACAATGACGTCAACTGCGATGACGAAGACAATCAGGATGTTGACGATTTCTGTTTAATTTACAGTACTGTCCGTTGGGCTATGAGTGCAAAGTTGATGCCAACAACAATCCCTACTGTGCCTGGAAAGGTATCTCTGGCTGGTGGGATCTCCTGAACGGTTCGGATGACTAAGCTCGTCTAGGTGAGTTCCTGAGATGACTTTCATCTTCACCTAGTCTCCGAATATCAACAGCAGCAATGTCTGTGTGTAAGCAGTATCCTTAACAAAATCAAAAATACTGGCAGCAACAATACTAAAACAGTAGTAGTAACAAAGCTAAAAGGGTGGTAACAAACAGAAAACAACAACGACAGCAACAACGACGGCAACGACAACAACAATAACAACAACCAACGACAAAAGAGAACAGTAACAACAGATAAGCAGTGACAACAACAATAGAAAAAAAAGTCAATAACAAAAACATCCGCAAAGAAAACAGTTGCACAAACATTTGAAAGAACAGAAGCAACAACAAAGGCCAAAAAGCAAGAAGGATCATACTTGTTTTGAATACTGTTTTATTTATTTTTCTGTTTATTTCATTTATTCGTTCATTCTTTAAAGACATCTATTCATTTTTTTTTTATTAGTGTGGGGATCGAAGTGACTTAGAGGAGCTATTCCGTTCACGTTAAAAGCACTCTATTTTTACATTTCATTTGTTTCCTCGTTTTCTTTGATTAATCTCATGCACACAAAGATATTGAATGAACCGAAAATGATTCTTTTAGTATTATTTTACAATCTTATATGATTTTACATCTGGATGAATTCAATGATGAATGAGATCGTTATTAGGAGACAATGGGACCTGCGAAGATCCCTTTCTTCCATTAAGAAAGGGTGAACACCGTAGTCGCACCTTCTCGCCACGTTAATGTGGGTGTTTCCTCAGGGGGACATGGGGCAGGTTGTTTTCACTAACGCGGCACGGGAGCGGAATACTGGCGCTATATCAAAACTAGATCCCGGCCTCTCCAATCAAGGAAAGCCGCAGGCTAGACCAGTCCAGATGGAGGAGTAAGGCCCCCACCAAAATGGAAGGAACTGAGTGAAGGCCCACCGGCGTGTGGATACGCCCTGACACTGCTCCAAGCCTTACCCCAGCCATGGGTTAAATGGCAAAAGCATCCAGCCTGCCGAAGACGGAGTGTGTCAGCTACGGCGCAGGTCCTGGGGATAAATTAGGACACACACGCATCAACGATTATGGTCATGCGTCAGACTACCTTGTTGTCATGGCGTCGTCCCTATCAGCGACAACCGGGAGGGACGGAGCCGGGCCCTTAGCCTCAAAGGGGCCCACCCAAGCGACCGGTGCCTCTGTTAACCTGACGGTCGGGGGAAGGCAGAGTAGAGCGACTGACCAGACTACCCAGCCTCCTACCACCCTTACAGTGGCTCAGTGGAATGCAGAAGGACTAGGGAACAAGAAGCCAGAACTGCAAAAGTTTCTCAGCAAAAACAACATCGATGTCATCTGCATCCAAGAAACACACTTGAAAGATCATCGACGTTTCTTCGTAAGAGGCTACGAGACATTTCGCCAAGACCGCGAAGACAGACACAAGGGAGGAATCATTACCCTTGTCAGAAACTCCATCCCTGCAGTAGAGACAAACAGATCAAGAAGACAAGAACTAGAACACCTGACTGTCAAGCTCTTGCTCCCCAGTGGAGACCTACGGATCACCAACTGCTACAGCCCATCAACCTCATCTCTTACGCTACACAACGTGAAGCTAGAAGCTTACAGACACCTGGTGGTTGGAGACTTCAACAGCCACTCGCAAAGCTGGGGATATGAGGAAATGGATGCCCGTGGTGAGGAAGTGGAAGATTGGATGATGGAAAATAATCTAGTACTCATCAACCAGGCGGACGACAAACCAACGTACTTCTCCAGAGCCTGGAAAACCACCTCCACACCAGACCTGGCAGTAGCTACTGAGGACATTCACAAGCTCACGTCCAGAGAAGTCAGCACCCAGCTTGGAGGGAGCGACCACCTGCCAGTCATTCTCAACATCTCCAGCTTAGGATGTACTGAGCGCAACATGCAACCAAGTTGGAACTTCAAACGAGCCAACTGGACCCTCTTTGCAGAAAAGGCTGACCACCACACCAAAAACATTTGCTGTGCAAATGACCTGAACAAGAACGTCCAGAATTTCACTGATGCAGTTCTTCAGGCAGCAAAGCAGGCAATCCCAAGGGGCAAAAGAAGACATTACCTGCCATACTGGAGTGACACACTGGAACAGCTTCACACTGAAATGGACAATGCCAGAGAAGCTATGGAGCAAACCCCCACTCCAGAGAACCTAGTGAGGCACAACAACGCCAAAGAAGCTTTCAACCAACAGAAGAAAGCTGAACTCCAAAAGAGCTGGAACGAGAAGACCAGCAGCCTCAACATGGAGAAGGACACCAGCAAGCTGTGGAATCTGACAAAAGCCCTGAATGAAGACACCAGAGCGGGACACAGCAAAACCGTCATCGAGGAAAATGGTACACACCACACGTGAAGGAAAGCAGCAAACATCCTGGCAGAATTTTACAAAGAGGAAAGCAAAGCAACAATACCCATTGCCCGAGTGCAGGAAGTCAGCAAGGAAACCAGGGAGAAGCTGAAACACCAGAACCCTACACCGTCCATGATGTCAGCCTTCTCCATGACTGAACTCAATGCAGCCATTAAAAAACTAAAGCCAAAGAAAGCCCCAGGGAAAGATGGTGTTACCAATGACATGATCAGGAGACTTGGAACCACAGCAAAACAGAAGCTCCTTCTGATCATCAACCAGTCATGGAGCTCAGGGAAATTCCCAGACCGATGGAGAGAAGCAGTCATCATCCCCATCAGAAAGAAACAAAAAGACAAAACCAAGAAATCCAGCTACCGACCAATCAGCCTCCTCAGTTGTCTGGGCAAGGTGATGGAAAGAATGGTGAACACAAGACTGCTGAAACACCTGGAAGAAAATCACCTGCTCAGCAACACACAGTCAGCATACAGGAAAAACCACAGTACGGAAGACCAGCTTGTGTACCTCGCCCAACAGATCGAAAACGCCTTTCAGGAGAAGAAAAAGGTACTCGCTGTCTTTGTGGACCTGACCAAAGCCTTCGACAAGGTATGGAAGGAAGGACTTCTCCTGAAGCTGCTAAACAAGAAAGTGGAAGGGAATATGTACCGCTGGATACGCAACTTCCTCCAGTACCGCACAGCAAGAGTTCAGCTTGATGGGAAAATTAGCCACCGAATCACTCTACAACAAGGTGTACCACAAGGAAGAGTCATCTCCCCTACACTCTTTCTCATCTTCATTGATGACATCGCTGAGAAGCTCACCAAGCACATCTCCAGAGCTCTCCACGCCGACGATTTTGCTGCCTGGAGTGCTGCAGAACATTTAACCACAGCCAGCTACAGGATGCAGGAAGCACTGGAACACGTCGGAAGATGGGCCTCTGACTGGGGCGTAGAAGTCAATGCCACCAAGACAGTGGCCACAGTCTTCTCGCTGTCGCCACTGCGAGAAACCATCAGCCTGAAAATAAATGGAAGAGAGCTAAAACAAGAAGACAACCCAACATACCTAGGCATCAAGCTGGACAAGCGGCTTACTTGGAATCCGCACCTCAAGAACATTGAAAACGAAGCAGTCAGGAAGCTCGCCATCATGAAGAAGCTGGCCGGTACATCCTGGGGCGCAAACAGCAGCATCCTGCAGAAGGTGTATGTGGGTACCGTCAGACCAACCCTGGAGTATGGCAGTTCTGCATGGGCCACTGCATCCAAGACCAACACCAGTCGCCTGAACAAAGTGCAGAATGCAGGATTGCGACTGATCACTGGAGGGATGAAGACTACCCCAATCCAAGCCATGGAGAAGCTTACTAGTCTACATTCCCTCGAAGACAGACGCGAGGAGAAGGTTTTCATCCACAGTGAAAAGTTACTGCGTATGCCTACCCACCCCATGCACACCGAGATGCAGAACCCCACCAAAAACAGGCTAAAGAGAACAAGTTTCAACCACCTGTCTAAGAGCCTGCATCGCAGCAATGAAGACCTGCTGCCTGTTTCACCAGCCGAAATGGAGATGCTTCCAAATGTTGAGGAACCAGACAATCACCTGGAAGATGTCGCAATCATCACCGAAGTTCCTGGCATTAAAAGAATGGACCGTCAAGCCCCTCAAGTAATGAAAGCTCTAGCACAGGAGATGATCGCCAACCAATACAACCCCAGTGAGTGGACCCACGTCTTCACAGATGGATCCTCAGAAGGAGCAGTCAAGAATGGAGGAGCAGGGTTCTTCATCAGACACACCAATGGAAGATTGACACACAAGGCCTTCCCTACTGGAAAGATCTCCTCCAACTACAGAGCGGAGGCAATAGCACTGCTCCACGCAGTGAGGATCTTTCTGGAACCGGCCAGCCCATCACAGAAGGTTGTCTTCTTCACAGACTGCCGATCTCTGCTGCAGGGACTTCAGAACACAAGAAATGAACAACATACGCAAGACATCAAGGCTGCCCTCCATGAACTCTCAAAACAGTCTGTCATTACGCTTCAGTGGATTCCGTCTCATTGTGGGATCATGGGCAACGAAAAAGCTGATGCTCTCTCCAAAGCAGGCAGCAAAATGGAGCAGTTCAGCCACCCCGTGACCTACAGGGAGGCCAAGACCATCATCCACAACCAGTTTCAGTCCCAGTGGAAGAGAAGGCTGGGTGCAGAGAGTGGTGCTGACCCGATCCACCAGCTCCAAAGGCACCAGCAGACAATCCTCTTCAGACTGAGGACCGGCCACTGCAGACTGCTGAGCCACCTTAACCGCCTGAAGATCACCTACACTGACCAGTGTCCATGCGGCACTGGACCCCAGACCCCTGAACATGTCCTCCTGCGCTGTCCTACTCACGCAGCTTTACGACACAAAACCTGGCCGGGGGAGCGGAGTTACAGGCGCAGCTTTGGGGAGCCCGTTCTGACCTGGAGAAGACCGCGGGCTTCATCATGGCGGCCGGGTTACAAGTCTGACGCATCCAGCTTCAATCGAACGCAGAAGAAGAAGGAGACAATGGCAAAATGTATAGAGGTGGTGATAGTGGGTTGGTGAATCTGTGATATTCACTGCAGTATTTTGGCCCTTCTTGTGCATCAGTAATTATTGTTATTTTAGTTTACTTGTTTGTTTGTTTGTTGCTTTAGAACGATAGGCCTCGTGATTAAGTTTATTTTATGAACATTTTTAAATGTACAAAATGTACGTCGGGTAATATGTGAAGTGAACTTATTATGGTATGTGTGAGACGTGAAGAGGGGGAGGAAGACAGGGAAGACAGAGAGAAACACAGATGTATAATTTTCAGTCAGTACAGGAATCTACGCGTGGTGAAAGTATTGTTTTCTTTTACGCTTTCATATATTTATACATTTATTCTTGAATATGGATGATGGACGAACAGACATTTCGTGTCCTAAAAGCAAAGAGGAAATGGCAGCTACATCAATGTCAAAATAGTAACAACACTAATGGGCAACACAATATCATAATAACAACAATACAGCAGCAGCAACAGTGAAACAGCAGCCATAACAATGGCAAAACGATACATCAGCAACAGCGGAACAACAAATGCCAACACTGCTGCATAATGGCTACACGATAGCAACAATAGCTGATCAGCACCAACAGCAGGTAACCGGTGGCAACAACAACAGTAAAACAGCAGGAATAGCAATATTATAAAGGCAACACTCAAACATGGACGACAAATCTTCCCACTACCATTAACAAAACACAGCATTTGATACTTTGACTTCCACGTCCTGCTCAGATTCTACTCTGACAAAGAAGATTTCACACTGGAAGCAGCCAAAATGTCGATTTTTTTTTTACCACCTGTGGATGCCACAGAACTGTCATTGATGTTCTCAGCTGCACCATAGCTGTGTCCAGAACCACTGCCTTGAAAGCCCAACCTCCAAAAGAAACAGACAGAACCATCACCTGTCCTCCTCTTCCACTCACCCACACTTCCCTTCTACAGGATCTCCAAGTCCAACTAGCACATAGTATATGATCACGAACCTGCCCCTCAGGGGAAACCGATGATTACTTTGAGGGTGACAAAAACTTCAAAGAGCTACTCGTGTGCTTCAAACTGAACAAAATCACCACACCTAAGTCACCCAGTACCTCTCCCTGTTCAAAACCCAACCGAAAATCTGTCCTCGTACCAAGCCAGACACCGTCCTATATGGCCCTAAAGGCTGGTACAAAATTGAATGTAAATTGTGTATGCTATCCACTATCACTGCATTTGAAGACCTATGTCGGTGACGCATTCCGCACATTCGATCCACGCATTTCTGAACATCTGGACGATATCCGCCGTCACAGACCCAAAACCAGTCGCTCCGCATTTCAGTCATCCCCAACACATCAATCATCTCAAAGTCTTCAGCGCGTTGGCAGTTCACAGAGTGACAACTTCGGGCACATCATTCAGGAATCCTGTCTTGTTGCTGTTTGGGAACCCTCTGCCCACTTGACATCAACCAACCAAACAAGCAAAAATTGCATGTACCTGTCCATCCATACAGCACTGGCCCGCGGTACTCTCAGCAGACACATTACCACACCATTCACTATTTACTTCAGGTATGTGTTACAGCTATTCTTTCTTTTCTTCTTCCTTCACTTCTTAGTTTTCTTTTTCAATCTATTCTTCATTACAAATCTTCGTACCTCCTTTTCTTATTCTGATTTTCTTTCAAGCACAGCTGACTTCTGCAGATATTCAGGCGATAGGTATGTATCCGTGAATTGTAGTAGTAGTAGTAGTAGTGGTGGTGGTGGTGGTGGTGGGGTAGTGGTAGTAAAAATAGTAGTAGTATTCAATCGTAAAAAACGATCAGTCCTGTCAGTGTATGCATCACCTCTCTCTCTCTCTCTATCGGTGTGTGTGTGTGGTGTGTGTGTGTGGTGTGTGTGTGTGTGTGTGTGGTGTTAGTGGTGTGTGTGTTGTGTGTGTGTGTGTGTGCGCGCGTGCATGTGTGTCATGTGTGTGTGTGTGTGTGTGTGTGTGTGTGCGTGGCGCGTGCGTGCGCGCGTGTTGCGTGTGCAGTTCTCATCCATGTCACTGACCGAATGGGAAAGTCAGGGTAGCAGCTCACCTCTTACCTTCTGTTTGGTGTGCTGGTTTTCTCCACAGATGTGTCCTTCACCTTGAGAGACTTGTCGGATAGCTGGCCCCTGCATCCTTCACCTTGAGGGATAGTTGACCCCTGCATCCTTCACCTTGAGGGACAGCAGACCCGTGCATCCTTCACCTTATGGGGTGGTGAACTTTGCTGTAGCTGTTCCACCTTCGCTGCTTACATACTTGCCGAATGTTCAGAATGGCTTCTCACATGGATTTTTCATACCTCATATGATTTTGCTCATTACAAGGATCTTGTCCCCCGTATGACTTTGCTCCTAACAAGGATCTTGTCCCCTCATATGACTTTGCTCCTTACAAGGATTTTTTTCCTGATATAACTTTGTTCTTCACATAACCTAGCTCCCCACATGACTTTGCTTTTCATACGACTTTGCTCCTCACGACTTCGCTCTTCATAGCTTTGTTGTCATATACTTAGTTCCTCACTACTATTCTCACGTGACTTTGTTCCTCTAATGAGTTTGCTCTTCTTATGGCGTTATTCATCACCTAATTTTGTTCCTCGCATGACCTAGTTCCTGACATGACTTTGCTCTTTATATGACTTTGTTCCTTACACGACTTAGTTCCTGACATGACTTTCAGTTTCTGACATGACTTTGCTGTACCTGTCTTGAGGACTTCACTCCAAGATAACCTGGCTTTTTACGATCTGCTTAGCTTAGGTATAGCATCCAGATGACCATTTTGGGGAAACGAAACACACAGAAACCTCCTTCTCTTCCTCCCCCCCCCCCCCCCCCCCCCCCCTCATTTATCCGTAACAACAAACAAAAAGTGCTCTCTTTCGCACCCTCCCTCCCTCTCTCTCTTGTATGTTTAGAATTATTTCTTAAACACTGTCAGTCCATGTGATTTTCCTAAGAATTATATTTCATTGATTGTAACCTTTTTGGTATTTATTCGTTGTGTGGTGGTGGTTGGTTTTTGTTGTTGTTGTCATTTATTCGTCATGATTAAAATTTTCCTTTCCTCTTAAGTAGTATAATCCATATTTATGGCATGAACTGGGTGGACAAAAAGCATATGCATGCTCATCTATTATCCTCGGAAATATAGAATTTTGTCTTGTCTTAGTTGGCTCTCTCTCTCTCTCTCTCTCTCTCTCTCTCTCATATCCTCAGAATTATTTGTTGAACATTTTCTACCCATGCGATATTTGAATAGATACTGTGCGTTTTTTTCATGTATTACACTAACTTATGCTTTTTTTTTGCGTTTACTTAGTTTGTCGTGGTAGCTGGTTTTTGTTGTTTCTGTCGTATATTCGGCATGATTTTATTTTTTTCCTTTCAGATGGTGTAATCCATGTACAGGGCAAAAACAGGATAAGAAGTGTATGTATACTAATCTATTACCCTTGGAAATAAAGAAATTTGTCTTAGCTTGGCTTGTCCTCTCTCTCTCTCTCTCTCTCTCTCTCTCCTCTCTCTCAAGTGCCTGCCCTATTTCGGCAGTGCTGCACGTGTGTTAGTATGGAGTAGAGTGACTACATGTTTGTGTCACTGATTTAGTTATTATCACTGGTAAGATGTGCCACCTATATAATATGACTTGAAAGTATTGAGGCTGAAGGCTGATAGATAAGATATTGTCAGCACAAGTTCAGTAACCACAGCCTTTTGATCCCTGTCCCAACACAACCTGCTGGTACAACAACTTGTGTAGAGAAAACATGACAAACCGGGCATTAAAAAATGGCAACGATAATGCGGAATATGGCAGCAGCTGTACAACCTCTATAACAGGACATTAAAAGGGCCACAATACTGCAAAATAAGGCAGCTGCTGTACGACCTCTATTGGTCTTTGGTTAGACCTGTTGGTGCAACTTCAAACATCACAATGTTTGGATCCTGACACCAACGTATATTGTCTACATGATTATGGTGCCGCGTTTGATGTCATAGGCGCAATGCCCTTCCACATAGGCTTCAGAATGGTTTTTGATGAATTGGCCACACTCTCTCTTTCACTCCTCCCTCCCTTGCAGAGAAAAACCAAACCGTTGTCATTTCCGTCACGATTTCAAGCCCATCTCCTCTCCAGTATGGTGTCCCCTAGGGTTTCCAACATTGGTCCTCTTCTCTTTCTTTCATTTTTTATTTGTAGCAGTGGTGTAAAAAAAAAATCCAAAAATATTGTATTTCTGCTGTTAGCTTTGCAGACAATAATCAGCTATGCTATTCTGCAAGGGCTGGATGTAGATACCCTGACTGTTAGCTCAAGACAGGCATCACATTACAATGTAAACTGAACTCTAGTGACGCTATAGAAGCTGTAGTTAAATGATGGGAAAACTGAAGTTCTTAATTGACAGTAAAAATGGAGCAGATTTAATTCCGTCCATTTCAAGTACGCGACGCTTGGTGTTTTCCTTCCAACCCAACTCGTAATCTAGGTATTGCACTTGACCCCAAAACTGTCAATGAATTGACAGTTCAGAAATCTCTCAGTGTTGATGTTTGGAACTTTGCAGAATTGCACAGATTCACAACGATCTGACCTGCAGTCCACAAAGCTGCAGATGATTTCTCTCGTCTTTCATTTCTGCAACATTTGCTGCCTGGTGGTCCTATCCACGATGACAAACTTCATCAAGGATCAAAAGTATGAACAATTGATCCCTTTTAGATGCCACTGGCTTCCAATCCATCCAAGAACTGGGCACAAAACAGCCACCGTTTAAATACACATGGGGAACAAAGCTTGAGTTCTGTTCGCCACACTTGGCTGCTGACGGTGTCAAACTGAACTATCAAGTGTAAACCACAAACACGGTGGTTCACGTGCAGTCGATAAGGCGCAAAGTAACAATTATTGAATGTGCAGTTCGAAACAGAGAATTTCGACAAATTTTCATCTTCAGTAGCTGATTGCTATCTTTGATATTTTTTTTCTACCATTTATGACATCTGCTGAAGATACTACGAAAGGTAATTAATGATTTTCAGTCTTCGATTCACCATAATACATATCTGTGTACGCCTGTTCAAGTGTCATGTGTGAAGGCAAATGTTTTTATGGAAATTGTTATAGATGATTAGAGAGAAAAAGGAAAAATGCAATTTTGTATGAAAAATTATGTGTCACAATGGTTAACGTTTGTGGTGGGCTGAACAACCCCCCAACGTTTAAATATGACAAGTAAAACAGTTTGAAGCTGATTTTGTTAGGAAGATGAGAGTCGCGGAATGCACGTAGGCTATTCATGTAATTGTGTGATTGATTGTGAACTCAACTGTAACAAGATACACGCTGAAAGATAACATATGCGCGAAGCTCCCGAACGGTGCGCAGTTGTTGAATTCGGACGACGATTACAACTACAGCTAGTCTTTGCTATGCTGTATCTGCATTGCTTAATTTTGTGTTAGCAAACCTACTGGGCCTCTTTTGGCTCATTATCTGTCTTTTTTTTTTTTTTTTTTTTTTTTTCCTGTCCCAACCTCTGCACCCCTCAGAGGCAGTGCACCCACGCCACTCATTCCGACACCCCGTCCACAGCCACAGCCCGGTTGGCCCCGCTGCAGCCCCGGCACCGGCAATCCGCAGGGAGCAGTCAATGTCAAATCGTCAAGAGGCGACCCACCGGAGGAGACACTGCATTGCTGCCGAGTCACTTCGGCGGTGTTCAGTGGCGCCTGTTCTGATCTAACATACGCAGGACACCACCTACTAAGCCCCCTACTGACGACAATAATTGCTTAGTCGCGGAGCCGGCGTGAATGAGCTCTCCCTCCGGAGGGCGCCACCACGTCCGTCCAACGACAGTCCCCATGGGCTCGCCAACGGAACAAAACCAAGGCCACAGACGTGGAGAGGACATCGAAATTGAGGTCACCATGAGAGCAGGGCATGAAGGACCACAGAACTTGAGACATTTTTTTTTTGTTATGCTGATCGATGAGAATGAGGATGATTAAGGATTTGCATTGCGGTCTGAGACTACATGACAGGGCTGTACTCTACGCTTCCTTTCATAATATATCCCGGCGTCAACCAGGCCCGAGAGATACAGGCACCTCCAGTGTTGGTCGGGAAATTTGAGCAACACTCTCAGAAACGCATCCATTAAGTAGATGAAACTCGACTGTGTGGTCCCAGTCTTCCCAACTGAGTCCGCAGCAAACTCAAGTCTGGGTAGGAGCCGGTCGGGGCAGAAAAACCCACATGACTCTGATGGGATTCGAACCCACGACTTCCCAGCCGGGAGTCCGCGACGCTAACCACTTCGCCACGGCGGCTGGTCGTCTTTCATTCTTTTCCAGATTATTTGTTTGAAGAGACTGAAGCTCTCGGGTAAATTACTTATCTTTCTCTTTACGTAGTATCTGGATAACATTATTTACTTCAGCTGTTCTTCGAGTGTATTCTCTCATACTGGACACTAAACAAGATTGTCTTCGTTCAGCTAAATTTGTTTAAAAATTTGTTTGTTTCTATCTTTTATCGTTGTCTTCATCTTCTTCTTAATTTTGTTTCTTTGGTTTTCAAAAGCTGATCTTGTGTGTGTTGTTGCTGCATGCACGCAAACGACCGTTTATGTTTCCGTGATCAAACAGTAAGATAAACACTGATCAGCCTGCGCGGATTCTGGGATCTTTCAAGTCTAACCAGAGTATACTTCGGTGCCAGAGAACGAATGCGGCGTCCCAAAAACTATAAAACCACTTATCAGGGGAAACAACTCATTTTCTTGCAACTGCTTTATTGCAACAGATTGTTTCCCATTGTACACCTGTGTCTGTCTCCGTGAATTTTGTAGTTGTTTGGTTGTGTGTGTGTGTGTGTGTGTGTGTTTTTTTTCAGCTTCAGCCTCCTGTATAAGAGTTGGGTTATGAAAAACAAAAACAAAAACAAACAAACAAACAAAAAAATCGTTCAAACAAAATGAAAAATACGTTTTTTTTTTCTACAATGGAGGTGATCCTGCTGATTTGTCATCTTTAAAGTTCGACAGGATGACACTTTAGTACGTATACTCAGTTACATTCTTTAGCGTATGCCTTCAGCCCTGATACGGCCCTCTGCGGTCGGCAGGGCTATAAGCAAAATCACCATTAAAATAGCGCATGTTCTACATTCAAGCTTGCATGGCATTTACACAATGCAAGAAAGAGTTTGTGTTTTCTTAAAATATGAAGCATATAAAGTTGGTGTCAGGACATGAAAACAATACAGCATATAGCAATATCACTCATTCTGTGTTACTGCAGGCTTGAGATGCTTTTAAAAATACTTGTGCTAATAAGCTGTCTTGTTGTTGTTATTGTTGTTGTTGTTGGTGTGTGTGTGTGTGTGTGTGTGTGTGTGTGTGTGTGTGTGTGTGTGTGTGTGTGTGGAGAGAGAGAGAGAGAGAGAGAGAGAGAGAGAGAGTTCTAGTGAAACATATAATTAAATGCTGTAACAACATCACCTCAATCTATTCAAAAAGTACAAGAACTCATATAATGCTTAGTTTTTGTTTTTTTCGAATTTCTTTTGGACTGACACATTCCGATCTTAGAGTTTTTGAATATACATCTAATCCAAGACAACAACAACGTCTTTTTTCTTTACTGACACAAATTCACCATGCAGACTCTGTATGCCTTTTAATTGGTGGACAACAACCTGTTAATTTCAATTGACCACATGCACCACATTTTTGCAGATCTGCACAATGCTTGAAGCATATCGTTACAAGCTATCTGCATAAAGTATACAGCTCGACGCCCAACGCTCAATACATAATGCTGGACACTTACTATTTACAGCTCAATGCCCACCGGTCAATGCATATTGCTGGACACTTACTGTATACAGCTCAACGCCCACCGGTCAATGCATATTGCTGGACGCTTACTGTTTACAGCTCAAAGCCCAACGTTCAATACATATTGCTGGACACTTACTGTATACAGCTCAATGCCCACCGGTCAATGCATATTGATGACACTTACTGTTTACAGCTAAACGCCCACCGCTCAGTGTATATTGCTGGACACTTACTGTTTACTGCTCAACGCCCACCGCTCAGTGTATATTGCTGGACACTTACTGTTTACAGCTAAACGCCCACCGCTCAGTGTATATTGCTAGACACTCACTATTTACAGGTCAACGCCCACTGCTCAGTGAATATTGCTGGACACTTACTGTTTGCAGCTTAACACCCATCGCTCCGTGCATATTGCTGGATAACTTATTGTTTACAGCTTAACGCCCACAGCTCAATCCATATTGCTGGATACTCATTGTTTACAGCTCAACGCCCACAGCTCAACGCATATTGCTGGACACTTACTGTTTACAGCTCAACGCCCACAGCTCAACGCATATTGCTGGACACTTACTGTTTACAGCTCAACGCCCACAGCTCAATGCGTGTTGCTGGACACTCACTGTTTACAGCTGTACACCCAACACTCTTCTACGATGCCAGCCAATCGATGCTCGCCACTTTACATCACCGCTCGGTGCTACCATGCAACGATGACTGCTCCGCACCAACCACATAAAGTTTAATGATCGACCCGAACTGCACGATAATGATTGCCTGACGCAAATCAAACGAGTCACAGCACAACCGTGATTACACTTTGTCATTCTCCACACTTGCCTCCCTATGCTCACTGTCTGTCAAACCAACACTCAACACATACCGCCCGGTGCTATGTTTGAACGCTACCAGCAGACGCTTATTGCCTGGAGCTTGAAGCTCGATGCTCGACGTTCATCACTTGATGCCTTCCTCCTGACAATCAACGGACAATGCCTGTCATTCTTCCTTCATCGCCTGACATCTGATGCTTAGATAGCCACTTGATGCACACCGCTTGTTTGTTAATGCCTTCTGTCTGACCATTGCTGCGTTGTACTTATCACTGAGTGCTCTTCTTTTGATCTATCTATCTATCTGTCTGTCTGTCTGTCTGTCTATCTATCTATCTATCTACCTACCTACCTGTCTATCTATCTATCTACCTACCTGTCTACCTACCTACCTACCTACCTATCTATCTATCTACCTACCTACCTACCTGTCTATCTATCTATCTCTACCTACCTACCTACCTACCTATCTACCTATCTATCTATCTACCTACCTACCTACCTGTCTATCTATCTATCTATCTATCTATCTATCTATCTATCTGTTAATCCAAGGGAAGAAACATTTTGTGCCATGGGTTTTTAATTCCGGAAAATACATTGTAGTCCAGATATAATTGTAGGTTCTTAGAAGGCTTTGAAGCTTTCTGGAAAATGTTTCAGAAGTTGGTAATGGGTGTCGTCAAGGCCAGGAGCAGAATCGTGAGAGGTTTGTAAATCTGATTTCAGTTCATCGATTGAAAATGGCAGGTTGTAGACTTCAGTGTTTTCAATGGTGAAGTTACAAGCAGATTTTTCTTTGCATTTGGTTGCTTTTCAAGAAGAGAGCAGATTTTTTTTTAGTAGAGAACAAGTACTATTCAATGGTGGTGGCCAACAGATTGGCAACAGCCTGATTGCCAGTAATCAGTGCATCTGCACGTTATAAACTGATGGGTTGGTGTTTTAATCTTTGATTTTCTTGATAATTTTTCAGGCTTTTTTCTCGGATGTTTTGGACGTCAGCTTCGAACAGAAGTCTTCACAAGAATGACGTTTAATTAATTTAGAAATAGGTCTTGATTTGGTTCACAGTTTTTGATGGGCTCGAGCGCTGGGCGCTGATGGTCTGTGGTAAAAAAAAAAACAAAAACAAAAACAAACAAACAAACAAACAAACAAACGCCGAGCAAAGTTGCGTTCTTGTGTAATGTGCTGGCATTCAGAGTTAAACAAGGGTGTTTTAGGCTTTGTAGTTTGTTAGATGAAGTTGCAAATACTGCCTTTTGCAAATTTCAAGCGTTATGTCTGTCAGATATTTGGAAGGGTCCAGACTTTTCCCTTCGATAAGTTCTTTTTGGATGCATCCTGCAAACAGGTCGCAGTTAACTTTTGGATGATTGATGTACACAGGGAAACCGCAGCTTACTTTAGTATTATATTTCAGGACAACTGGAAAGTGGTAACCTCCATAAAGATGGTCATGAGCACACCACTCTCGTCCAGGACCAGTGAGGTATCACATGTCGACAAATTGAAAAACGAAAGCGTACTTGTGGAAGAATGGAGGGGACCCATCATTCAGGTAACATAAATCCATCTCTGAAAAGACATTTTCAAGGAGCAGACCTTTGGATGAAGAATTCACACCACCGAAAGAGGACTGTGCCCATTGAAATCACCCAACAGCAAAAAAGGTCGTGGAAGTTCTTAAATCAGGCTGACCAGCCCTTTTCGATTAACTGACACCGATGGTGGTAAATATTAAGAACTCTGTTACGGTTTTACGAAAAGTGGTTCTCGCAGCTAAAGCTTGAAGAGAGGTTTTTAAATTAATAGGGCCGAACAGTAGGAAGAAACTCTAGTGAGAGCTTGGCAGCAGAAGGCCTTCAGAGAAGAGACCCCCCTCAGATAAGTGTTTCGGCCCTGAACTCCTTACATTTTTTAAGGGAGCCGGGCTGCACCCAGGTCATGACACCCAGATGCCCTTCTACTACTAACTTTTTCCCCCTTGCGCTGCCGGGATTTGAACCTGAAACTTTTGGATGGGTGGGCATCTCGAGGAGTGCCATTTTAGACGGATGTCTTACCCAGCTGCTAACAGGACACCTGCTCCAAGCTGAGAAATTTCAGCTTTATGAAGTTCATTTTTGTTCCTCCTCGACCAACATCTAGCTGGAACTCTTTCCGGTTGCCTCTGCCATTGCCTTCAGGGTTCTGGTCATCTTCTTACCTGAAAACCCCAGCTGTTTCATGAGGTCATAGACTGATAAACCTACAAATCCCACTGCTCCAGCTTCTGTGGTAAGAACCTGGGCTTGAAGCCGGATTCTCTCAAGCTGCTCGCTAGACTGGCAAACTTCTCAGTCTTGTAGAGGTGCGCTTGTTCCATTCTGCTTTTGAAATCAATGGCACAGTGAGTTCGATCAGAATTATTTATTTTGATGGACCCGAGTGGAGAATAATATCTGGTCTCATGCCACTCTTCTTGATGATGTCTGGATAGTTTTCCCATTCTGGAAGGTCTACTGTGCATTCCTAGTCAACTGCTCCATCCAGTAAGTTCTGCTTTCATGCTCTTGGTACCGTAGCTCTTCCAGAACATGATTTGTGGCCTCCTACCATGTAGAACTTTGTTGCTGGAGAGCTCGGGTGGTGTAGAGCTCCCTCCAGCAGTGCTAACCGCATGTGCGATCTCCTTGAGCACTTGGTTGTGCCTCCAAGTCTACTTTCTCTGGCTTAGTGCTGCTTTGCATGAACTCAGGACATGTTCCACTATTTGCCATGACAGAGTGGACACGTAGGGTCATCTGATTTCCCCCATTTGACCAGGTTGGAATTCGAGGGCAGGAGGTCATGTACAGATCTGAGGATGAAGCTGACTCTAAGAGGAGCCATGTGTCATATGTCATTCCAGGTGATACTTCTTTGGGGTGCGTTTTACCATGAACTTCACCGTGTTGGCTTTACTGGACTACCTCTTCTTTCTTCAGCTCCTCTATTACCATGTCTCTCTTTGCTTTCTCTTCTGTTTTTGACCGACCACCATTTCATTTCTGTTGATCCCAGCCCCTGTCTCTTGGTCTGTGTGTGGCCTGTTATTTCCCTGATCTTGAGGTTTTTCTTTTCCATGTCTACTATCTCCCGAAATTTCCATTTTCTGCCAATCTTTAGCGTTGGCGTGACTGATCTGACAACTTTGTCTTTGGAATCCTCAATCTTTGCTTTACCGACTGTGTATGCCTCGAGGGTGGATTTTAGGATGTGACATTAGTGAGACCTGGTGAGACACCTAGCCATTTCCTTGGTGGAAAGCAGTGTTGTATCACCCACAAATGCCTTTATTTGGTATTCATTTCTGAGATCTGCCGGACCTTCATAGCTCATGGCAGCTTTCAACATAACCTCTGTTGCCCGTGAAAAAGTAATGAGACTCCTCCTGTTACCCCATCTGCAGTGGGTTGTGCTGGTTTTCAGAGAAATTAGAGTAAAAAGGCGTGGACGTTTTCTGGTTTTTACTTTAATTTCCTGCAAAAATATAACAACATGTTTTAGAATGAGACAAAACAGCTGTAGCTCCTCAAAATTGGAATACCAACCCCAGATGTTCAAATGGCAAATTTTGGACTCGATCATGGCAAGGAAATGAAAGCAACATTTTCTACATCTTCGTTATCAGATTGAAGAGGAGAGAGTTTTTTTTTTCCAGAACTAATTCTGTTTCTTTGGGGCCAGGAAGTTTTTTCTCCCTACCCCTTTTTCCTGTGGAGGTTCCAAAGGCCACGGAGGCCCATCCATGTCTATCACCTACACACATTTTTATTCGGGAACATTTTTTTTTCAGGATTTTCAGGGCCTTTGGGGAAGTGGGAGGAGGAGAGGGGTCGGGCGGTTTTCTGTTCCCATCTGTTCCAGTGGAACGAGGCTGAGCGGATCTGGAGGGGTCTGCTTCCTTGCCTGCTCAGCAACAGACTTTCTCGAGTGCTGTAGAGATTGGAGGCAGCGGGTTTAACGCCTCCGCTGGGCGCACTAGACTTACTAGGAGAACTTGCAAATCTTTTAAAAGGTTTGTCTTCATACAAATCGTTTTTTTCCTGAACAGGGTTTTAAAAATAAAAAGCGTCTGCCTGACAGGAAACGGACACTGTCTGACCTTTTGAACAGCTGCTGTGTCCGATATTTCTGACAGTGGCTGACAGCTAAGCACCAGCTTTTTTGACTACCTAGAAAAGAATCCGTTTTTCTGTTTAAAGTTTTTCAATGGCCTGCTCCAGTTGCCATTTCGGTTAGTCCCACGAAGAAGAGGGTGGCTGCCACCACAGTTGGCACGAAGGGTTGGTCTCTGACAAGGTTCTTCATGGACCGCTTTGCAGCACAGACTACAAATATCCTCCCCCGAGCGCCTGTCGCGAACATGACCAAACTTCTGCCAGAAATTTGGCCATGTTCGCGACAGGCGCTCGGGACACGTACATGTCAACTTTCACATTGAAGTAGCTGACTTTGATGATCTATGGTAGAGTTGGCGAACAAAAAATCAGAAAACCGTGTTTGTGGCAGCCTGATCGAATATCCACCCAGTGTACGGCAATCACCCCTTGTGGTTCCAGTTCGGTTTTAATTTCTGCCTCTGAGGTGTCTTTCAGGTCAGGTGATGACTCATTCTAATGTGTTTAGTTACTTGTGTGGAGTCACTCTGATCCACCTGTCCACCATCAAAGGTGTTCCGATAGGCGTTTTGACTTGCATTCCATGAGAAAAAAAGCCATTACCAGCCTTTTGACCGATTACGGATCACCTGCAACACCCAGGAAACCTTTTTGGATAGCAAAAGGAGTAAGAGCAGATAGAGGTCTCTCTTCCTTGGTTTCTTCCAGCACTAGCCAAGATGCCCAGAACCCTGTCTTTTTAAAAAATTGTTTCGATGTCAAAGTCGCTGTCAATTTCAGAGTCCTGGAATGCTCTAGTTGGAATCCGTACTTTTTTTTTTTAAGGGGGGATTTTTTTGTGACGAAGCCATTGTTTATTGTTAGGAATTTCATCCCTCCGTTACCCACCTACCATGGAATCCAACTAAGGCGCCAGGGCTAAGAAATCAGTCTTGATCCCTTCCGGGCTTTGGGAAGGATATACAACAAACAGAAGCCCACTAACCCTATCCTCCCGTTCGTGCTCAGCTCCTGAGTACAGAGAGCTGAGCACTACATGGGTTACCTTGGCCAGCTGGGGAACTGCCTGTCTTGACGTAACCGGACAGAGAGGGAGAGAGTCGCTTCATATGCATGCGTCAGAGTGCATGTCCTGTCTAGAAGAGGTATGAGCCAAAGAGATGTGTTGAGAGCGTCTGTCCTCTCAATCACCAGGATATGATTTCTCTCCATTACAGATCGCGCGGCATGACAAATGCAGCGGACCTCAAGAAGAACACTGAAAAAAGAAGAATGTGGAAAAGAGGACTTGAAGTGGAGAAAAAGATCGAAAAGATCCATTATGAAAGGCAGAAGATAGAATAGGAAGAAGGCGGGTAATGATTTGTCAGGCCCTCACCCTTAACCTGTCTGACATGGGAGACCTTATCACGTTGTTCCTAAGCCAGTCAGCAACCTGGTGGTAGAAGTCTAGAAGCACTTCAAAAAAAAAAACAGCCATCTATCCAGGTACTGACGCCACTGTCAACAGAGCCTAAGGGATCACTGGACTGCGCAAGCCATGGCAAGTTTGCAACCCACTGAGGGAGTTATGATTAGAGATGGGGAAAAAAAAAGGGGCGGAGAGGATTCCGCGCATTGCAAGATGAGAAGCTGTTGTTATGTAGCTTCAAAACCATTCTCTTCATTTGTCTAATTCACTCCCCACTCTGTTCCAGGTCTTTCCCTTTTCCATAACAATACTCACTGACCCTTCCATTTTCTCCATTTCCCCACTCTCGTTATTTCACACACACACACACACACACACACACACACACACACACACACACACACACACACACCCTTTGAGACACACACACACACACACACACACACACACACACACACACACACACACACACACACGCACACACACACACACAAGTTGTTCGTCCTTCGATTTCGAAGATGACCATGACTTCAACCTCAGATGGAAGATCGCTGAGTGTGGGTCAGCAGGTGGCTGATGAGGCCGATCTGGGCCCGAAAGGAACGCCCACATGTGGGACACATGTGGGTGGGTGCTACAGTGGAGGTGGAGGTAGCTCTGGCCTTGCGCGCGGCTCGCTTTCTCTCAGCTTCTGCTGTGCGTCTCTTCTCTGATATATATGCACCCTTTGTGATGCTGCTTCGCCAGGCTGGGCGATCCAGGGCAAGCGACTCCCAGATGTTGAGGCTGATGTTCAGGCCTTTGAGGGACACTTTGAGGCAGTCCTTGAAACGTTTCTTCTGCCCCCCAACTTTGCACTTGCACTGACTCAGTTCTCTGTACAGCAGTTGTTTCGGCAGTCGACTATCTGGCATTCTGACGATGTAGCTAGCCCATCTGGCTCGGGATTTCTGAAGGAGAGTGTAGATGCTGGGGATGCTGGCCCTTTCCAAGACCTGAGTGTCTGGGACTTTGTCCTGCCACTTAATGTGTAGGAGTCTGCGGAGACAGCTGAGGTGAAAATGGTTAATCTGTTTGGCGTGTCTGTTGTAGACAGTCCAGAATTCACTGGCATAGAGGAGAGTGGTTAGTACCACTGCATGGTAGACCTTCAACTTGGTGGTAAGGCTTAGTTCTCTCCACTACCAGACATTTTCACGGAGTCTCCCAAACACAGAGCTGGCTTTGCCAGTCCTGTTCCTGACCTCTGCGTCAATGTTCACAGCTCGTGAGAGTGTGCTGCCCAGATAGGTTAAGTTGTCAACTGCCTGTAAGTTCTGTCCCTTTACCGTGATGTGTGGTTCCTGGTAGGGTTTACCTGGCGCAGGCTGATACATCACTTCGGTCTTTTTGGTGCTGATGGTGAGACCGAAGTTGTCACAGGCTCGTAAGAGGCAGTCCATTTCATGCTGCATCATCTGCTCTGTGCTGGCATTAAGGGCGCAGTCATCAGCAAACAAGAAGTCCCTGATGACGGTCTCTTTCACTTTTGTAACAGCCTGCAGTCGCCTGAGGTTGAACAGCCCACCGTCAGTTCTGTATCTGACGTGTATACCACCCTGGCAGTCAGGCATCAGTCAGCATGGCGGAGAAGACCCTGCTGAAGAGTGTAGGGGCGAGAACGCAGCCTTGCTTTACGCCGTTGGTCACTGGAAAGGCTTCTGACGCGTCTCCATCATCCAGTACTTTCACCATCATGCCGTCGTGGAACTGTCGGACGATCGTAATGAACCTGCTGGGACAGCCAAATTTCTCTATGATCTTCCACAAGCTATCTCTGCTGACCGTATCGAAGGCCTTGGTCAGATCGACAAAGGTCACGAATAGATCGCTCTGCTGCTCTTGGCATTTTTCCTGGAGCTGTCGTGCAGCAAATATCATGTCTGCAGTTCCACGTTCTGCACGAAAGCCACACTGGCTTTCTGGGTGGAGACCCTGCTCAAGATGTAGTTGAGCAGGACACGAGCCAAGATCTTCCCAGCTATGGACAAGAGAGAGATGCCTCGGTGATTGTCGCATAACTGGCGGTTGCCTTTTCTCTTGTAGATATGGAGAATGTTGGCATCTTTCAACTGTTGTGGGACCCTCTCTTCATTCCACATGGACTGGAAGAGCTGCGTCAGCTTCTGTGTCAAGGCTGGGCCTCCCGATTTGTAAACTTTGGCAGGGATTGCATCAGATCCTGGCACTTTGCCACAGGAAAGTTGTTTGATTGCCTTTCTGACTTCTTCTTCTGTTGGGGGGGGGGGGGGGGGGAGGAGGGGGGTTGTCAAGGTCTTGCCTGATCTCCACTTGAGGTAGGCGTGTAATGGCCTCGTCGTTGATTGAGGCAGGGCGGTTGAGAACCTGATTAAAATGTTCAGCCCATGTCTCCAGAATCTGCTTCTTTTCTGTCAGCAGCTGGGTCCCATCTGCATTGAGGAGGGGGGAGGAGCCGGAGGACTGGGGTCCATACACAGCCTTCAGAGCGTCATAGAAACGCTTGGTGTCATGACTGTCTGTGTAGCCCTGGATTTCATCGGCCTTTTTGCTGAACCAGGCATCCTGCATTTCGCGAAGCCTCTTCTGCACTTTTTGTTTTGCGCTGGTGAAGGCATCATTCTTAGCTTGTGATGTGGGGTCATTCTGGTGCGCTCTGAACAGTTGGTGTTTCTCTGACAGCAGTGTCTGCACTTCTGCATCATTCTCATCAAACCAGTCTTGGTTTCTACGGGTTGCTGGTCCGAGGTGTTCGAGGGCAGTAAAGTAGACTGCATCTCTGAAGGCCTCCCACTGCTCTTCTATGCTGCTGTGGTCATCCTCTCGTGTCTTGGGCAGCCTGCCATCTAGGTCAGTGGAGAAATCTTCTGCAACTTTACTATCCTTGAGCTTGGAGACGTTGAGCCTCTTTGCAGTCTTCTGACCTTGGGGTCTTCGGATGGGAGGATGCGGAGTTTAAACTTTGACACGATGAGGCAATGATCAGTCCAGCAGTTGGCACCACACCTGGCCTTCATCACTCTCACGTCTCTCACATCTCTCTGTCTGGTGATGACATAATCAATCAGATGCCAATGCTTGGAGCGTGGATGCATCGATGATGTCTTGTTGCGGGTAGGGAGGCGGAACAGAGTGTTTGTGATGACAAGGTCGTGAGTAGCACACATCTTGAGAAGAAGGAGCCCATTGCTGTTGCAATTGCCAGTACCGTGTCTCCCAATGATTCCTTCCCAGGTCTGGTGATTGGTCCCCACTCTGGCGTTTAAGTCCCCGAGTACGATTAGCTTCTCAGACGGTGGGGCTGCTGCGATGAGAGTGTCTAGTTCTTCATAGAACTTGTCCTTGATGTCATCTGGGTTTGTCATTGTTGGGGCGTACGCACTGATTAGTGTTGCACTCTTCTTGTTTCCAAGTGGAAGCTGAAGTGTCATCAGGCGATCGTTTATGCCCTCTGGGAGCTTGACAAGTTTCCAGGTGAGATGGGATCTGATGGCAAATCCCACGCCTGCCTCTCGCCGTTCAGTGCTGCTGCGTCCGCTCCAGAAGAATGTATATCCTCCACCACATTCTGCAAGTTGGCCTTTGTCCACTAGGCGTGTTTTGCCGAGTGCTGCTATGTCGACGTTGCAGCATGCAAGTTCTTTGGCGACCAGTGCAGATCTTCGTTCTGGTCTGCCTGCCTTGGCGTTGTCCAGTAGAGTTCGCACGTTCCATGTGCCGAAGTTGAGCACCTTTGTTTTTGTTTTCTTCGTAGTTCGACCACTGGAAGGGACACACCGCCAGCCGCGGTTTGCTGGCCAGGGTAAGGTGAAGCAGGCAATGTTTAGGGCACCTTGTCTAGCCCCTTCCTCTTGCTATGGAGGTGGGCAGTGCGGCCCTAAAAAGGGCTGCTTAGAAACCCAAGGGGCTGCCGAACTCCACTTCTACTTCGTCCGGTAGAGAGCGACCACATGCCCTGGGCCGCCTGTGTGCAGGCTCGTGACAGTGTGTCCACACCTGCTGCCTTCGCCACTTGCCCATCGCCACAGGACGAGGTTGTGCTGTGGGATTTGATGTCATGACTTGCGCTTGATTTGGATTATAGTGAGGGAGAGTTGCGCGTCGTCAGCCTCACTCTCTCGTCCCAGTCTATGTGTGTCCAGTGGCAAGACGAAGTCGAGACGGCTGGAGACAGATTGGGGTGCAGTGGATGACCGTGACGCCTTTTTCTGTCTTGACACGCCCTGTGCACTCCACAATGCGTTGCTGGAAATCGCCTTTCTTCCCGCTGAACCACAGTGGTTTCTTCCGCGCAGTCCGCCGAATTCGGCTTCGCGTGCAAGGTAGACAAGCCCTAGAGTTGAGGGTCGGTGACCCGTCAACTTACCAGCTATGCTTGTGGTATGCTCGCAAGATAGTGGAGACTGTGGGGGCGGGAACGTCCAGCTTCCCGTACAAGTCCAAAGGACTTGCCCACTGCCGAACACACATACACACACGCGGGCACACACACAAACACACACACACACACACACTCTCTCTCTCTCTCTTTCTCTCACACACACACATACACACACACACACGCACATGTAATCTCACGAACGTGATAATAGGGAAAAGCTTATTGTCTCTCAACTGTTTTCAGTGGAAAGTTTTGGACTTTGTATGTATATTTCAATTGGGTGCGGCAAGGGCGGGGTGGGGGTAGATGTGGTGGTACGTACCATTTACAACTTTATGAAAGAAGGATTTGGGTTATTTTCAGCGAGGCAACCATGTGAACGAAAGCCACAGTTTGAAAAAAAAAAGAAACTACCTCTGTTTTGAAAAAAAACAACAACATCAGAAGCATCTGTACTGGGTAGCAGAGAAACGAAAAAGTAAATACGGCAAATACGTAATCGTTTGAACAAATGTTTGGGTGATAAAGGTAATATCTAAGAAGCATTTAAGCATTTAAGCAAGCTGGCCTCTCTGGCTTTCCGCCTTTGCTCCATGATCATGTTGAAGGTATAGAGGAAAGGGTTGATAACAGAGTTGACAGGAAGTACAAGGATAGCCATGGCCACGTTCACTTCCCCTGAGATTGGCACACCCTGACTGGCCAGCAAGCCCAGTATCCCGATCGGAAACCAGCAAAGAAAGTCCGAAACAGCAATGGTGATCAAACGGCGAGCAATGTTCAGGTCCTGAGACTGCCGCACAGTGTCTGATGTTGCCATGATGTTGGCCCTGATGGTTAAGTAGATCAGACCTTGACCAACAGCAATCAACATGAACAGGACGAAGTTGAGGACGATCATGATCCCAAAAGCAAAATCATCCCCCAGGAACTCTTTTCTGGTGACTGGTAGTGGAATGCAGATGCCAACCTGGTTGTAGAACTCTTGGAAGGGAGAGTGAGGAAACAAAGGCACAGAGGCCAGAAGTAGACAGACTGACCACATCGCCATGCTCACCAACAGGGCAGCTTTGTGATGGAAGCGCAGCTGACTGAAAGGAAAACGCAACACCAAGAAACGATCAATGGTGATAAGACAGATCATGAAGACAGAGACTTGCGATGATAGAAGAGAGAGAAAACCAGCAACCATGCACGTGGCGCTGTGTCTCCAGCGCGTGTCTTCCCACAGATAAGAGCCCAGGTACATACGATCGGCCACTCCAATAATGGACAAATACACTCCCATTAAGAAATCGGCAATACAAAGACTGGTAACGAAGACGTGAAATCCAGATCGTTTTTTGCGCTCTTGAATCAAGCGGAAGAGAAATGTCGCCAAATTACCGACTAAAGCCATGACAGCTGACAGAGACAGGATCACGCGGTAAGTGTTAGAGTGAAGGAGGGCTTCACATGACGACACTTCATCAAACGGAGCGTAGCAGTCATCAAGATTGAATCCCTGCGGAAGCATGGCTTCGCAACAGACCTTAAAGTTATCAGCATACACAGTGTGCAAATGAATAAGATCGCCTAACATCTTCTGTGGAATCTGAGAAAGTTGGCAACCCTTTATGTCTAACAACTGCAAGTTCTTGAATGCATTGAAACCACTTGCACCAATTTGATTAACTTTACATCCAGACAGATTAAAGACTTTCAAATGATCAAATTGTCTTAGATCATCTGTTTGTAGAACTGGCAGTTCAATGAATGATAGATCAAGATACTCGAGTGATGTGATTGTTAAGTTAGTTTGAATGCTTTGGAACATGAATGGGGATGGATTTCCTGAGAGAAACAGCACTTTTAGTCTAGGGAAATTTTTATACTGGTTTGTCTGGAAACTTTGTAGGAAGTTGTAGCTTAAATCAAGGCTTTTTAGATTCTTGAAAACAACATCATCAAGCTCGGAGAGATTACAGTGGGCCAGGCCAAGATGGATCAACAACAGCTGGTGTGCAAAATGTTTCAGGGTCATACCACTGTCACAGGCATCCACATACCGTAAGTCAGAAAACGAACGAAGTGAAAACTTCTGCCTGCATATGAAGGCCAGTCCCCAGCACTGACACTGCTGTGGACAACTCACATCACACCACAGTTCATCATCACGCTGTGGACACTGGAGCATGCCATCACACACATGACTGGGATGGAGGCAGACAGAAGAACTGCGACATCGGTAAAACCCTGGACACAAGTCATCCAGGTTGCAGCCCTTTTCATCCTCACGTCCGGGACAGTCATCAATTCCATTACAGCGTACGTAAACAGGAAGGCAGAACTTGTCACTGAGACACCAGAAATGTGTGTGTGGACAGGACTGGCCAAGGAGAGACTCCACCTTGTACATCCCTTTTCCATCCAGAGTGACCATGAAAGGGGGAGGGGGCTGAAAGATGGGCAGAGCTGTACTTATTGAGGGATCCATCTGATGGTCCGCGCACTGCATCTCGTCAGCACCGTTCAGACAGTCATATACTCCGTCACATTCCTCTGCTTGATAGTAACACTACGGGGAAAGATCAACACACACACAAACACACACACACACACACACACACACACACACACACACACACACACAGTTTTCATGATGGACTAGGTGTGCAAAATAGAATATAAAGACAGACTGTATTTTGCAGAGCAATGCTACATGGCAAAATTAACTGCTCTACCTAAATAATATTCAAAGATTAAACATAACGCAAATATAACTGCATGTTCTGCAAATCTGAAATGAACATTACTTGAAACTGTTGTCAACTTTTCTTTTTTACTCAACGTTCTAGAATTCTACCAATAATATATTCTTAAGTAGCCTGGTTTTTGTATCATTTTCTGCCCCCTGTTTGCCTGAGGCAAAAATTTATTCTCCCGCAGATGTGAATGGTTGTTTTGATAATAAAATGTGAGGTGGTATGTGTCTCTTATTTCATAAGATTAACGACATATTTTCAGTGACAGTTTACCTCTGTACTTAATGGGTGTGTTTGAGGTTAAGACATTCACTCTTTTCCATGTTTTATCTAAGACTGATTCACTCCTATACTGTTTCTTTGCAAAGTGGCATATACTAACATTGAAAAACAAACCGAACACAATAAGCAATATCTGTCTCAAAATTAACATGATCACCTGTTTCAGGTTGCCACAGGGCAACATGGTCAAACAGCAGTCAGGGAAGTGACAGAAGTCCTCATCGCTGTTATCCTGACAGTCCTGCCGGTGGTCACACACCATGCTGTAAGGCACTCGTGTTACCGTGTCACACAGAAACGACGGTGGTAGTGATGTCAGCTGCGGAACCATACAGGTTGACGTTGATGGGATGTCCCAAGACTCTTTGGGTGAGGTGTAGCTCCAGTCCTGGTCGGAGAAACACACTGCCTGAACATCACAGGCGAGGAAGGCGTGAGTGTAGTGACCATGGGGGCATATCACAGTGTCCAGACTGAAGGAAGGATTGTTTAGAGGAGCAAGGTGAATATGTTGCCCCGATTCTTTCGTATGAAGGGTCGTATCCAGGCCGTACTCACACATGCTGTATAGATGTTCTACCTGCAGTAAACACGGCAAAAGCTGAATGAAGTCCACATAACCGTAGTAAAATCCACAGACTGGACGACTGAACTGACGCTGGGTTGAGACTTGATAGGCCACAACCCCGTTTTCCCAGACAGGAACAAACGCATACCTGAAGCACGAAAGAAAGGGAGAGCACTGAGCATTAACTGCACGTTTCATAGCATGAGACCTTGAGCTAGGTCACCATAAACCTTGTTAGGCTATTTGTATTTTCACCTCTAATGAATGACCACGTTGGGTCAGCTGACCTTTACCCATGCTCTGGGTCACAATGACTGGCTCTGTATTATTTGAGTCCGAACTTCGATTTGGTACACCATGCCTTTGACCTGTGTCCTTGCAAACATAATATCTGTACATTTGCCATAGACCTCTATCTGGTGTACGGTGACTGTGGTGATTCACCTACCCTTTGATTTTGATCTCGATGACCATGATCCATTTTTAGGTCACTTGACCTGTAGGCTTAGTCTGGTCCACCTTGTGCTAGATATTTGATCCTTAACCCTGATCTAGTCACTATGATTCAACTTGTGTGACTATGATTTTTGCGTTGAAAATGGATAAGTAAGAGAGAGAGAGAGAGAGAGAGAGAGAGAGAGAGAGAGAGAGAGAGAGAGAGAGAGAGAGAGAGAACTCCATGAATATAATTTTAACCTGAAAACTTACATTGCATTCAGCTGACGCGTTGCAAGTCCCACATGAAGGTTTGGAGACAAGAGATGCTTCTTCATCAACTCTGTCATCTGTCTCCATCGTTTGTCAGTGCTAAACAAGGACAAGGAACCCCCAGTCCTGACGCAAAAAGCATGCACATCATAATACATAGGAAAGTTTTTACGTTTTGTACGCGAGGAATTGAAATATTTTATTACATAGCACGATTCATCGATTACAAATCCTTGGTTTGATCGACACAATTCATATCCACAATCCATTTCATCTTCTGCTCCTGCGCATTCTGTCTTTAAGTTACAGGCAAAATGAGGGCGGAAATCAGACCGGTTTGGTACAGAACAGTTCCACTCTTGAGCCGTAAATTTTCTTGGCATTTCAGGGACCTGTCAAAATGAATAAAGAAAGAAATGTAATTTATTTGAATATCTTTTCCTAGAGCTTTTATCATAATCAACAATGGTGGAGTTTAACCGGTGTTTATGAAGAACTGTGGTAATGCAATTTAATTCAATAACTGCTAACTTGTGAAGCAACTAAAAGGGGGGAAATCACTATTCTATTCACGGATAGGACATTAATGTCATACAAGCATTTAATGGTAATCACCGTCATCATCATTACTGTCAAGAGTTCAACTTGCATTTCACTAGCACTAAATGAACATGCCCGACAATTTCAACAAGTTTAATATAATAACTAAATATTTCTGTTCAGTTCTTGAAAAAACAAGAATGTTCTCAATTTAACATTCCTCTTGTTAATCTTTTATAATGTAACCGTAAGTATTATACTTATAAAATTCTAAATAATACTTCTTTTTCTCTCGTTCTGTGTTTGTTTTAACTATAGAGGTCTACTATCCACAGATATTAACACAAAACTTAGAACTTTTTCAATTATTAAATTTCATATTGTCTGTGTTGTCGTCCACGGGCATAATGCCCATTGGCCTTTTCTGAGCTGTTATCAGTGTCGCATGTAGATTGTATCCACACAGATAGAGGTAGTGGTTGTGGTAGTGATGGTGGATATGTCTGTGGAATTTGTCTCGTACAATTCTGGGTCGGCTAAGTACTGGCAAAACATAATCAATAGCTACTCTGTGCACAGTCCGTTACCGGTTCCCAGTTCTCTCGCTCTAGCTCCTTTTTTCGGATCAAACCAAATAGGGACGTGCCAAGTACGTATATTACAATGTCCACTTCTTCAACGGCCTTGCAGGCTGATGATGACTCATCCCAATACGTCTCTCGGAATTAATGGAACTGCAGACCTGTGGCCTCTTGTTGAGAAAAGCCGAAGGTGCAAGGATGACTTCAGGTCTCCAAATGTTTTGATCAGGCTGGGGGGTAGAGGGTGGGGTGGGGTGGGGTGGGAGAAATACGTGGGTTGGGGTGAGGGAAATAGGGGATGGGGGTCAGGAAGAGGGGAGGGTGGACTGTTTCTTTGCTGTTGTTCATTTTCGTTTTGTTTGTTACGTGTTGTGGCGTTCGTTACAGACGTAAGCTTCAGCCTAACTGTAACATTTTGTTACGCTCCTCGGGAAGTCCAAACAGAGACAGTCTAAGGAGACTTCTCTACCCACGTCTTGATAATCCTGATACCCTTTGCTTTCTCTTCATGTTTTGTTGGAGAATGGGCCTGCTGCTCAACCTCACTGTACACTCTTGAGGCGGAACCACCACAAGGAATGGGGATTGTCACTTGGACTCATTGAATTGCTATCAGGACCTTCGTTTATGTTGTCAGTGTGTTGTCGGTTGTGACGGATCATATTTCATCCGGTCCCAGATTTTGGGGACACGTTGGACCGGAACAGGTAAACCTGAAAAACCGGTTGGCCTGTTTACCTGACAGCTACTCACCTGCGTTTTGTGTTAGTCGAGTGAGCGAGGATTTCCCTTCAGTCTTCGAAGTTCTACCAGCCGATCAACACTTACGGAGAGCCAAAGGGAGACTGAAGGTGTGTCCTCGCTGGCAGTCAGTTCCCCAGGTGTCGGTGAAGCCCCCGTGTCTGACCTGGAACTGACTGCCATCCGGGTGTGGGGTGCAGCCCGTGCCCAGCCGCCGTGTCTGCCCTATGGGGGAGTTAGAGAGGCTGACCGAGTGGTCAGTAGACATCGTGTATGTACTGCCAACCGGGTGTGGGGTTAAGCATGAGCCCAGCCGTTATCTCCGCCCCGTTGGGGTGTTGAGAGGCTGTCCGTGTGGTCAGCAACGAGCTGGTGTGTGAAAGGGCTTCAGAGTTCGTCGGGACGACGACTTGTGTTCTTCTGTTGTATGGGAGTCCCTGGAAGGACTCCACGAACTACTTCCGTGATCGGCTTCGTTTTCCGTCGAGCCGACGTGTGTTCTTCTGTTGTGTGGGAGTCCCTGGAAGGACTCCACGAACTGCTCCCGTGAGTGGTTTCTGAACTGTGTGAAGACTGTGTGACTCGGGCCGGACGCGGCCAGTGCATAGACTGTCTGTGGTGACACTGCTGTGGGTGCCAGCTGGGCCTGCGCAAGAGAAGGAAATGGAAAAATATGTTTGATGTAATAATACAGTATTTAGTGTCGTTGCGCGCCCTTTGGTGGTGGCGAGAAATGTAATATGTATTTGTTATGATTTTGATGGTTCAGGCAGCAAAGGGAAAAAAAAGAAACTTAACTTGTTGCCTGGCTATCTAAGGTCGTGTGGTGTGAGTGTGTGTAGGGAAAAGTCGTACACGCATCCAAACTTCTTCAGGTGAGAGTCGGACAGCAAAACACGCACCGCACACCGTCCGAAACATCGGTATGTTGTCAGTGTGTTGTAGAGACGTCCATCTCTGTTAAGATTCTGCTGGGTCTAGTCGACGTTCCTTTGGTGACTGACTGCCGATTGCGAAGAAAACTCCTGAGTTTTGAATTTAAGGTTACAGGTGTCGATAAGGAAATGTATCATTTTCAGTGATCCCTCACCGGTGGGAAGAGAGATATTTCTTAACAAGATCTTGCTGACTCAAGCCATAATGTTCCTGTCATCTTGTCATGGAAGACACTGTACTGTGACAATCATTGTCACATCGCATGTTTTTAAGGCGTTGTCTAGATAAGTATTATTGATTGGGCCTTGCTTCTCTTCTTTTGAAAATCTTTATAACGTCTGGCATTTATATTCTGTGTACTATCATTGTTCATCATCTGGACGCTAAGTCTCCATATGTACGTGTTTCTTGGTTCTGAATTGCTGAAGCCTTTGCATAGGAAACAATGCATGACTGAGCCTTCGTCGCAGTTTTAATACCTGAGGCGGTCCTTAATGCTGTTCATGTTTGTTCGTGGGTAACTATACTGCCTGCCATTTTTGAAAAGGCACGTTTCTCCTGTAGACCAAAATATTGAATCTCCTCTTGATGGTGAATGGTCAATCCAAGGAAGCTTCTTAAGTGGTTATCATTCATTACGTCAGGTTTATCTGTCTATGTGTAAAAACGAACGATTAAAGGGCATGGTTGGGATGAGAACTGTTTGAAGCTATCCATGCGGCATTCTCTGTTAATGTCTATCAGTTTCCAGGAGCTTGCGGGTAAAAAATGATTTAAAGCCATCGCAACAATTATCTCTGCCTGTTTACGTCTAATGGACAAGTAGTTATACATGACCGAGAAATGAAATGTATGGTGGCTAAAAGCCAGTTTAACATTTAATTTCAATTCAGCATTGAGATCCGTGTTTCTGAACTCTTTCAGCAGTTACAACCTATTTTCTCCCAATGGAAAGCACAGCTCATATAAGAAAAGGACTTTTTCAACTAAATCACCACTGAAATATTTTATTCTAATATCACAGAGATGACTTTGGTGTGTATGGCTATGGGAAAGGACTACTTTCAACCCTTAAGTGCCTTTATACTTTCTTCTCTGCTAAACTGCTCATGTACCTGTTCTGCATAGATCTTGATAGAAATCACAATCATGAATGTTGCATAACAGTACCTAATACATAATCAAACAGGATGCCAACGATTTCCTTTCGATCACCTCCAGTTTTTCCAGTGCTGCAATTGTGTCCCCTTCCATCCATCTATACAGAATGATGTAGACATTACTGTACACCACTTTGTGGACTATGTGGAGGCTCAATTCTGTCGTTCAGTCAGTTCTGGCATGGTGATTTAAGGGCTGTCCGTGAGGATCTGTTATCCAGTATCAAGATTTTGTTTTCTGTCATGGACATGGATCACCGTCAATATGTCATCACATGCTGGAAACTAATCAACAACATTTGATACATATACGATTACTTGGCACGTAGGTTCTAGTGCCATAGATACAAACATCTCTGTTTAACTAGGCCTTTATCTTATGCATCCGTAACAAGTCTTTTTTTTGGTTACATTTGGACACACTCCAGAAAACTACAAAATTCATGTGCGCATAAATGTGTATCATTCATTAAAGAGTGAAGAAACGCTCAGACTTAACATTGTGGGTAATAAAACTGAAGTAATACATACCATATCCTCTTTTACAGAACCGACTTTCTAGAAATGCAAACATTCTAAACCTTAAAGAAAGCACGTCAGAACAGCACGTTTTTCAGTTTGTTGGACAAACCTTGATTTATCAAGCCATGATCTGGAGGAGTCCAGGTTTGACCATGTCATGCACCGAAATGGGCGGTGCAGGGGCAAGTGAAGGTTAGGTGGGACGGGGTGAGATAAGAAATGAAGCTTCTATATGGCCGTCGTCCGATATTGACCGGGATGCCGTGGTGAAGCCTGTTGAATGATGGCTGGGTTGGCCCCCCCCCCCCCCCCCCCCCCCCTCTCTAGTTGCTACTTGTTCCACTAACACGTCAGTGGCGAGGCCGTATGTTTTGGGCCTGTGTTTGATTAACATGCGGAAATTGGCGCGTCACTTTGCTTGGCCTTCGTCTTGGACGATTTTCTCCCTTAAGCAGGATTTACACGTACACGATCTTTTCTCTACGACCTGGCACGATTCCATTTCCGGCCGAAATTTTGGAACCGTCGTGAGGGAATCGTAGTAAGTCGTGTTAAATCGTACATGGTCATGGTAAGAACGTAGATATAACCCCGCTGGGCTGGAGCCATGCGAGATCACCTGCAAGTTACCAACATGTTGGAAACTTTTTGATTTGCCCGTACGATCTTGGCACGATGGTTGATGGGTCATGCATCGTACCAGGAGCGTACCAGGTCGTAGCAGAGCGTACCAAAGCGTATGACAACGTACCAGATACGTATCAGATCGTATGAGGTCGTACATGGACGTGGGGAACCGTGTCCCGTGATGTCCCCCTGGATATATAAAGGGGGATGTTCCACTTGGCTGGTCATTCATGGTGAACTGCTCAACCAAGATGCTGAGACTCCAGAGACGTGCAAAAGAACGCAGAAGGCTGAGACTAGCGGCTGCCACATGGCTGTAGCAGGAAGACATGCTGTGACTGGATGCTGAGGAGGCGAAGGACCGTGCTGAGCTGGCAGCAATTGAAGAGGCAGAGAACAGGCGACCAAGAGTGTGGGTGAGACCATGGCTGCTGAGGAGGACAGATTTTGGTGTCTACGACAAACTGATGGATAAGCTGCGGAGGGAGGACCAACCTGAGTTCAAGCAGATGCTGAGGGTCACCCCTATGATGTTCCAAGAACTGCTGGATGCCCTGACTCCATACATCAGAACACAAGACACCTTCTTCCGGGAGGCCCACCCACCTGGCCTGAAGCTGGCAGTTACCCTCAAGTACCTGGCATCCGGCACGAGATACACAGACCTGAGCCACTATTTCAGGGTTTCAAGCTCCGCCATTCGCAACTATGTCCAAGAGGTGTGCGATGCCATCCATCAGCACTATGAAGAGAGGTCCTTGTGTGCCCTACAGCGCCTGACGAGTGGAAGGCGGCAGCCCACAGGTTCCAGGAGAGGTGAAACTTTCCCCATGCTGTTTGTGACGAAACGCTTGACAAAACCATCCGATCGGTCCCACTCAAACCCCAAACCAAAGAATAGATTTCAAATCTATGCCCACTCTCCCCTCTCAACCCCCCCCCCCCCCCCTCTCTCCCTTAGAATTAGAACAGTGTGAGCCACCTGTCTCACCCTATCTGTTACAAGAGAAAATTACGTCATGCCACGCTCTGCGTCATTCGTATCGGCCCATCTCCCTTCCCCTCTCAACTCTCCTTCCCCACCCTGGGCGAAACTACACAGCAGGAAAATTTACCTTGCATTGTAACAATGGCCCGCCTCACCCCCCCCCCCCCCTCCCAGCGCTATCTTCACCCCCCCCCCCCCCCTCTATCCCATGTCACAAAGACACAACACCGCTGCCATGCTCTCCACCACCACTCACCCCCCCCTCCACCTGAGCCACGTGCGGCCGTAGTTGACACAAAGGCAACAGTCAAACCTCCCTCCTTCTCAAACACCCCCGCCCCCCATCTTATCTACAGTCCGTTGAGTTTCTCCGCGAGAGTCTTTGTCTATATGGACGCATAGATTAACCGGCCGCTGATGTCAGTAAGCCAGCGCTGATTAGGTTCAAACAATTTCCGAGGTGAATGGTGATAAGACTAGACCCCTCCCCCTCTCACCCCTGATGTGTGAATGACAGGTTGTCAAGACCTGATTTGGCAGTTTAGAATTCATATACCAGACACATAGGGTCGCAACTTCACTGACCCCTCAAGACTGCCTGTAGATGAGAACAGAGGAAGACAAAGGGATGACTAGAGAAGGCCAGGTAAACTCCTGGTAACCTCTTTGATCTCAAGTCATTCACTGGTTCGTTCCCAGGAAAAGTGAGTTGGAACTCTGTTTTACATTTTCGAATCTATGTATTGATTTTATGTATGCTGTGTGCCTTAAAATTGTAACTTTGTACAAATGCTTAGCAACATTTATCAAACTGATGAATGATTATTCTGTGTAGGAGTTTGCTTGCCATCATATGGCAAAAGCTCTCTCTCCGTGTGGTTGTGATTCTTTGTTAACAATCTGACCACTATTCCTTGTGTTCACCCAGACTTTTGCCAGTATGCAATTCTGTCTGGCAAGATAATGATTCAATGATTAATTTTGATCAGAAAAACAGTGTGCTAGGTTAGAAACTGCTAAGCTGATTTATAAATACTGGTGATTGTTGGAAGGACTTGTAGTGTATGACTTTAAGTCTACACCACATGTGTACTTGGACTAAGTGTAGCCCAAGTCTGTGTGATTTAATTCATAAGAAACAGGGAAGAGTGGTTTGACTGAAACTGTAACATTGTATTACTACCTCCTACCCATTTGTAAGCTTAACTGAGCCTTTAAACAAAAGTGGAGATTAATAGTTATAGCAGAAACTCTACCACAGAGAAAACTTTGCTGGCTGAGTCTCACTCCTGTTCTGAAAGATAGAAACAAAGGGTAAATGTGTGCACTCAACAAACCAGCCTTCAGATTCTCACCTACGGACCAAGTTCTCTTTATCGCAGAACTGGGATCCTGGTCACACTACACATTGCGGCTGAACCAGAAGCTGGGGCTACGCCAGAAACCGGGGGAACACCAGACACTATGGCTTCACTGTAAACCAGGGCGACACCAGACAACCAATCTACACCAGTGGGGCAGTCACCAGCCACAGGAGAGATCAACTACCCTCTCCGAAGCAAAGCTAAGTTAGCTTACCACCTGGACTCAAATCCATCACTTTATGATGAAACACCTTACCCTCACTTTATGATGAAACAGTGAGAAACTGTCTATGAGTATCACTTTGGCTACTGCACTGGGTGTATGCAAGCTAAGTGGATGTATCTCAACTAGATGCGTTCAGTGTAACTTAGACAGGCCCACTGTATTCCAACTTAAGCGGCAGCACAGAGTGTATGCATGTAAAGTAGGAGTGAGGAAGGGCCCCTCATTGTGGTAGTCCAATGAGAACTAAAACCTAGCCTATGGAAGTGACATGCCAATACTTACCTATGTGTAAGCAATTAAAGTTGATGTGTGAAATTGCACTTAACTTGTGTCAGTTCTCTGTTGTTCAATCAAATGTTGAATGTTTGAACTTCTCTCTTCAGTTCTGTCTCTCAGAGCTACAAGTACTTCTAAGAGTACAGGCCTAAGGAACATTATCTCAGAGCCACTCATCAGTATTTTACCAAGATCCAGAACAAAATAAAAATTTCTTTGATGACTAGTACCAGAAAGTTGCTCCTTCCACCACTAGTAAGAGAGAGGGTGTGGATGAAATGTTAAGATAAGTCTCATCGAAAAATTATTCCAAGTCCTTCCCCTAGAGGACCCACCTACCACTCATACCTCTCGTCACACTGTTGGTGCCCTTGAGGGTAAACACATCGCCATCAAGAAGCCGGCCAAGTCAGGTTCCGAGTACTACAACTACAAGGGGTACTTCTCCATTGTGCTGCTGGCCCTCGTCAACACAGACAACAAGTTCAAGTGGGTGTGTGTGGGCTCCACAGGCGCCGTCTCAGATGCACAGATATGGAATGGCTGCGACCTCAAAGTGCTCATCTCAGAAGGAAGGATTGGCTGGCCAGAGCCTGACCCACTGCCCAACGACGACCAAGATTGCCCCTACTTCGTAGTTGGTGATGAGGCATTTGCACTGAAGCCATAGCTCATGAAACGCTACCCAAGACAGGGCCTGTCACGAGAATGGAGGGTATTCAACCACCGGCTCTCAATGGCTAGATGCGTCATAGAGAATGCCTTTAGAATCCTCGCCAACCGGTGGTCCTGCCTCCTCAGCACCCAACGCTTAAACCCAGACAATGTGGAGAAGGTTGTCCTGGCCTGTGTCTGCCTGCACAACATCATGAGGCTGCGCTACTTGGCCGAACAGAACCAAGTCATGGACAGAGAGAACAACGACCACTACATCATCCCTGGAGAGTGGCGGAGAGGTATTCAGCTGGATGGCCTTCAGCACCTACCCATGCACTTTGGTCGTGAGGCTAAAGCACAAAGGGAGCTTCTCAAGCACTACGTCAACTCTGAGGCTGGCAGTGTACCCTCACAGGACAGGATGATCAGATGAGATGGCAGGCCAGCAGGGTGTCCTCAACAAAAGGCCCTTTTAAGGGCCACCCACATCCTCCCAGAAGGATCTGGCGACTATGATGCTCAATGTGTTTGTATGTGTGTGTGGGGTGTGTGATTTCTTTTTTCCAGGAAGGGGGGGGGGGGGGGGGGAGAGAAGCAAGCGTAAGTGTAGCAATGGCTTTTCTTTCCTTTTTGTGGGGACAAGGGGGTTTGTAGACTTCCTACATGGGCAATGTGTTACAAAGTCTGGGGTGTTCACTTGGCTACTTTCATTTGGGCTAGCATTTCCTTGTACTTGGGCTTGTACCTGGGCCACTGGGCACAATGAATCATGAAATATTGCTGGCAACACATTGCGTGTATAATGAACAGAAAATTGGCCCATGTAGAAAATCTACAAAGCCCTCCCCCCCCCCCCCCCCCCCAAAAAAAAAAAAAAAAAAAAAACAAACCATTGCTACGCTTATGCTTGCTTACTAACCCCTCCCCCCCCCCCCCCCCCCCCCCCCCCCCGGAAAAAAAATCGGTAACTACATTTCTGCCAGAGGAAAGGCCAGTCCTGGACAAAGTCTGCCATCTCATTCCGCTGCTGATCAGAGAGATTCACAGGGGGCGCCTTTGGCTTCCTCTTCTTCACACCTTCCTGAGATGGCGCACGCTCCTGTGTGTTGTCACCCTCGTCAGCTGAGTGTTCTGCATCTGGCTCTGGCTGTCGCTTAGGTTCTGGTTCTAGCTCTGGCTCTGGCTCTCGGCCCTCCTCACTCTGTACCTCACTCTACCTGTGAATGACAACATGAACATAAAGGTGAGGGGAAAAAAAAAACAAATTCAACATGCATATACAATTGTAGTACAAATGCCACCCATGATGGAAAATAAGGCCCCATCTCCATGAATGTAATCCCCACCCCCTTTCTGAAAAAATGCCCCACCCCAGTGAAAACAGGACTGAAACTCACCTCTGAATGGTCAGAGTCTTCGCCCACAGTCATTGATGGAAATGGAGATAGTCTCTGCCTCTGGGTCTGCCTCTGTCTTCCCTTGTTGCCTTCCCCTTGCCTCTGCCTCTTCCTGACATGACTGGAAGTTCTGGAAAAAAATTCTGCAGCACTTCTAGGTAGAACTTCTGGTAGCTTCTTGAGTTGTGTCCTCTGTGAATTCACTGAGCGTACTGAGGATCGTCGCAAAGCGGGTCCGTTTTAAAGCTACGACTGTGGACGTAGGAGTAGACTCCTGCAGGAGCGTGGGGATCGTGTGAGAGCGTGCCAGAGCCTGTGAGATGGTGTGAGATCGTGTCAGGCATCGGGTGAGAGCGTATGAAGTCGGGGCATGTCGTATGATATGTCGGCTCTGCAAGAGCCTATCAGATCGTGCCAGATCGTGCGAGAACCTGCCAAGTCGTAGTAGAGCGTAGAGGGATGGCCAGAAGGCTATCGTGGCCAAAAATCACCCCAATTTCTCCACGCTCTCAACCCAAGATCACCCACGATCTCGGGGGAGTCGTAGATGTTGAAATCGTACCAGGTCGTAGAGAAAAGATCGTGTACGTGTAAATCCCGCATTACTCTGGGAGTGAAATACTGGGTGACGAAACATACGATCGCCTGTCTTTGTAATTTCTGTACCCTGTCAGGATGGTCTTCTCGTCGCTCTCTAGTTTGCAACCACTTGTACTCCAAGAGCTTAAGATAGCAAACGCACCTAAAGAAATGTAGGTCATTCTCAAAACCTAACCTTCATAAATGACAGGAAAAAAAAAACACAGACTGACATATCTGCATGAGGCCTCTAAATGCTATGCAAGATTCTGGCCCCCCCCCCCCCCCCCCCCCCTCCCCCGCTCGCCAGCAGAAACAAAAACTCAACGTTTCTGGGAAACACTGTAAAATACTTATATTTTTTTAAATTGCAAAACGAACAGTTCCTATATAGGAGATTACTGTGTGCTGCAAATCCTTAAAATGATCGAGAAGCATCGGCTATTCTAAATTGATTTACTAACATCAAAAAGGTGATCTACGTTTTTTTACATTATTTAGTTGGCTTTATCATCGCAAAGAATGCAGATAGTTGGTTTCCATATGACGACATGCACAAATGGTCGGCCATCTCCTGTGATGCCCGTTATCAACATCGAAACACTATACCGCAAGACTCAGTTTTCATGCTCTGAAATATAGAAAACCCAACAAAACAGCGACGATAAACTTGTACATTTCAGAACGTATTTGAATACAGAATCTGTATTGCCTGGGAAATGAAAATATGTATTCAAAACACATTTGTGTTTGAGGAACAAAGTCAGAGGTTTTCCTGGGCATGCATTTAAGGCAAACTGGTGACATTCATTACACAATCCAGAGCTCCAAATTCCAAACTCTGATCAACACGAATGTTTACAAAGGCATTTGTGACTTACTGTGTTTTCTGGTCGGCTCTTTACCCACATCCACCGTTCCAATAACATCATACTAAAAGAATCTTTTTTTTATGGATATTACTTGATGAAATTACGATTTGGGCGAACGTTCGGGCGTAGTTTTTTGTCCGTGTTTTGGAGTGAGATGAAGAGCGAGAAACTTATTCTAGCAAACAATGCAAAGACACACACACACACACACACACACACACACACACACACACACACACACACAGAGAGAGAGAGAGAGAGAGAGAGAGAGAGAGAAGCTTCAGTTTTACCTTGTGGAAGGAAAACAATATCCGGATTCCAGAAGAACTTCCCAAGTTATATTCCACTCCTGTCGTGATAATCCGAACAAAGTTTCTGAATTTGTCCGCTTTCCAGATGAAAGGTGGGGGCATACTGAAAGGCTCGACTGTACGGCGAATGTTTTTTTCTCTGTCAGAAAACGTTAGGAGTTGACCCAAAAGAAGGTACAAATGATGAAAGCTGAACATTATGACATTTCTTCCACAGCTAATATCACGTATATTCCCAAAGTCTAACATGTTGAACTCTCTGGCGCCAGGGTTCCAACTTGGAGTCTGGACAAAACCTGTGCCCAGAAAAGCTACAAATGTTTTGCAAGCATTTTTCATTTTCAGTCGTCATGCTCATCTTCTGCAACTACCACCTACATTGCTTACAAGAGATTAATATAAATTGGCAGATGACTTACCGTAGTTCACCGAAAGTTATTAATGTGGCATTTTCACAGCACAAATAGAGACAATCTAATTATTGCGAGAAACAGGTCGTGTTACTCATTGAATTGGACAGGTTTCACCGGCTACAACTTCCTTGCTTTTGAGTTTGATTCCTTTCGAGATTGGCTAATCTGAACATGATAACAAATCTGGGAGTACTGAGTCGCCGGATAAACATAACAAATATTGAATACTGGGTCCTTGACCTGTTGGTCTTCTTCAGTCAGGACAGCACTGGCACGTGCAAAATAAAAATAAAAAAACTATATGGGAGATAAAAACACCCACAGTTGGATGCACTGATAGGAGCCACATTTGGAGACAATGTAATCGGAACCTACCGGTATGCTTATTGAGTGAAATAGTTTAGACGCCAGAGAGAGACAGAAATCAACTGAAAGGAAAAAAAGTTATCTAAAGAAACAGATGGAGGCCGCCTCAGACTCCGAAGATAGGGATAGAGAAGCACTGGGAAGACCTGAAAGCACGACACAGTGCCATCAAAAAGACAGAAAGAGTACGGGCTAAAAGAAAACCCTAAGCTGCTTCTTCATCCTTTCCCGTTCGCCAGGAAAGTGTTCTAGCAACAAGAATCAGGGACACTCACCGTGGACAAAGAAACTCATAAGCAGCATCACAGAAATACATATTCTGATCCCCACGCCAAGCACCATCTGAAATCCAGGTCTGTGATGACCTGCAGCGCCAGGAACATGGGTCAATGAGAAAACACCAGTACCACATGACCTGAAGAAATCGGTGATGAATACAAAAGCCAAATCTTCGCCAGATCATGGAGCACTCTATCTGTTGTATAAGGAATGTCCAATATCGTCATGGAGCACTCTATCTTCTGTATAAGGAATTTCCCAAGATCGTCAAGTGGCTCCACATCCAAAAACTAATAAGATTAGCATGGAGCAGCTTGAACATGAGCGACTACTGATGACAGCTGATAAACTGAGAGAGAAGTTGAGTGACGTGAAATATTTTAAATCAGTATCGGTCCTGAACGTTGAAGAGAATATTTTCCTCTTTGCGGTGGCAGTGAGACTGACTGAATATAACAGAAAACGTGCACTTGAATGTGCAGTCCAGACAGGAGGCATCCCGGAAGTGCCTGGCCATATAAAACATGCCATTATTATTGGAGAAGCAATGCGCTACAGGAAGCAATGCAAAGAACTAAGCTGGAATGAATGGACCTCCGGCTGGCATGGCTCAATCTACCAAATGCTTATGGCTCAATTCCATAACAGACGATTCAACTCCTGTCGAGATACGTCATGTCCCAAAGAACACCCAAGAAAAACTGGTAAAGTATTTCCATGGTTTGTCACTGAATGTCTCCACACACAAAAAAAAATGCATAACAGACAGGATTACTCGTCAAGCTGGCACAGAAATCGGTCATGTAATTTCTGCAAAATTATCTGTGTTGGAAGTGGAGGTCACCTTGAAGGTAGTCATGAGTTGTACAGGATCATTAGACCAATGAGAAAGAATACCAAATGCCCCCTCTAAAAGCCTTCTTACATAACACAACAGTCCTTTTCACCAAAATAAATAAAACACTTCAAATACTGAAGCAAATAAAAGCGTTGTTTGCTTCATTCAGGGTGCGTTTGAAAAACACCATAGCATCTCCCTGCAGAAATGAAAAGTCTCAGAAACAACTATGGTCACACTAGCCAGTCAAGCCACTCCAACAGTGAGAGACGATCGCTCTTGCCGGTTAAACCAATCCACCAGTGGTCTAGTCCCTTGGACGGCAGTATAATGACTCCATGAAAGACAAAATCAGGGGAAAGGAAACCTAGCAACTGGCAGGAGAAAGCCTGCAGATAATGGACCAGTATGAACTGCCCGGCAAACAAAAAATCTCTTATCTGCCGTTGATGCTTATCCTGAAGCTCCACGGCAAATAAAAAATCTTTAACCTGAAGTTGATGCTAATCTTGAAGCTCCTCTGGTTTCTACTTATGCACAAAATCAGCACTAGCGCAGCGGAATCAATGGAGGCAAAATCAACAAAAACACAAGGAAATGGCTTGATATTCCACCTGATCTAACTGATGTTGTGCTCGTCTATTGCCAAGCAAAGCCACAGCAACCCCTACAATCCATCTGTTACAATTTAAAAGGGAGACAAGAGAGGGGGAACTTTTGTGAAAGACGTCATAGCAATAATGACGCGTTGCAAGCCTCCTTTTATTTATCGCTTTTAGATCTTTGTATTTTCGGTCAGTGTAGTGCTATTGTTCTTCTCTTCTTTCTATGAACATCCGCCATCATCCTTTTGATGGTTCTGGTGTGTATAAAACTGGGGGTTTCCACAATCTGGGATGTTGGTTATGCAGAACTGGCAGTGAGGGGGGGGGGGGGGGGGGATTGTGGGGTAGGATGTGGTGGAGGTAGTAGTGGGGGGGGGGGGGGGGGGCGGAGGGTAGGAAGGGGGGGGGGGGGGGCGCTGGCTGGTCAGATTCAGGACTTGAAGCACTCTATCGAGGCTAAGAAGATAACCTCGGGAGGCAGGCTGTTCTAGTCCCTGACAGTCCTCGGGAAGAAGGAAAACTTCCTGTAGTTTGTCTTACAGGCAGGAAGGAGGTACGTCTCCCCATGTGACTGTTGATTTGTTTAAAACGTTTGGAAAGTGAATGTATGCCTAATTGTTCAGTATTGTTTTTGGATCGATTGATAATGCGATTGGAATATTCAAGATTATGTTAGAATGTTCACCGGGTTTCCGTAAGTTGCTAGTGTTTTGCTGAAGGTTCGAGAATGTTGTAGAAGCTGACCGAATTACATTTGCATACGGTCGTCACGATTTCATTGGTTAAGCTTACTAATATGCAGAATATTCTAGAAAAGAATAATCTAGTAAGTTCGAGAATATTCTTTCGATATCATACAAAAGAATGAGAGTTCTGCGAGTTTGGACTCACGTTCATAACAACAGTCCACGCAATAAGATGGCGGAGACTCGAATCTTTATTTTGTAAGTCAGCGCCCCCAAACATCTATATACCGAAATAAACGATTACTTCAAAGTATTTTAGAACATCTCCCCTTTTTTTTTTTATAGAAGAAAATAAAATATTATATGCATCATGCAATTTCAGCAAATAATGAAAGTACCAGAAATTATAGTAACAAACTTTCACATGCTAACTTGAAACCAATAATCCAAGGAGTGTGAACGAAACTAGTAATCCACTCTTCACATAAATCCATGAAAATAATCTAAGCTCTACTTAGGCATATTTCTTGCACTATAGAGCTGCAACCAGCCTAGGCTAAGCTCCTTTTTTTTGGCTTGATAGCCACTACACTAGAGCTGTATAAATTTCTCTTGGCCCTAACTAAGCTCTGCAAAGCTACACCACAGAGTTTAAAACCCTAAACTACACTGCAGAACAACTTGTTTTGTTCTCACCCTATCTAAGCTCTGCGAGGCATCACAGTCCCCTACACCACAGAGCTAAATTCCAACACAACCCTAATTTACACCACAGAGAAATTTTCTCTCACATCTCACGGTATCTGGCTGGCTTTTGAGCGAAGTAGCCTTTCGAACCACGAGTTGCTGGTCGGGATGGCGCATGTGGAGGAATGACTCCCGTAGCTGGTCCTTCAGGCTGCGCACTGATCTGCAACATGTCTGGTTCAGCGCAAATCTGAGGTGATGGTGGAACAGAAGGCAACATCTCCTCAAGTGCTGGTTTCTCTGGTGTTGTCGTCGTTAGTGCCTGAAGATGCTGCCGGTTTCGACGAACCACGCCCCGAGGTGTATTAACCAAATAGGTTCGGTTCTTGCTGTCAGCAGCAACCACAGTGCCATCTGTCTTCCACGTCTTCTGGCCTGGGCTGGGTTGCAGGAGGACTGCATCTCCTGGATGAAGTGATGACAGGGGCGTAGCACCCTGGGCTCTGTTTTATCGCTGTTGATATGCCTCCTTCACATCGCTGTCGGTTCTCCGGATCTGGTCGTCGTCTGGTTGGTTCGGCAGCAAGCTGTCAGGAAGAGTTGGAAGCTTGGTTCTCAGCTGTCTCCCCATCAGGGCAACAGCAGGACTAACCCCAGTTGAAGAGTGTGGCGTTGCCCTGTAGTTCAGCAGAGCTAGGTCTGGTTCAGCCTGCTGCAGGATCTTCTCGGAGATCTTCACCGCACTCTCAGCTTCTCCATTGGCCTGCGGAAATCCTGGACTGCTGGTACGGTGTAGGAACTCATATTCCTGGGCAAACTTCCTGAACTCACGGCACTGGAACTGAGGTCCATTATCAGACATAATGGTTTCGGGAATGCCATGCATAGCGAAGATCAGTCGAAGTCTGTTGATCATGGCGCTGGCTGTGGTAGAGTGGAGGTGGCGTATCTCGATCCACGTGGAGTAATAGTCCACCACAATGAGGTAATCCTTCCCCTTGTATGAGCACAGGTCAGCACCCAACTGTTGCCAGGGGCGCTGAGGCAATACTGTAGGGCGCAGTGGCTCATGACGCTGTGCTGGACGCTGTTCTCTGCACACTCTGCTTGCGTTGATCATGTCAGCCAGCTGTTTGCTCAGGCCGGGCCACCAGACGGTAGCCTGAGCGTTCTGCTGGCACTTGGTTAGTCCTCGGTGGGACTCATGGAGCTTCAGGAGAATATCCTGGCGTAGTGCCGTGGGCACCACAATCCGCTTGTTCAACACCACCAGACTATCCACCAGGGACAGCTCTCCCTGGGATTGCTGGTAGGGCTGGAACTGTTTGTCCACCTTTGCTGGCCAACCGTCCAAATGGTGTTATGAACGTGGTCAGCTTCTTACTTTCTTCTTGAAGAGGCACCTGGTAGAATCCATTTGATGCGTCCAATGTTGAATAGACTTTGCTTCCTGCCAGTTTCGGAGCAAGATCATCCAAGTTCGGGATGAAACAGTGTGGCCTCATGACGAATTTATTTAGTTGTTTGAAGTCGACGGTAGTTCTGACGCTACCCGAAGGCTTCATAACTGGAACCATGGGAGCGCACCATGCAGTCGGCTCTTCGATTTTCTCGATGATCCCTGCATCCTGCATTCGCTGGAGCTCTTCTTTCACTTTCTTTTGTAGTGGAAACGGCACTCTGCGTGGAGTGGTGACACAGTAGGGAGTAGCACCTCCCTTAAGTGCGACTGAGAGAGAGACACACAGACAAGAGAGAGAGAGAGAGAGAGAGAGAGAGAGAGAGAGAGAGAGAGAGAGAGAGAGAGTTTAGTGCATCGAGCAGGTCCAGGGAAGTGGAGGAAACTGTCGCCTGTGTCTGCAAGAGCAATTAGGATCCTACAGGGCTGGGAGTGTCAAACGGAAGACTGCTGCCTGAGTCTGTAGTTGAGCACTGGAAAGTATTGTTTCAGTAACTGATTGCTGACGTTAGTCTAAGTTACCATGGAATACGTGAAGATTGGAAAGGAACTAGGCCTTGCAGGTGATGAACTCAGGAAATATGTTAAAGAGGCTGAGGCTGAGGCTGCAGCAAGAGAACTGGAAAAACGAAAATTAGAATTGGCAGCAGAAGAGAAGAAAAGACAGGAAGAACATGAAGAGAAGGAAAGACAGGAAGAACGTGAAGAGAAGGAAAGACAGGAAGAACGTGAAGAGAAGAGAAGGCTAGAATAAGAAGAACTTGAAGAGAAAAGAAGGCTAGAAGAAGAAGAACGTGAAAACAGGAAAAGACAGCAAGATAGAGAAAGAGAAGAGCGAGCTGCTGAAAGAGAATTGAAAAGACTTGAAATAGAACATCTAGAAAAAGAGAGACAAAGAGAATTTGAACTGTGTATGGCAGAAGTGAAAGTTCAAAATAGCGAACGCATTTCCCAGTCAGAAACTGAAGTTGCGAAGAGACCACGTCTTCCAGCTTTCGTAGACGGGAAAGACAACCTCGACAGTTGTCTGGAACGTTTTGAACGCCATTCTGAAGCAATGAGATGGCCAAAAGAACAGTGGGCTACCAACGTGAGTGCCCTTTTGACTGGTCACGCCCTTGAGGTCTACTCAAGACTACCCCGAGAAGAAGCAAATGAATATGAAACACTGAAAACGGAACTTCTTCGAAGTTATGATTTTTCTGAACAAGGTTTTCACGAACGTTTCCGGTCCAGTAGGCCAGAGAAGAACGAAAGTCCTGCTCAATTCGTAACCAGGATTCAAAACTATCCAGAGAGATGGCTGGAGTTGGCTGGAAGAAAGAAAGACTATGATGGTTTGTCATATCTGGTCCTGAAAGAACAATTTGTAGAATCCTGTCCTAAAGACCTTGCAGCCCACCTTCTACAAGAGAAAGACCAGAGCCTGAAATCCCTGACTGAAGCTGCACAGAGTTCCTGGGGTCTCATAACCGGACCCTTGACACTAGATCGAAACCATCAACAGATCGGATATGACCAGTCCAGGTTCCAAGTATTTTAACTCCACCGTTGAAAGACTTCAACTGCGGACGCCTGGGTCACAAGGCTGCTGAATGCAGACAGCCCAAGTATTCAGATAAACGCAGCCCTCCACACTTCAGTCATGAAGACCGAAAGACCAGCGCCAGGGTGGAAATAAAAGAAGCCTAACATCTGCCAATGTTGTCATCAGGGAAAGGAGTCAGGAGAGACACCCGTTGCAGAGGAGATGGAGATCTACCTCACGTCAAGCCCGCAACAGCCCTGAAAAGCATGAGAAAGTGGTGCAATGTGCCTTCTTAAACCGTGTCAAGAGTGATCTGAGTGTCATGCCTATGGTGAGCGGACATTATGATGATGAGGAAGTACAGGTGCTCAGAGATACACGGTGCAGTGGTGTCATCATAAAGAAGGACCTTGTTCCAGAAAAGCAGTTTACTGGCCAGAACGGCTACCTACGATGTGTCCATGGACACGTTGAGGCCGTCCCGACAGCTGATGTTGAAATTTCTACACCGTTCTTTGTTGGGAAGGTGAATGCTTTGTGCCTGCCCAGTCCTCCTCATGACGTCATTATTGGCAATATTGAAGGTACCTGTGCAGCCGATGATCCTGATCATGAGTGGCCACACACCTGTGCAGTAACAACGCGCGCACAATCCAAGAAGGAGAAAGAAGGGAAATCTACACCATTGAAGAGCAGCAAATCTACAGAAATCCCAGAAGTAACCAGAGAGAAACTGATCCAGTTACAGCAAGCTGACCCTTCTCTGCAAAAATATGCTAGCAGAACAGACGGTATGACCAGGGGCAACACCGAGGTATCTGTTGTGAAGCAAAATAGCGTCATGTGCAGAGAAGACAAGAAATACTTTGAACGGGAAGAAAAGCCAGCTATAGATGCACATGCTGCTGAATTTCAAGAAGGGGAAATACCTTACCCCTCTGGTGATGGTGACAACTTCAATGAGGAAAGTTCTGTGAACGATGAAGAACTGTTAGAACTGAATGATTTCAAATCCCAGGAAACTATTGACGTGTAGTTTTGGGATCACAACTGAACAGCCACCAGCAAACAGAAATACGTGGACTGTTAAATGAGTACTCAAGCCTCTTCACTGAGTTTCCAGGAAAAACGGATTTAATTCAGCATGAAGTGAAATTGACATCACCAGAGCCTATCAGGTCAAAGCCCTACCCATTGCCTTATGCTACCAGAGAGTCGCTGAAAGAGGACATCAAAGACATGTTGAAACTGGGAGTTATAAGAGAGTCCCAAGGGTCGCCATACGCGTCGCCAGTTGTCGTTGTCAAAAAGAAAGATGGTACTAACCGAGTGTGCATCGATTTTAGGCGACTCAACAAGCTGATTTACCTAGATCCTGAACCCATGCCTACAGCTGCTGACCTTTTCCAGCGACTGAGTTTTTTTCCAAGATCGATCTCAGCAAGGGGTATTGGCAAGTCTCCATACCAGAAGAAGACATTCCAAAGACTGAATTTGTGACTCCAGATGGGACATACGAGTTCCTCCGAATGCCCTTCAGTATGAATTCTGGAGCGACACTCAAGAGGAGCATGAGAAAACTATTGGGCAACATGGAAGGTGTCATATACTACTGGGATGGCATCCTGGTCCATTCCAAAACATGGACAGAACACCTGGAAATTCTTCGGAAGCTGTTCAAACGGCTGTCTTCTGCCAACTTGACTGCAAGACCCAGCAAGTGTGTTATTGGCGCAGATGATATTGACTTCATTGGTCACCGTCTCCAGGAAGGAATGAAAGGGGTGCTCAAGGACAATGTGACAAACATTTTGGAAGCACATCGTCCCCAAACAAAGGAACAATTACGGTCCTTTCTAGGCTTAGTGGGGTTCTACAGAGAATACATGCCTCACTTTGCAACTGTGACTGCTCCAATGTCGGACCTTCTGCGCAAGGGGAAGCCCAACCAACTAGAGTGGGGAGATGCACAAGACCGAGCCTTCAACACTGTGAAGAACTTTCTGTCCGAGGAACCTGTGCTACGGTTGCCTGACCCTAACAAAACGTTTGTGCTCAGCACTGATGCCTCTGACGAGGGTGTTGGTGCAGTCCTCAAGCAGGAACATGACGGAAAGCTGTTCCCAGTCTCGTACGCCAGCAAGAAACTATCCAGGGCAGAGCGGAGGTATGCGACCATGGAGAAGGAGTGCCTTGCTATTGTGTGGGCGGTACGAAAGTTTGAACTGTTTCTCCAGGGGGTTCACTTTGTATTGCGTACTGACCATAAACCTTTATCTTTTTTAGAATCTGCTAAGTTTGTGAACAGTAGGGTCATGCGCTGGGCCATGTACCTTCAGAACTGTGATATGAAGGCTGAATATGTGAAAGGCACAGACAGTCTGGCTGCAGACTTTTTAAGTCGTGCGTGAATAAATGAGACTTGTACTGGTTGTACACTTTTAACTGGGTGTGTGTTGCCAGTTGATCTTTGTTTTAAAGTCATTTGACATTTCTTTTGAATTGTAAAAGTTTTTAGAAATTTGGGAAATTTCTTTAAGTGGGGGGTTATGTTACAATTTAAAAGGGAGACAAGAGAGGGGGAACTTTTGTGAAAGACGTCATATCAATAATGACGCCTTGCAAGCCTCCTTTTATTTATCGCTTTTAGATCTTTGTATTTTCGGTCAGTGTAATGCTATTGTTGATTTGTTTAAAACGTTTGGAAAGTGAATGTATGCCTAATTGTTCAGTATTGTTTTTGGATCGATTGATAATGCGATTGGAATATTCAAGATTATGTTAGAATGTTCACCAGGTTTCCGTAAGTTGCTAGTGCTTTGCCGAAGGTTCGAGAATGTTGTAGAAGCTGACCGAATTACATTTGCATACGGTCGTCGCGATTTCATTGGTTAAGCTTACTAATATGCAGAATATTCTAGAAAAGAATAATCAAGTAGGTTCGAGAATATTCTTTCAATATCATTACAAAAGAATGAGAGCTGTGCGACTGAGAGCGACACACACAGACAAGAGAGAGAGAGAGAGAGAGAGAGAGAGAGAGAGAGAGAGATTTGTTGAAGAGTTTTAGTCTAGAAGTGTTCGATTCTTCATTGAGTTTGAGTCTAGTCGACGAGAAGCTGCCATTAGTAGAATATTCGCTGCTGCATGTAGGATTGAGTTCCTGTACGACTTACTGAACCTGAATGTCAGTGGTTTTGTTTTGTTCCTATATTCTTCAATGTGTGTAAATAAACGGATCCTCTTCGTTTCAATACCGCCTGGTGTATTTTGTCGTCTGCGAGCCGAACACCTACCACAGGATCTACAACGAACTCTTACAAGCTATAGTACTGCACTTACCTTGTACTGAGGAAGTCAGCGCCTTTAGCAGTGTAACACCATCCTTAGAGAGTGCAAAGTGAGTGGTAAAAGCAAGGTTATTGAGAGGAGACACAACTGTGAGATCAATCTAATCCGAGCTAAGGACTGGCAGAAATTAGAAAGTTCCGGAGGCAATGGACATGAGGAAAGAAAACTTCATGATAAGGGAAATAACAGGACACACCACACACACACACACACACACACACACACACACCACACGTGCGCGCGCGCGGACAGGGACTAGGATAAAAAAAAATGAAATGGTGGTCAAGGATAAGGATGTGCAATGACACGTGAAAATGTGACAGATAACAAAAGAATAGGACGCCAAAATAATCCAGAAGGTAGCCTGGTGGATTACGTGGAAAAACGCATTCGAAGAAGGTCTCAGCTGGATCTGGATATGGCTTTCTGCTCTCTTTAGCATTAACACCATCCTCAGATCTTCATGGGACCTCCTGTCCTCGTTTTCAAACTTTTTTTTTAACAGGAAAAGCGTAGCTTTTTCTTAGTGATTTTTTTTAAAGCACACATACTTTACAAACCAGTTACAGCTATAGCACTTAATTACAAAACAAAAACAACAAAACAAAATCAACAATCAAACATCCATACACATAAAACAAAAACGGGACCTTGGGAATGCGGGGGGGGGGGGGGGGGGGGGTTGGAGGGCAGAGGATGAGGTGTGGTCCCCTTACATTTTCATACAGAACATAAATCATACATATAAAAACATTCAACCGTTTGCAAAAACACACAGTTAGATCTTGATGAATGTGGTAGATTAAAGATGAAATGCATACGTTCTATTTTAAATTCAAATTATTCGAGAATCGAATTGTACAAAAACCAATTTTGTTCAAATTCAAACTGTGTACAAGTTTCATCTATGAATGCCAAGTAACGTTCTAAGTCATATTTGTCCCTCAATTATGTAACAAAGGTTTGTAAATATGGTTGTGCATTTAGCAGTTTACACCCTGCATAAGTAAAATTTTGCAAATAAAATAATGAAATAAAAACAGCGTCTACCTGTATATTGTGCTTGACACCAGACAGGACAAGTTCCATGTCAATCACAAAATTATGACAATGTAAACATTCCCGAGTCACCAACTGCTGAAAATTCATCCAAAATTGGTGTGTAATGTGACAAGCAAAAAGCGTATGAGAAATTGTCGGCTCTTCTCGCAGGGAAAAAATACATATAGAAAAGCTTACAAAACGACGCAGGAACAAGAATTTCCATATTAGAAGTGATTTATGTAGCAGACCGATTTGAAACCATCTTAATTGGACATCACTAGATATTTCATAACACTGAGAGAAAATGTCTCTGCAATTTACATCTTCAAACAAATTATTCCAACTGGAAATAGCAGTTGGGGTGCTTCCGTTTTCATTCAACGTTTTCTATACGAATTTACTACCTTTCTTAATACATGTGTGTGTGTGTGTGTGTGTGTGTGTGTGTGTGTGTGTGTGTGTGTGTGTGTGTGTGTTTGGAGAGAGAGAGAGAGAGAGAGAGAGAGAGAGAGAGAGAGAAAATGTTTTCTGAAAACAAATGTGGTAGAGCAGCAAAAGAAAAAAAGGAAGAAAGAAAGAAAATAAGAAAGCAAAATGCAACACACACACACACACACACACACACACACACACACACACACACACACACACACACACACACTCCACCACCACCACCACCACCACCACACACCACCACCACCGCCAACAACAACAACAACAATAACAACAGCAACAAAACAACAACGTACCCAATGTTTTAGTCATGAAGTACTTTTGGAGACGAAGATCATGCTGGTTTATATCTGTGGCAGAAATGTTGAGCAGAATTATAAAACGATTCATTTTTCCAATACTGAAGCGAAGACGAAGGTGGTTTACATGTAATCTGACGAAGGGAACCCATGGGTCATTCAGGGACAACCGTTCACACCCCGTCCACACCGGAGACAATGAAGGCAATGCAGGAGTTTCAACATAAAGAGGGGTCTTTGGATCGCAAGTTTTGTACAGGAATGTGACCTCGAATGCTTCCTCGGAGATAACGTGGAGGTCAATAACGCAGTCGGAGCTGATGTTGACCCATACACCTTTCTGTGTATGAGAGTACTGAAGGCGGAACGTACTCAAGCTAATGGAGTACGTAAGGTTTCTTCCGTTCAAGCAGTCAGCGAGTTCGTTCCTTGTTGGCACAGTAGTTGCCGTTACTATAGTAACACAGAAAGGAGTTATTTTGCATACTATGTGATCGTAGCCACACTGAGGATTGTCGTGGATAAACTGCTGATGCTGGTTCATCTCAGTTGAGATGAAGAGAAATTTTAGTACGATAATTGTGCGGTTTTTGTGATAACGTAAGCGTTATTAGTATTGCTTTTGTGTGTGTCGGAACTGAAAAAATTAATACAGTTGGTTATGGATGACAGCAAAATGACATAATGACATTGAAAGTTGTTGTTTTTTTTGCGATGCACTGCTTTGATCCTTTTGAGTTGGATAGCATTTAAGAGGCGTCATATTAAATCATCGGCAGGTTTAAATTAGTGGTCAAAAAATTATAAAGTGGTGTAAAAAAATGAATGAAGGGTGGTGATGCTTGTATTTTTGGGCGGTTGAAACTATTGGGTAGGGGCTGGGGTGGGGGGTGGGGGAAGCATTGTGCGTGTGCATATGAAAACAGTGTAGACTAATTTGTCCACGACATGTGCAATATTACTACACTTTATTATTTCATTTTGCATTGCTTTGCATTGTTATTTTGTGTTTGAATATTTTCTCGTCGACATTTGGCTGTATATTTGGCTGTTGTTAAAGGAACGCCCTCCATTAGTTCTTAAAACACAGCCACTCATGAATCAGATCAGACAAGTGTGCAGACGCTGGAAGATGCCGACCCTCTAATATTAAACTTAAAGCTCGATTCGAATCGCTCATAACGCAAAATCTTATTTTTACATCGTCTAAGTGTATAAACTTGGTGAGACTGGAACGGTTTCCAAGTATTCCTCTTTTGTCAACTGAAATTCAATTCTGAGGTGTCAACCATTAGATCCCCAACAAAGAACACCGTTACTGGGACGTAGGCCATATGCTGGCTTTATACATGCGGAAACATTAAGAAGCTGACTACTGAATTTGCCGGATACGTTCGGGGCAATCTAGGACCAGCTGAAGTGAGATAAAAAAAAATAAAATAAAAAAAACAGGATTCGGAAAGATGATTACAGATGGAAGTCAGAAGACCTATAATAGCAGAAATGACTGCGAACACCTGCACGTGCTGACAAAGACAGAATGAAACTTGTCCTCAATGCACATCCACAGCTAGCAGAATTATCAATATACATGTCACTTCATATCCACAGAACTTTACCATCGTCCAAATATCTATACTCTAGATTACAATGTCCATGTTATTAAAAAAAAAATCCATGGCACACTGAAAACACTGTCCGCAGGACTACAACTCAAACAATTATTTTCTGTTTCGGGATGCCAAAATCTTAAGCAGGTCCAGGGAAAAAAGGAACGTTTTGGAATGGCAGATGATTATGAAATGGGGAATTTGGCTCCTAAGAATTTATGAACACTAGCAGTTTCACCCGTACTAACACACTTCCACCACAAATTTCATCCCCCCCTCCCTAAACACACACACACACACACACACACACACACACACACACACACACACACACACACACACACACACAATGTTATGTATATGACAAAAGGAGAAATCTCCATGTCTCTTAACTGTCCTCGATTGAAATTTTGGGACCCCATAGGATTTGCATGCTTTTCTACCATTTTTGGCCATACACATGAAATGAAGAAAATATTTAGGGCTAAATTTGTGTTAGGCGACCATCTGGAAGAAGACTAGAATGTAAAGTTAACTACAATACGCATAAAAGCTTATTTTGTTTTAAAAAGAAGCACAAATATCATTCACTGAATACTAATAGTAACAGAAAAATAAATATACGAAATATTTACATGTTTAAACAATTGTTTGGGTGATAACGAAACAGAAAAGTAAATATACTAAATATTTACATGTTTAAACGATTGTTTGGGTGACAATAGAAACAGAAAAGTAAATATACTAAATATTTAAATGTTTAAACGATTGTTTGGGTGATAAAAGAAACATCCACGAAGCATTTAAGCAAGCTGGCCACTCTGGCTTTCTCCCTTTGCTCCATGATAATGCTGAATGTATAGAGGAAAGTGTTGATGATAGAGTTGACAGGAGGAGCAAAAACAGCTATGGCTACGTTCACATCCCCTGAGATTGGTACATCCTGACTAGCCAGTAAGCCCAATGGGAAGCCAGTACAGAAAGTCAGAGACAGCGCTGGTGATCGAACGACGGGCAATATTCAGGTCCTGAGACTGCAGCCTAGTGTCTGATGTTGCCATGATGTTGGCCCTGATGGATAAGTAGATCAGACCTTGACCAACAGCAATCAGCATGAAGAGGACGAAGTTGAGGACGAACATGATCCCAAAAGCAAAGTCATCGCCCTGACACTCGTTTCTGGTGATGGGCTGTGGAGTGCAGACGCCAACCTGGTTGTAGAACTCGTGGAAAGGAGAGTGAGGAAACAAAGGCAAAGAGGCCAGAAGTAGACAGACTGACCACATTGCACATTGCCATGCTCACCAACAGGGCAGCATTATGGTGGGAGCACAGCTGACTAAAAGGAAAACGCAAGACTAAGAAACGATCAATGGTGATATGACAGATCATGAAGACTTCAGATGATAGAAAGAAAGAGAAAATCTGCAACCATGCACGAGGCGCTGTGCCTCCATCGCGTGTCTTCCCACAGATAAGAGCCCTGGTACCTACGATCGGCCACTCCAATAATGGACAAATACACTCCCACTAAGTAATCTGCAATACAAACACTGGTAACAAAGACGTGAAATCCAGATCGTTTTTTGCGCTCTTGAATCAAACGGAAGAGAAATGTTGCCAAGTTACCGACCAAAGCCATGACAGCTTACAGAGACAGGATCACACGGTAAGCGTTAGAGTGAAGGAGGGCTTCACACGACGACACATCGTCAACTGGAGCGTAGCAGTCATCAAGATTGAATCCTTGTGGAAGCGTTGCTTCGCAACAGACCTTTAAATTTTCAGCATACACAGTGTGCAGCTGAATCAGATCGCCTAACATCTTCTCTGGAAACTGAGAAAGTTGGCAACCCTTTATGTCTAACAACTGCAAGTTCTTGAATGCATTGTAACCACCTGCACCAATTTGATTGACTTTCCATTCAGACAGGTTGAAGACTTTCAAATTAACAAATTGTCTTACATCATCATTCTGTTTGTAGAACTGGTAGTTCAAAGAATGACAGATCAAGATACTAAAGTGATGTAACTGTCAAGTTAGTCTCAATGCTTTAGAACGTAAATGGGGGTGGATTCCCTAAAGAAACAACACTTTAATCCAGGAAAACTCTTATAGTATTTTATCTGGAAACTTTATAGGAAGTTATAAGTCAAATCGAGACATTTCAGATTGTTGAAGACAACATCATCAAGCCCAGATAGATTGCAGTGACCCAGACCAAGATGAAACAACAACAGCTGATGTGCAAACCGTTTCAGGGTCATACCACTGTCACAAACATCCACATAACGTAAGTTAGAAAACGAACGAAGTGAAAACTTTGTGTCTACATGTGAAGGCAGGTCCCCAGCACTGACACTGCTGTGGACAAGTCACATAACACCATAGTTCATCATCACGCTGCGGACATCACCACACTGCCGAAATTCGTATCAGAAACCTTTGGAGGGTGGGCGTCTCAGGACATTAACCTCTTAAACGGATGTCTACCCACATCACTGTGAAACACCTGTTCTGAGCTCGGAAATTTAAGCCACATGAACTTCACTTTTGTTTTTTCTTAATTGGATCCAGATGGAACTTTTTCAGCTGCCTCAGCAATGGCCTTTAGAGTTCAAGTCCTCTCCATGTGGAAATCCCGAGCTGTTTCGTATCATCATAGGCTGACGAGTCTACAATTCCTGGCCCCAACGTCTGTTCCTTCAAGTTGCTGGCCAGAATGGCATACTCGCAGTCTCGTAGATTTGAGTGTGCTTACTTCCGTTTTCATACGTCACAGTGGGTTCAATGAGAACAAACTGTTTTGATGAACCTGAGTGGAGCACAAGATTTGGTTTCATGCTACTCTTCTGATGACCCCCCCCCCAAACCCCCCCCCCCCCCCCCCCCCCCCCTTCCACGGTTACGCCATTCTGAGAACTGCTGTGCAATTACAGAACGAAAAGGGAGAGTGACTCTGAGAGCTGGTTTATTCATTCGCTGTTTACCTATGTGAAAGTTGAAGGAAAGATGTTTATGAAATTCATTTTTACGTAATTATTTTTCAGTTGGAGTGGGTATTGTCGTGGGTGTCCCTATTCAGGAATAGTTATAGCTGCAAAATTCATCTAAGCAGTAAAAATGTGCACTCTGATAGTTACATGCATTGATCTCATTGTCAGGTCATCCAATTTTGATCGTACTGAAACAGATGGACCCTTCTAAGTGATAATGACTAACATCGAACTAACATCAGTGTCACAGGAATTTTGTTGATAGCTGAGATGGTGCTCAAAAGCCGAGGTGACATAATTTTGCTCAGTGTGCCCAAATTTTGCGGTTAAAGATCAAATGTTTAAAGACTGGGTCATGGTGACCTAGGTGGAGGTTAAACACCACTTGACCATTGTTGTTGGTCACTGAGATCTGATGAATATTAAAGACAAAATGACCCAAGTGTGTCATAGTGATCCAGCTGGAGAACATGATCAACTTGACAAATTGGTAATGTAGAGATCAAGGGCAAGAGTCAAGGTGACGAACTTTGAGTAATTGTAATCAAGTGGTAGTTGAACATAAAATGAAATGAATGGGCTAATGAACCAGACCGAAGTGTATGCTAAGGTAACACAAGTTCTGTGTTGGTGACTGGGATTGACGTAAGGAGCTATTAACTGAATTGCGGAGAAAATAAAGCTGTTTGCTATTAAAGATTAAGTGATCAAAATTACATGCATAATAAAACACCTTGATAAATCAGTGATTACATTGTAGACACTGTTACCAGTTGGAGATCACGATAATAAACTAGGAATGGTGAGTGTTTGCAAATCATATTACACAGTTTTTGTTTTTGGGAACGCATATCGGTGAGTGAGGTTAAGTTACTCTAATTGGGTCTGTTGATCCAGATCAGGTGAAAAACTGAAATGAAGTTAAAAAAACAGGCAAAGGCTACCCAGATTAAGGTTCAACGTTACGTAAACCAAACTGGGTTATGGCCACTAAGTTGAAAGTTAATTATCAGGAGACCAAACATCGATTATCGATACCAGCCTGGAAAACTCGTATTTTGATTGAAAACCTTGACATTGAATTTTGTTCTTTGACTTCGCCCTCATAACGACTTATCTTTTCCTGTATGTTTAGGCTTTGACATCTTTGTAGGTCATTGGGCCTGTTTCGTATCACCTGTAATATCAGTACAATTCACCACGACGATTTTTGTTTCACCTATATTTAACCATGTTCTTCGTCACATTTTGAATCATTCGGCTGTTGATCTGTCTTGGGATTTTACATCGACCATTATTATGACAACATATCCTCTCTCTCTCTCTCTCTCTCTCTCTCTCTCTCTCTCTCTCTCTCTCTCTCTCTCTCTCTGAAAAGATCACAAACGCTACAAGATGAGGACCTGATATACCGCTTCATGCATGGATTGAGAACCGATTAAGTCCTGCTTTGAGTCGAATATAAGACAGAATTTGTTTTAATACTTTCAAACTTTGAGAGACCATTGCAATATGAAATCCGAAGATCTGATATGATAGAGATGACAGCAAACACCCACAGGAATTAGGTTTCACTGTTAACAGAGTGAATTCTGTGATCAGTGCATACCAATATCCAGCAGAATCATCAATATAGTATCTCTTTGCACCCACAGAACATGACTATCAGCCAATTATCTACACCTAAATGACACAACCATGATGTTAATGGAAGAATTCTACGGAATGCGGAGCATGCGGTAAAGAGAACTAGGAAAAAAACTGTTTCTTGTCTTCGGACACCCAAACGGGAACGTATGCAGTTAACAATTCGACAAGGGCAGTGCGACGTGTTTACATAGGAGGGACCCATGGGATGAGAAATGTGGAGCCTAGACGTTACTGACAATGACAAACTCACATTACCTAACATAATCGTCTTTATCCTCTTTCCTCATATCAATAAAGCCAAAAGCAGAAAATGCCTCCATGCTGACGACAGCGGCATTCATTACATGGAATTCATAAGAATCAGGCTAAAAATATACGCATCTTAAATAGCGTCAGCAGAGGAAAAAGGAACATCAATTATTTACTGCCGAAAAACACTTAAATTCTAAACTGACTTTCACATAACAGTTGGTGAAGAAATGGCATTCAAAGAACAAGAATGCCAATAGGAAATAAAGGTGAGATGGTTTGAAGATCTATTAGGCCATATGGGATTCTAGATTCAGTCTGCGTTGAGAATCAGAGTGGTGATCATTGTATATTGTATTCGAGAGCGAAGACAAAATTGAAACTGAATAGCACTGTATCATTCGTGACAATCTCCAGATGAACAAAATGATTCCTGGTCGGAAAGACGAATGACGCTGCAGGGGAAAATGTGTTAATCTGTGTGAAATGAATTATGATATGTAACTTATCCTGTTAGTTATATATGACCAGGCAAAAAAAATGTGAAAATTAAAATATCGTTAAGCATTTAGGGACCAATACCTTTTTTTTTTAACTCAGCGGATCAAAAGTATAAGCTTTGAATACAATAGATTGGAAATATCCGCATAAAGTTCTGTAAGTCTCGTATCTGGGTATGAGTCGTGCAGCTGGTTCTCAACCTTTTACAAAAACTTATGATTATATGTTATAGTGCATAGAAAGGTTTCTTGGAGATTGAAAATACGAAGGGACCCCAGTCAGGGTGATCCGGTTTCGCCATACTGATTGATTATGTGGGGAAAAAAGCCCTAGCTTTTAGGATTCTACAAGTGAACAAACACTATGAAAGATATTCGTACAGCAGAAACAGACTATAAATTACTGTTTCTAGACAACACGACATTAAAAAAAAAAAACAATCACGTAAAAAACTATTTGAAAACCTCTCTGAATAACAAAAAAAATTGTGGACTGAAATTAAACTACAGAAAAAAAGCGTCCAATGTTTGGTTAGGACAGAGTGAGAAAACGTTAAGATAATGTACTTGAAAAGCATAACACGGATTGTCCCCAGAGTTATGCTTCTAGATACATGCTTTTCAAATAATCTGTCTACAATGACCGAACTTACTTAAAACTAAACTGAGACGAAGAAACCATTCAAAATCGGGTCTAAGCGGACATGTACACACCTGAGTACGATTGCAATTTTGAAATACGACATACGCTCATGCGGATGTACTTATAAAACCCTCCAGATAAAGAAATAAGAGAATAACACAGAGTATTTTATGAAATTCGGTGATCTAAACAATGAAATAGGCTCAAAAGAAAATATGCTGTGCGTAACATTGAAAATGGAGGCGTAGGAATACCACGCATAGGTAAGTGAACGCAAACTATATATTTTACATGAATTAAAAGACATACAATGTTAGCCCAAGGTATAAACAACTTATGCAGTGAGTTCAGAAACACATTAAAAACTAAAATAAAACGCAATCTTTGAAATTTTGCAGAAACAAGAAGTCCTAATAGAGTCTTTTCTCTATCATGATAAATCTAGAATAGGTAACAATGTTTCTATGGTTTCTATGTAGATATAGAATCAGTGAAATAAAAGCTAAGCCTCAACGTTTTGGAATGAAGTAAAGACCAATTATTGTATCGAAAAATGTGTGTACTGCATGGAAATGTGACAAACTACACTCTGGAGAAAATGGTATCCGTGTCACTGTTGTTTAAAGTACAACGTAACAAAACAACATTTTTAAAGTTGATATTTTTTTTCGAAAGCCTTGTTTTTTCATCAAATAGCTGTTCGAATAGGAACTTGCTCGGTTTGTTCTTAAAACTCCGTGTGTTAATAGAGTTCATTGTACCTGCCGTTGATGGATTGATTGCTTTGAAATATGTAGATGTGTAATTGTGCACACACAAAAACCGCGAAGAAAGTGGTGAGACATTTAAGTTACTGATACCAGAGAATCTGATTTTGTTCACAAAAGCAGCACACACAAATTAGCTTAACATGCAAATGTCCATTGCGTAGGCGACTCGCAAGTGAACCAAATGTTTGTTTCATGTGGTAGTTGAAGTATCGATTGCCTCCTCCCCATGTATCAAGAATTAAGCGGAGGTACAGTCAATACCTGCAGCCTTACCACATTTCAGCAAAGTCACTGCTTCTACAATTGATTTAAGGAGTATTAGAAAGTCATATTTATTTCATGTATCCTGTACCGCTAGTACTCTTGGATCCCCCTTTGCTTTCGTTGTTGTAGAGCTCAGGGCAACATTAATTTCATTTTTTAATGTCTAATTTTGTGTGAGACTAATGCTGTCATTGTCTTGAATGTTGCTGTACTTAAATGTAGTTTGTTGAGTAATCCCCTTTACAGTCTTAAAACCAACCCCGGTCGGTTAGCTCTTGGCCGAATTTCCTTCTTCGTGTTATTTTTATCAGGGTTTTTCTTCATGTCTTTATGATGTTGTTTAATTTCATCCATTTTGCCTTTGCCATCTTCATTTCTTGTCTGTACCTCTTTTTTATAGGGCTGTCTTCCTATCATATCTCAGTCTTCTTGTGCAGTATTAAGCTCCGTCTAGCGTCACACATTTCCAACATATGCGTGGCCTGGATTTCAATCAGCCTGTTCTTAGGAACTCTCGTGCTGCTTCGGCCACACTTGCTTGAAATTGTTTATCAAGGTTCAAAGATCAAGTTCAAGCATTTGTTCTGGAGTAATTTTCGTCCCATGGCTTTCTAACATTGTTCAGCTATGTCTAGGTCTTTCTGTTTGTCAAGACGGACTTCAAAACGATTGTTTGACACTCTCGTGTTTGTGTACAACCACATTCCAAAGTCGTCATGACAAGGTGGAGGTAAATAGAAGGTCAACTCCAGAAGATGCCCTTACTTTTGTTTTCTTGATGAGGGACCTGTTCTGGTTTTCTTTTAAAAGCATAATTTATCGCTCTGTGAAACTGACCGTCTGAGGAGCGCCGTGGGGTATCTTAAGCTCATTGACAGTGTAGTAATAATATTAATAATAATAATAATAATAATAATAAGGATTGTTTATGGCGCTTAATCTTACATCATAAGCCCGAAGCGCTTACAAATATAGAAAAGGTTAAAGAAAACATAAATGAAACCAATTAGAAGATGAATGTTACAATAAGTACCATGCATCTACAAACAAGGGTACATACTGACACCCACCCACGCGCGCGTGCGCGCGCGCACGCACGCACGCACACACACACACACACACACACACACACACACACACACACACACACACACACACACACACCATGATCCCCCACACATTAGAGTGTCGGACAACAACGTACACAACAGCATGCGCGCGCACACACACACACACACACACACACACACACACACACACACACACACACACACACACACACACTCACACGCACACACTGACTGACTGAAACCATTTACTTACAGATTAACATAGTGTTGTACTGACATTTTAAAAAGAAAAACCTTAATAAATTAATGAGATAACGAAAATAATACAAATGACATCTGAATGACATAAAAATCATAAAGAAAATTAAAAGGGAAACATTTAACATTTCTAAGTAACATAATAAAAATCAGAAATTGTAACAGTAAAGCAAATTACATCTTAACTGTACTGAAAATCAAATATCTCTCTCTCTCTCTCTCTCTCTCTCTCTCTCTCTCTCTCTCTCTCTCTCTCAGAACACCATAAAAAATTTTTTAAAAAAAAACCCTAAACACATGCACACAAAAGCACACACCATCCAATCACACACACACACACACACACACACACACACACACCACCACACACACACACAACAACACTCATAGACACACACACTTACACACACACACACACACACACACACACACACACACACACACACACACACACACACACACACATCCGGGCACACAAAGACATATCCAGATGGGAATCCCGCAAGGAGCTGTAATAGCTCCTATCCTGTTTAATATTTTGATCCATGATTTTCCTAAATCATTATCAAAAACTGTTGAACTAGCACAATATGCGGATGATATCTGCATATGGATGAAAGTTACTTTAAAACGTCACACACCAGTTAGATCAATCAACTATATTAAAAAGATATATCAAAATGAACTAGATAAAATCAGTAAGTACATGACTGAAAATGGATTGGCCCTTTCAGCTGAAAAATCGCATATGGTTCTGTTCAATACTGGTTATGATCCTAATCCTCTGCCTTCATTTCAAATAGATGGATTGTGCCTTGAATATAAAAAAGTTGTAAAATTTTTAGGAGTAAATTTAACTTCTAAATTGAGCTGGAATAATCACATACAAACTATTTTAACAAAAGCTAAGAAAACTTTAAATTTCTTGAAAATGGTGAGTCAACAATCCTGGGGTAAAGACAGTAAAGTATTAACACATTTAGCTACTGCGCTTGTACGATCAAAACTATCCTATGCCCAGGAGACTTTTTTTTTCAGCCCCAAAATATTTAATCAAAAAGTTGCAGAGTATCGATAGTAAAGCTTACAAGATAGCTCTTGGTGTCCCGGTTCATACATCAACTTTAAGAACTTATATGGAGATCGGAATATTGCCTTTTGAAGAAAATATGAAACTTGCATCTGCAAAATATACCTTAAGAAGTCATACACTACAAAATCTTAATACCAGTGAAACTGAATTAAAATCAGAAATAAATTTTCCTAAACGGGCACAAAAAATTGATTCTCTAAAATCGATAGCCTCACACATCTGACTTATTTACAAAAGCAGGCACTGCACCTCAAAACGTAGCTCCTCGGGTGTGTTTTAGCACTATCCCGGAATGGGAACTTAGTAGAGCAAATTATGACATAGACTATACAAGTTTAAGAAAAAGTGATGGACCCTTGCTGCCAACGTATGTTAAGTCACATATAAATGAAACCTATGTAAATCACCTTAAAATCTATACAGATGGTTCCGTGCTAGACAATCATTTGTCTGGTTCAGCATTCATAATTCCATCCTTAAAAATAGAGAAAGGTTACCACCTTGGTAAGAATATTTCCATATTTACTGCGGAACTTGTTGCCATTATTATGGCATTAAACTTTCTTCTTGATTTTCGATTTCCTGTATTTCAAATACTACTTTGTGTTGATTCAAAATCAGTCCTACAAGCTCTAAATTTTTCGAATACAAGTGTGAGAGCAGAACTCATATCAGAAATGTACCACCTAATTCATTTTTTGCATTTACATGGTTTTTATGTCGATTTTTGTTGGGTTCCATCTCACTGTGGATTATCTGCTAATGAAAGGGTAGACACATTAGCCAAAAAGGCTGCTATCACTGAAACTGATTTAACAAAGATATACATTCCTTTATCCTTATATGAGAGTTATAGTCTTTTAAAAGACGCAGCCTGGAATACTATTTTAATTAAGGGAAAAGGCACCAAAAACAAAAAGGGGATATTATTTAACAAGATATCAGACAATAAAACAGGTATCAAGAATCTCTACCAAGAGAGGATTTTTAAAAATTTGATTTTTAGATTGAGGCTTGATGCCTTTAAAACAAAATTCTGTAAACATGTGACTTGTATTTGTGGCCAGCAAATCACTCCGTTCCATCTACTTTTTTGTGCGATAGAATGAAACCCTATTTACCTGCTTGGTTGTTGAACACCGAACCGTTGATGTCAGTCTTTGAAGACGTCATCTCTAACGAATCAAACATTTTTGAAGTTGTTCAAGGACTGATTAAGAGCCCAATTGGACATTTACTTTAACGTCTATGTTATTTTCCCCATCTTGGTGTTAGTTGCTTATTTAGTGTTTCTTTTATAGTTTTGGATTCAGTTATGTGGTGTTGTTTTTTGTTTTGTTTTGTTTTTTTATCTGGGCCTAATTGCATTATACATACCTACGTACGCCCAAAATCAACACCAACCGTTCGCATGCATACACCCAAGAACATCACATGCACACACACATAACACTTACATACTGTCTAAGATCACTGTTAGGTGGATAGACGTTAAATTAAAGAACGAACACACACACACTCACAAAAACCACGCTTCCCCTTCCCCCTACTCACGTGTATGCGAGCACTCACATATATTCACTCACAGACAAATAAAAACCAAAACTCTATCTCTCGCACGCGCGCGCGCGCGCGCACACACACACACACACACACACACACACACACACACACACACACACACACACACACACACAAACCGCCCCCTCCCCTACACACACTCAAAACATATCCACACAAAAAACGTATAGACGTGCGCACAACATGCACTCACATATAAACAAAACCAAGTTCTCTCTCTCTCTCTCTCTCTCTCTCTCTCTCTCTCTCTCTCTCTCTCTCTCTCTAGCGCGCGCACAACCTATGCAAAAGTTTCGTAATTGGAATAATGCGACCTAGTACACGTCACAGTCGGACAACTATATCATGTAACAAATTCTTTGTTCTACGTGTACATCAGACCACTAAACCAAAAAAGAAACAAACATTAAAAAAAAAAATCCGTTAGAAAAATCTGCCAAGTGGATGAGACTTGATCAGATTTACAGCCAAATTGGCTAGACTCTACCCATTTTCTGGGTTGGGACAAAAAAACACTATGCAATGTTAAAGGTAGATTTTTAGACAAAATTTTATCATGAAGACATTGAAAATACGCTTTTGTTAATGAACATTCAAGTAAAAAATGAGATACATTGAGGTTTTGACCACAGACACACAAAGGAGATGGTTCTAAAAACCTCCCTAACCAACCATCCACCCGTATTCTGTGCAATAAATTTCGATTCGGAATAGAACCTGGTGGACTTATACAATGACTGCTGGGGGCAGAAAGATCCCATCTGTTCTGAATGGCAGCTTCAAGGTTCTTCTCTGGTCCCAGAGTGCTTTTGTCAGAATATTGTTTATTTCAAGAACCGAATAAGGAATATCACATAAAACTGTATTCGATTTGCACATTGAAGCCTCTTTTGCACAGGTATCAGCCAGTTCATTCCCTCGAAGACTGCAGTGACCGGATACCCATAATAATGTTATTTTAGAACCTCGCATCATTAACTGGTGAATTGAAAATAAAATTTCACTGACGAGATCAGGACGACTTGATGTGTTTTGAAGGTGTAGAGCCGTTAAAGCAGACTTGGAATCTGACAAAGTCAGTATTCTTTCTGGTAAGATTTGCATATCAAGAATGAAATTAATAGCTTTCATAAGAGCAAATAACTCAGCAGTGAAAATAGAACAACCTTTGGTAATATGAAATCTTTTTTCAATGTTAAGGGAAGGTATCACGAAAGCAGCACCAACCTCAGAAGTACACGAAACTGAACCATCAGTGAAAATATGCGGATAAGATTCATATTCAGTGTAAATCAATTCTTTAACAAGAGAAGCAAGCAAAAGTAGATTCTCATTTTTAGTAATATTACCATAGGAATAGAAAAAAAATCTGTTTGTTTCATCACCCAAAGGGGGAAAGGGTATTTGGTTATTTTAACAATGTTGTCAAGCGAAAAGTGGTGGGAATTAAAATCGCCAAGAATAACCCATTGTCTAGAGCAGTCTAAATCCATTATGCAGTCAGCTTCACCTTTAGACACTCCATTTGGATAATAGCAGTTCAAAATGTTGAAGTATTTACCATCAACCTTAATTTCTATACAGCAAGAATATAAACGTTTATCTATTGAAGAACACGGTGTTTTGCACGGTTGATACATAAGATTGCAAGCTACATATGTAGCAACTTTTATTTTAACGTTGGCTTTTACCTCATCTATAACAGGTGGGTAGAAGAATCCGTTTAACTTGGGTAAGTCATTTTTGTGGCAATTCAATGACTGAAGCACAACTACGACAAAAGAACGCTTCTGCAAAAATTTTTTCCAAATATACAAAATTGCACTTACTTCTACAGTTCAATTGTAGAAACGAGCAAATACCAGTAGGTTTGACTTGTTCAGGCCTCATGCATATCATGTTATTCATAAGGAAAAGGACTATAACTGAGAATACCAGCAACAAAGAACACCAAAAACGGATAACGTTTGACAGAAAATCTCTTTGTACGTTCATTTGGAGTTCAGACAGGCATTGGACATAATTGTTTTCAATTCAATGATTGACGAAGTCATGACATCAGAAATTTTTGTTAGGATGGTCAGAAATTTCACTGAGAGATTTTCAAGATACATTAAAATCTTTTCAAGATCAAAATTTACAGATTGTTTTTTGAACGAACTTGAAGAGTCAGACTTTTCTTTAAGAGTACTTGGCACAGATGTTTTCGAAATTTTTTATGTCTGTCCTATACTTGTCTGATTTGTGACAGCAATACTAGTTTGATTTGAACTGTCAGTATGAGTTGGTAAAATACGTGTGCCCCAGATTGAAGGGGGGGCTAGAATCCAAAGAAGTGGGCAGCGGGTTTTGTTGATTAGCCTTCATCATTCATTGACTTAGAACCGAGGAATAAGACCTGCTGTGGTGATTAGCTTTGGTTGAATTATCGTTTCCCGGCACCCTGGGGTCTTCTTTTAATTCCTTCACCTTTACCTCTCCTTTGCTCATTTGAACTTTGATTTGTCTGAGAGCCTCAGGATATGGCATGTGGCTGGAAGACTTTAGCTTACTGGCCAAAACACGTAGTTTATATTCCGGGCATCCAAGGTAAGAGGCTGAATGATTTCCAGAGCAGTTTATACAATGTTTGGCCCTGGTACACGATTCCGAGACATGGTTATTTTGACCACGTCTTCCACAAGTCGGCTTAGCCCGACACGCAGACTTTGTGTGCCCCAGTCTGTTGCACCTAGTACAACGATAGACAGGTGGTACAAAAGGATCAACAGAGAAACACTGGAACCCAATACAGATTTCTTTTGGCAGTGTTGATGTTGAGAAAGTGATTTTTATAGCTCTGGGTTCACTTTCATCTTTATTGGGAAGTCTTTTAACAGAAGAAACATGACTCAGTTCTTTCTTAATGTCAGAAAGACTGATGTCAAGAGGAACTGGCTTTCCCACACATTCGGTGAAAACCTCAGGTACAGAACATTTTATCTAAATTCCTGACAAATTGGTTGTTTTTTGTAGTCGATTTTGTTGATCGGCGGAAGTACAACCGATCAACTACCTGCCTGAGGAGAGCTGTTTCTGACCGGCTATGTGTCCGATGGAGTTGACCCAAAGCTTTTTGCTCAAAATGCCCAGACCACTCAGTGTGGCAGATCCTTTCTTCGTATCTTCCAGAAGTACTGGAAAGCGAAAAGAAAATGATTTCTTTGGAGAAAAGTTGGGATTTGTGGAAGATGTGTTCACATCAACAGTTGCTGGGATAGGAGATGATGATGCGGACGAATTTGCGCATGATACATCTGGCGTTAAAACAGAGCAAGATTGTGACGATTTTGCTGTTTTTAAAGAGGTATCAACAGCACATTCTTCTTCAGGACAACTGTTTTTTTTCCCTCACCAAGCTTAGATTTTATTCTGTTAATAAGATGCTTTTTCTTGCCATGTTTGGGAAGATTATTTTCAAATAAGATTCTTTTAAGTTGTGAAACTTTGAGATCATTCAGACAACCTAATTCCTTTTCATTTAATAACTGCACTGAGCTTGGAGACGCCATGCGGGATCCTTTTTTTTTTTGTCGTTGTTGTTGTAGGAAAAAAAGAAACTAGGGGGATGGGGGGGGGGGGGGGGGAAGGGCGGGGAAAGGGGTAGGGGTGAGTAGGAAATGAAGGAGGGGTGAGTTTGGGAGGGAGTTACTTTAGGTGACTAGATTAGAAAGTAAAACACACACACACACACACACACACCACCACCACCACCCCTATATATATATATATATATATATATATATATATATATATAAACATGTTAGTTTAGGATTTTTTAAACAAAGAGAGGTCTTTTCAAATAATCCAGTCCCAGACTGTCGACTTTTTAAAGTAAATACTATTCAGATGAAAACATAATCAATTAGGAAAACTGATTGTGCAGCGCTGTCCTGTATCTACTCTATCTAAACATGTACAAGTTAAAATTAACAGACTTGAGATGTATCAATGAATCTGATTTTGGTATTAGAGCAAGACACAATTTGGATTTTAAGAGATAGAAGAGGTGGGAGAAGTTAGACGGCACCACACACTGACTTGATTGTAGATGGGAGAATTCGGCATGTCAAGAAAAAAGAAAGCAATCACGCCAGCACACGCAAATTTCGCTGTGTTAATGACGTCAAGATCTGTGAGACGAGGGGCAAACAAAAAAGACGTCATAAACGAGAAGAATGATTTGAAACTGCTGTCGAAGTTTCAGTAGGTCGTAAGATCCGCTTCCACAAGGTACAGCAGTCAGCGGAGGACGCGAAGCGTCGCAGTCATCCGGACGGCAAAAGGGATGAGGGCGATTGTGTCTGTCATACAGGCGGTGTTACCAAGGTAACACAAAGCCAGGTAACGAAAGCAAACACGACAGCACACGCAAATTTTGCTGTGTTCATGACTCTTAAATAAATGTTAGCGAACCGCCCAGAGAAACGTGGACAAACGAGTCACAAGACAAAACACAACGTGTTTCGACCTCTTAGGTCTTCTTCAGGTGAGATACAAACGAATAAAATAACGAAAATTCACTTAAGTATTGATAACACTTGACTGGGTCTTTTTCAGAACAACTATATAATTTGAAGATTGGTGGTAAAGACCGAAACAAAAAGGGGGGTTAAAGAGAAAACAAAAACAATACACAACGTTTCGACTCTTAGAGTCTTTTTCAAGTGACATGAAACTGAGGACACAGGAATTGTTTCAACAAATTTGAAGTGACAAGAACTCAAAACACACACACACACACACACACACACACACACACACACAACACACACACACATAAAGGGAAGAAAACACACACACACACACACACACACACACACACACACACCACACACACACATGCGCGCTCCCCGCCCTCCCAGCATCACCCCCCCCCCCCCCCCCGGCACCTACCATTATAGAGAGGGAGAGAGAGGGGGCGGGGGGAAGGGGGGGGGGAAGAAGCACGTTTATAACTCATAAAGATATTCATACCTTAGGGTGTCTAGGCATATATATGATATATACGTGCACAAAACAATTTTTTTTCAACCTCAAAAAACGTTTTGAAAAACAACAAGGGTAGGGTAGTGCTGAAGACCACAAACAAGCTATGTACCCTATCTCAGCTGCCGGCATGTTGCAAAAAAAATAAATTAAATAAAATAAAAAATTTAGGCAGTCCACATTGTATGGCTAAAATGGAGACTCCATCACCTCAGTCCTTGATGTTCAGTCCATGGGGAGTGAGCGTCCCTAGCCTAGAGATCAGAGATGATTCAAGGAATTTACGGTGTATGGCATCTGAGTGGTTTTGGTGAACAGCAGAGACTGACATATGAAACACGTTATGTCCAGGGCTATTGAAATGTGTACCTATGGGGGTGTACCTATGTGTACCTATTCCACAGGGCTCCCAAAGTTACGGACTCTCCCATCTATTCCACAGGGCTCCCAAAGTTAAGGACTCTCCCACCTATTCCACAGGAGGGCGGGGAGCGCGCATGTGTGTGTGTGTGTGTATGTGTGTGTGTGTGTGTGTGTGTGTGTGTGTGTGTGTGTGTGTGTGTGTTTTCTTCCCATTATGTGTGTGTGTGTGTGTGTGTGTGTGTGTGTGTGTGTGTGTGTGTGTGTGTGTGTGTTTTGAGTTCTTGTCACTTCAAATTTGTTGAAACAATTCCTGTGTCCTCAGTTTCATGTCACTTGAAAAAGACTCTAAGAGTCGAAACGTTGTATATTGTTTTTGTTTTCTCTTTAACCCCCCTTTTTGTTTCGGTCTTTACCACCAATCTTCAAGTTATATAGTTGAAAATTCACTTAGCTTTGATCGCTTCAGATCGCTTCAGAGTTCAGCGCAAGGAAGAAGGCGTTGAATGACGCCTTCTTCCTTGCGCTGAACTCTGAAGCGATCTGAAGCGATCAAAGCTTAGTTAATTTTCGTTATTTTATTCGTTTGTATCTCACCTGAAGAAGACCTAAGAGGTCGAAACGCGTTGTGTTTTGTCTTGTGACTCGTTTGTCCACGTTTCTCTGGGCGGTTCGCTAACATTTATTTAAGATTTGTTTAGATTTCCGCCTGCAGTCGTCTCACTTTGCAACTAGATCTGTGTTAATGACGTCAATATCAGTAAGACGTAGAGAAAAAAAGACGTCACAAACAAGAAGCACGATTTGGAAACTTCAGGCAGTCTCAGCAGGTCCCACGCGGCCAGTAACCACGCAAGACCCACCCACAGCACAGCAATCAGCGGAGGACGCGGAACGGCGCCGCCACCCCAACGGCAGAAGGGGATGAGTCCGAGTGCCCTTCCATCAGCCGGACGGACGGTGTTGCCAAGCAACAAAACCAGCCGCACTCAGAGAAAACGCCGACGACCCGGCACAATCCACGGCGACACTGCAACAATGGTGCACAAACCATCAGACCCTCGCACCACCAGAGACCCCCGCAATCCCAACGGAACAGCCCCGGTCCGTTCAACAGTCCAGAAAGGACCACAATCAAAAGCGCCAGACCACCATCTCAAGGCCACGGCAACAAGGCAAAGACCGTCCCGCACAAGACACAAAACGAACAACCCAAACGAAACGACGCAACGAAAACCAAAATACCACCTCCCACAGACAGGCACCACAAACCACTGTTTGCTGTTGATTGCTTTTTAACTCCAATGAGCCACTATATTACTCGTCAAAATGATGATTTCAGAACTTTTCTCACCTCACTTACTGGTTATTTTTTCCTTCAACCAAGCGAAGGAAGCCAAAATGAAAGTCAGAACTTAAAACCCAAAGTTCAAACATATGTACACGATCTCTGCTAACGCAACTGGGACGCCCAATCAGACTAACTCTTTGAAACTGTGTAAGTTAAAGGAGTTTCTCCCTTATTTTCAGTGCTAGTGTTCATATGGCATCTGCCATGAACATTGTATCACAGACTCCATGCCAAAATCACTCATAGCTGTTCCACCGGTATGATTTTCGGTCGTTTTAAGAAAATGTGCACAGAATTAACCCCCCCCCCCCCCCCCCCCCCCAAACACAAATACCCTTCTTCATTGCTCGATGAGACAGAAACACCAGTGGCCACAGTCTGTCAGATGTCCTCCACAGACTACAACATTTTTCTCTCAAGAGTGTGTCTGCAGAATAAGTTTCTGTTCCAATGGTTTGATAGATGAGGTAGTGTTGGAGATGTACCACTGTACATGTTAAACATACGCAGGAGCATGCAGCAGCCACTAATATGGAACCCAGGAACGTGTAGCGTCCGACGATAGTGTATCCAGGTCCCAGCCTCACTTTGTTAACCTGCTCTTACCTGATAGGAATCATTGTCCGTGTCTGCTACAATGATTGAGATGTTTCTGAATTTATATTTTCCCGTTTCTTAATCATCATAGTCGTGGTCTTATCATAGGTAATATCCTGGTCTTGTCGTGTTCACTTGTTTTCTATCTTTGCTAGTCTATTCATTTCCTCGTTAACTTGTGAGTTGCAATGTGGATGCATCCACTGCAAAACCAGTGAAGTGCGCTGCCGAAGACTGACAACAGTAGCCACAAAGGTGTCGGTTCCTTCAGTCCGTTCAGGACTTTGGAATAACTTTCAGGTCAGAAAGGGCGTTACAAAAGATGAAAATGTTGCTATGGGCCGCATAGCTGTTATTATAGAGAATTCTCGCATCATCAATGGACAGAGACAATGGCATTTGTTTGGACACATGACAGCCTAATTTAAAAGTGTAAGGCTTACTACAGGCTATAAGGCTTGCTACATGTTTACTACAGACCTTTTGCAGATATTGCGTGACACTTAAAACATAACATGCATGAAAAACGCATGTGCACAGAGTAACGAGACATAACCGAATTGATGTCATCCTCTCATGCTGAAAGTTCATGTACAGTATGAACGTAAACCAGGAAAGTACGTTCCGTTTTGTGAACGTCGACAGTGCTTTCCTCAAGCAAAACAGTTTGCATAAAAGATTCAGCCTGGCAAAGCTAAAAGATCCAAACATTAAAGTAATCCTTGAGTCAAGCCAGTCGTGCGTGTATGGTAGGTCTTCCGCCCTCATCCTTTGAGAAGATGATATTAATAGTCTGATCTAAAGTATTAAACAACAGTTGATGGCTGTTGATAGGCGATTCAGTGTTTGATATGCCCACTGGACACAAGCCTGGTGGGAGAGATCGAATGGAGGTGGCGGTGCTTGATCGGAAGCGATGAAAGAATCTCGCTTTCTCGTTTCAATGGATAAAATTTCGCTTTGCTATAAAAACATTTGGCTTAACGACAAGATACCCTTGTCAAATCCTCTCTAGCCGGTGCACAGGCCCCCTTGTTATGATTTCAAATATCAAAGTCGTTCTGTGCAGTCGTCTAGACCTCTTCATCTGCCTCCTGACTCACCAATGCCTGTTTCAGGACCGTCGATGGCCCTCTGACAGTTCGGACATATGAGAGCTCAAAAAGACAGAATCTTTGACGTCGTAGAGGAGTTTCACTGTACACGAGCATGAGTGCCGGATTTAGTGTTTCAGCTGATCTTTGTACGGTTTCTTGGGCAGAGATTTGTCATTGAACCTCTACTAGCCGGTACATTGCGCATTGTTAGGATATATAGTCGCACACAATTCATCTGACCTATCACTGAAGTGGTGAATGACTCGAGACCAATCTCAAATAAAAGCCTTTTCCACAGGCTCGGTCACAATACCCTTTAATGCTACTGCTGCAAGATACTGAGTTGCACAGTCAACCACAGTCAATAGCATATTCACACTCTGATTTGGGCATCACAGACCAGCCAAAGCCGTGTCTGTTATTGAGATCTGGACTTTTTTGTCGTCCCGTTTTGAGTCGCCTTTTGCCACAAGTCTCAGGATAGACAAACTCTCACATCAGCTCAGCTCACTGGCCATGGCCGTCATTATTTTGAGAGTTTTCTTGGTCTGCACGTACCCTCCCATGATAGACTTAAAAGCAAGCCTCTAAATGCTTTGCCTGAACTTCGACGGTGCGACCACTCATTTTCAGGAATTTCTCTTCCAATATACTGACGGTACAGTATTCCCATCTGTTCCAGCAACGAAGCATGCCCAGAGTGACGAAAATGTTTTTCCTTAGCCAACATGTGAAACTTGCGGAAACGTTTGTCTCCCATCCGAGCCCTCTTCAGATTCTGTGGATTAGAATTACCGATCGCTTCTGTAGCTGGTTTAAGAGGCTTGAAAAGTTTCCATTCCTTCGCCACCTGAGGCCTGGTCACAACTGCACCCCCCCCCCCCCCCCCCCCCACCCCGCCTTCTTTATTACTTTTGTAAATTGGCACCGCCACCTCCATTCGATCTCTCCCACCAGGCTTGTGTCCAGTGGGCATATCAAACACTGAATCGCCCATCAACACTGCCGTGTTGTTCCTGAGAATAAGAGGGGACTGAATATTAGTGGAGCTAAAAAGTGGTCCCTGTGGAATCGGCCAGAGAGACCTTCAAACGTTTGCCTACACACTAAGCTTTGGCTACGGGTCTGTCTTTAAAACATAAAAGATTTCTGCACCAGTACCATACAGTGCCTACACGGCGCATTTTACGAGTACTTTTACACCACAGTTTGTATCAAAGAGCTTTTTTGATCACTTTTTGCCAAATTCAGTTCCCTCCTCTGAATCTCCTTGGCTGAACTGCATGATGGTCACAGAGGCACTTACACTCCGTTTTTTTTTTCTTGAACTGAAATCATTTAGATTTCCTATGGCCTTCTGTTTTACAAAAAGTAACAGACCACACCCTGTTGCTTTTCTCAGTTAGCATCATGCCTCCTTTGACTCGTAAGAATTCCTTTGTCTCTTGGAGCTACGCTCCCTTGCTGGAGATTGCACTGACCTCTGTGGGCTTCTGCGTGGCCTTATACCAACGTTTCCTCATGGACAGACTTAAGCCTCCTTTCAGGAATGAAAGTCACCCAGCTGGAAAAAAAAAAAAAAGAAAACCGCCACTCGCCACGTACCCCTCTTGATTACTAAAGCTATCCAAAATGTGTGTTAACTTTTAGGGGTATGTTAAGTGCACATTACTGTTTCCACTGCACGACAAGTAAGGATTAATGCACTATACAGATTAAATGAATGTTAATGTCTGCAAATAATGGTAAATGCTCTTTACATATAATTTGCAGCAATGATTACTACACAAGATAATATGAGCCTTTGTGAGAAGCAAAATCAGTCAAGGAAGACATAAAAGCACCGAGAAGAATACACAGACATTTTTTGCTCTCTTCTGTTACTACAGATTCAACAAAAACATAAATTGTCTCATCTGTGGTGCAAAATCAGAACACAACTATACATTTTAGTGAAATGATTATTCACGATACAATGTCACGGCTGGGGTAGCTCATTGTCCATGGCACATGATGCCACAGCTGAATCAAATTTTTGGTCAGGACTCGGAATGTCTCAGACACTTTACCTTAGTGTTTCTACTCATCTACTCCCTACAGAAATCTCAAATAATAGGATGAGGACAAATTTGATTTCTTATTCACAACAGTACCCGTGGTGCATTCGTTTCATTCGTTGCATTCGTTAAGCAGTGTCTAACAGTTCATTGTGACTGCCGCTAAGTGGCCGTTGTCGCGCACACAGGAGAAGAACAGTTACGCAAGCTTGATCCGCGATAATACAATTCTCCTCGTTCGTTTAGTATATTGCAGCCTCATATATTTGATCAGATCATGCGTCATTAGACATCACCGAAGTGACTCAACAACACTGCAGAGTCTCCTTTGGTGAGTGCCTCATGAGGATCCCATAGTCATAGTTTCATGATGACTGGTGCTACTGTAGCAGCGACGGTTCACATGCGGGTATGGCTTTGTATGAAATTGTCTGATTAAACAGAAACTCCACTGAGAGAGCAAGTAGAATGAGAAATCAGTAAACAATGAGAACGTTTACTCTCTCTCTCTCTGCATAGTAAGCAATGTATGATTTTAAATTCTTTCCATCAACCTAGTAATTACTTTTTAACATCGACCAGTTAGAAGGAGAAAGCAGTAAATAATGAAGTTTACTCTCTCAGCATAGCAAGCAATATATGAATTTAATTTCTTTCCATCAACCTAATGTTTACTTTTTAACATTGATCAGTCGAATAACCTTAGCAAAACAATAAAATGTGTTAAGGAACAGTCATGTGAATTCTAACAATGTAGAATGCGACATATAAACTGAACTCATTTCCCTAAATAAGGGGTAGTGACGGTTCCATTCCCTTTTCCTCTTCTTCTCTCTTAGCTCCATGGTGAGTCATCGGCGTGCCATTCTGATACTGAAGAACTGTACACCAGGTTCTTTCAGTTCTGTCGGATGTGGCCAAGGTTCGAGTCTCTTATAATGCTTTTCCTGTCCAAACTGCACTATAGTCAGTCAACCGTTTTTCTGTCTCCCCTGTAACAGCCTGCACCTTTCCTGTCCATTCTGCGATGTGGTCAGTCAATCGTTTTTCTGTCTCCCCAACTGTCTCTCTTCCTCAATAGATCATGGGAGTCTTGTTTCAGTAAGGCCGTTGGATCTTGTTACATGACCATACTGAGGTAGATTTTCTTTTCGTAACCGATATCAGGAGAGCTTCATATGCTGCGATGTGCTGGTTGATGGTTTGACACTTATTCATAGGTAATATGATTAGGGTATGAGATATTTAGTATCTTGTGGGAATATTTCATTTCCATAGTTCGGATCCTTCTGTCCAGATCCGCTGAAAGGGTTCATGTCTTGCATGCATACTAGAAGATGGAATGCACCAGTGAAAACATGAGCCTGATCTTATGCTCTCTATTCAGCAGTTGTCTTTTTTTTTTTTAACACAACAAAAGGCCACGTTCAAAATAACACATGTGCGAGTCATTTGATTTTCTTTTGTTCTCATAAGTGCTGCAAGGTGGGTGAAGCGGTTAGTCAGTTCTTTCGCCTTTCGTGTCCGTCAATGATTTCTTCAATTCTCAAATGGTTGTGGTCAGGGGAGATAACGCGCAACGCCGAGGACAGTTTCCGGCCAGCTATTGTTTGTTTTGGCTTGTTACCCGACACAGTCATCTGCTTCATTATAAACGGGAAAGATGCTTGAAACATTCGCTCTTAATTTCTTTTTTTTTTCTCTCTCTCTCTCTCTCTCTTTGCTTGAGACCTGCTCTTAGCGTTCAGGTTTAGCAGGGAAAATGGATATCATTAGGGACATACAAGCTTATCAGAGAAGCTAATAGACCTATGTATCTTTCCGTTTTGCCAGAACAAGCCTTGTTTTGATATACTGTAATGAGTTGCTGTCTTTACACTGGTTACATCTCTCGTGTCTCTGCTATTCAGAGCAATGTGAACCATTGATAGTTGTCCGGAACCGCCAAAGAAGATTTTCCCATTCATTGATGCAATTTCTATTTTGTATAGTATTGATGCTTTCTCAGTCTAAAGATGGGTTCTGGTTGTCTGCTGTGTCACCTTTCAGCACCTCCTTGTCTTCTACAAATTATAGAATACGAAAAAGTCACCCTACAGAAATCTTGGGCGAGATGGATTAGTTAAGTATTCCCTTATGATATATTATTCATTGAATAAAGTGAGAAAGAAGGCATACGAAGCACTCTCTCACTTAAATAAATTCTCCCAGGTTAGAAAGTAGGTCTGCCTAAACTGAGTATTCATGTCTGCTTCATCTTTTTATCATTCAAACCTATTTGCACAGTGTTAATAATAAATGTGGATTTATCCATAACTTTATAAAACCTTTATGTGTGCGCGCCCATACATACACCCACGCACGCATGCACACACACAAAAGCACATGCATACACAAATACAAAAGTGTATGTCGAACACGTAAGCATATGGAAACACACAGACAGACGGACAGACACACACACATACACACACACAAACACACGCTCACACACACACACACACACACACACACACACACACACACACACACACACACACACACAAAACCTATACTTACCACACACACAAAGGAAGCACGTGCTCGCAAGAACACACACACACACACGCGCACAGACATATGCGCACACAAACAAATTCATCTGTCTCTCGCAGTCTATCTACTCTATCTAACTTTTTCTATCTATCTATTTTATCTATCTATCTACTATCTATCTATCTATCTAATCTATACGTGTGCACGCCCAAACATACGCGTGCACTCACACACGGACACACACACACACACACACACACACACACACACACACACACACACACACACACACACCCAGCATTCTCTAACGGCACAATAGACAAAGGCTTCACTGTTTTGCATTTCTTGTTCTTTCTCTAACTGCACAATAGACAAAGCTTCACTGTTGTATCTCTTGTTCTTTGGAATCCTCCAGCGATCTTCATTGTCATCGCCCGCATGACTCTAGCTGTTTGTGTCTGCACATTTCTATAGCTTGTTTAAACCTGCGTCTCTCTCTCTCTCTCTCTCCTCTCTCTCTCTCTCCCCTCTCTCTCTCTCTGCGCGCGCTCGCGCGCGCGCGCGCGCGCGCGCGTGTGTGTGTGTGTGTGTGTACTTGCATGTTTGATGGCGTACGTGTGCATGAGCATGTATGTTTTCGTTCATGCGCGTGTGCATGCATACGCGCGCGCGTGCATGTGTGTTGTATACATGCTTGTGTGAGTGTGCATGTGCCAGAGTGAGTGATTATTTTTGTGCAGAAGGTTGTAGTGGTGTGTGTGTGTGTGTGTGTGTGTGTGTGTGTGTGTGTGTGGTGTGTGGCGTGCGGCGCGCGCGCGCGCGTGTTGTGTGTGTGTGGTGGTGAGAGAGAGAGAGAGAGAGAGAGAGAGAGAGAGAGAGTATGTTGACAACTGTGATATTTTTCTGAAAAAGTTTGATTTCATTCATGGAATCATTACAATTTTTTTAATGAGAAAAGAGAGGGTGGTGGGGTGGGAATAACTAACACAACATTATCACTTTCCAACACAAGAGAGAAATGACATCATTATCATAGTCCAATGGAGCTCTAAACCAATCCATGCACAATCTTATATATTCGTGGATAATTTGGCGACACTTGTTCAAGTGATGATAGAGATGACTCAATGTCTGAAAGCCAAACAGGCAAAGACGGTAGAAAGAAACTCGTGGAGAGCGTGGCAGCAGAGAGTCCTCAGAAGAGAAGCCCCCTTCAAGCAAGTGTTTCGGCCCTTATCTCCTGACACTCTAGGGGGTTGGGCCACACCCGGTTCATGACTCCGGATGTCCCTCTGCTGCCCCTTTTTTTTCCCATCTTGGGACGAGCCATGGCTGGGATTCGAACCCATGACCTTCTGGACATGCTCATTTTCCACTTAATGACTCGCGCTTTAACCACTGAGCCACAGGGACACCTGATATTTGTAGGGAAATTAAGCCTTATGAAGTTCACTTTTGTTCCTCCTTGACCAGATCCAGCTTGAACACCTCTCTGCCGCTTCTGCCATTGCTTTCAGGGCTCTGTTTTTTTCCCTCCCTGCAACTGAGAGCTGTTTCATGAGGCTGTATGCAGACGTTCCTACAAACCCCCTAGCTCCAATTTCTGCAGTGAGGACTTTGACCTGATAGCCTTCTCTCCTCAGGCTGTTTGCCAGATCAGCATACTTTTCAGTCTTGTAGATTTGAGCTGCCTCCATTCTGTTCTCATATGGCACCGTGAGCTCGATCATGATCAGCTGCTTGGTTGACTTAGAGTGGACTACTTAGAGTGGACTATTTTACCTGCTGACAAAGAAAAAAAAACGTGAAATGAAGACACAAGTTGCACTATGACTGAATTTGGTTCTAAAATCATCAAGTCTAAACCTGAACACCATTCTCGTTAACAGTTTATTCTGATGACGGTTATCTTTAACACAACAAAACACAAGCTTATTCCTTATTCTTTCACATTTGTCCATTTCTTTAAAGGATCATTATATTTTTGTTTAATTTCTAGTAAACTCCAACTAGCCTTTTCCAAAAGGCGACCATCTTCCTGCAAAGACAGCGAGATTTTTTATTTCAGCTGGATTATTTTTTTCATTCATTGCGCCTCTCTTCGCTGTAGTAAGCAATTAGATCAGTGGATAGTGTATTTTGTTAGGCCCTCGCAATTATTTTCGTCAGGCTGACTGAATGATTCTCTTTACTTCATTCAGTGCTTGTGACTTGTCGTTGAACATTTTCTGTAATGATGCAGGTCATACAAAAACCTGGAGTACAAGTTCTGCCCTACTTTAAAGATCGAAATGTGTCCTCTTGAAATGGTGGTCATTATTGTCACACCGCGAACCGCCCCCCGAGCTGTGCCTGGAATGCCTCTTCTATCTCTGGGTCTTTTAGCTTCTCCAGGTCAAACTTGATGCGTGGCTGCGCAGCTTGGTACTTCTTCAATTTGATCTTCATTGTGAGCAGCATGAGATCGTGGTCGCTGCCTATATCAGCTCCGGGGTATGTCCTCGTCTTTGCTTTATTGATGCTTGATTTGAAGCGCCGCGGTGTGAGGACAAAATCGATCTGGTTGTGAGTCATTCCGTTCGGCGCATGCCAGGTTGTTCTTCTTGACAGTTTGTGGGGGTAAAGGGTGTTGGCAATGGTGAGCCGTTGGGTGCAGGCAAACTCCAGAAGGCAAAGTCCCCTGTCGTTAGTTTCCCCTGTGCCGTATTGACCCACTGTTCCAGCCCAGTCTTTGTAGGCATCTGGGCCGACTTTGGCGTTGAAGTCCCCCTGAACTATGATGATGTCTTTCTTGGGGGCTTTTCTGATGGTGTCTTCTACTTTCTCGTAGAATTCTTCCACCGCCTGATCTTCGTGGCTGGTAGTTGGAGCATACACCTGTATGATGTTGATGTTCTTTGGTTTGGCTGACACACGAATGCTAATGATTCTGCTGTTATCCGGTGTGCAGCTCATGATGCAACCAGTGATTTCTTTGCGTACGATGAAAGCTACGCCTTTTTCATGTAGTGACTCTTCGCCACTATACCACATCTTGTGTCCTTCCTCTGTGATTGCTTCTCCAAAGCCTGTCCATCTTACTTCCGACATAACCACAATGTCCCATTGGTAGCGTCTCAGCTCGTGCTCTAGTTCTTTTACTTTGCCGCACTGATGGAGTGTACGAACATTCCAGGTTCCAATGGTAATTTTCTCAGTTGGCAGCTTGTATGATGTCTTTGCCCCAGTAGCTGACTTTTCACTTCCACCCTGGTGCTTGTCAGTGGGAAGCGCGGTCGTTGGTAACCCGGGCCCCGGCCGATCCGGTATGTTGTTGGCTATGGTTGTATCTCTCATGACTTTTCTGTGGGCTTAGGTTAATCCTTGGTGGCGCCAATCCCCTCTCCAAGTCTCCTACTGTGACAGGTAGTACTGGGCTACAGCTTTACCAGTAGCAGACCATTTGTCTGACCTGACTGACGCGGCACTCAACCTCCTGGACAGTGACATCAACGACCTCACAAACAGCTTCAATGAGGCAGTCCGCGAAACAGCAGAGGAGGTACTTGGGCGACAGAGGAAGAAACACCAAGCATGGATCTCAAACGACATCCTTGACCTCTGCGACAAAAGAAGATTACTGAAGAAGACGAAAAATTCCAGCCCTGAACAAGCCTCACAGTATCGAAAAACCAACAACCTTGTAAGGAAGGAAATGATTGAAGCCAAAGAACAATGGATCAATAACCAGTGCGAGAACATCGAGAAAGGCATGGAAAAGGGAAACAGCAAACATGCCTTCACCACACTGAAAAACCTCACCAAGACGCAGCAAAACAGATCGTCAGTCATCGAGGATACCTCAGGCGAGCTGCTGACAGAAAGCTCCGCTGTTTTGAACAGATGGACACAGTACTGCCAAGAACTTTACAACTACCCTATACAGCCAGACGACAGTTTGTTTGAGGGGGACTCAACACCATCAAGGGAATCCTCACCGCTACCAGTGATGAGAGAAGAAGTGGAAGAAGCCATCCGCAGCCTTCCAGCAGGGAAATCACCTGGAGCAGACAATATTCCAGCAGAGCTGCTCAAACATGGAGGGAAGGAATTGGTCACTCTAGTAACATCGATTTGTCAGAAGATCTGGGAGACAAAACAGTGGCCCACAGAATGGACTCAATCACTCATCATCCCCCTGCCCAAAAAGGGAAATCTACGCCAATGCCAGAACTACAGAACAATAAATCTCATTAGCCACACCAGTAAAATCATGTTTAGAGTCATCTTGAATCGACTGAAGAAAGAGGCGGAAGAACACCTGGCGGAAGAACAAGCTGGATTCAGGGCAGGCAGAAGCACAGTAGAACAGATCTTCACCTGCCGGATACTGATGGAGAAACATCTGCAACACCAGGGAGACCTGTTCCACAACTTCATTGACTTTAGGAAAGCGTTTGACAGGGTGTGGCACAGGGGTCTGTGGCAGGTGCTCAGAAAGTTTGGCATAGAGGAGGGTCTCGTCCAAACCATCCAGGCGCTGTATAACACCGCCAGCAGCGCAGTCCTCCTCAACAACCAGATAGGGGACTACTTCAAGACCACAGTTGGAGTCCGTCAAGGCTGCCTGCTATCTCCCGTACTGTTCAATCTCTTCCTAGAAAACATCATGCGTGAAACCCTCCATGACTTCCACTCCACTGTCTCCATCGGAGGAAGAACCATCAATAGTCTGAGGTTCGCAGATGACATCGACCTGATGGGTGGCAGCAACGAAGAACTACAAGACCTGACAAAGAGACTGGAAGAAAGGGCAGGTGCATATGGAATGGAAGTGAGCACAGAAAAAAGCAAAATCCTGGTCAACAGCACAACCAACACCCATGCTGAAATCTACATGAACGGGCAACAGCTTGAAGAAGTGGACGCTTTCAAATACCTTGGCGCCACTCTTACCAGAGACGGTCGCTCTACAACAGAAATCAAGACCAGACTAGCGATCGCAACAGCAGCAATGGCAAAGCTAAACAAGATCTGGAAGAGCAGGGAGATCAGCTTTCCTACGAAGATGAAGCTGTACAAATCCCTGGTGCTGTCCATCCTGCTGTATGGCTGCGAAAGCTGGACCATGACAGCAGAAACCACCAAGAGAATCCAGACGTTTGAAACTAAATGCTTCAGGCGCTTGCTCGGGATCCCTTGGCAAGACCGGAAGACGAACGACCTTGTGAGGAGCCAAATAACATCACTTGCAGGCCCCCAAGAACCCCTCTTGGCAATAGTCAAGAAGAGGAAGCTGTCGTGGTTCGGGCATGTCATACGCCACAACTCACTGCCCAAAACAGTCCTCCAGGGCACGCTGGAAGGCGGCAGACGAAGGGGACGACAAGCCAAATGCTGGATGGACAACATCAAAGAATGGACCAGGATGGATGGCCCCACGCTGATGCGACAGGCAGAGGACAGGGCCGGATGGCGGCGCCTGGCTTCGAGAGTGTCTCTCATCTCTCCTCTACGCCCATCATGGGCAAGAGAATGATGATGATGATGATGATTGTCACACCACTGTGAGTCTTCCAGATCTGGATACTCGATTAAATTCCAGGTGAAATGTAAGGGGACTCTGAAGAAGCATTAATATAGTATGGGGGTCCTTTTGCTCGTTCTTTTTCATTTTCAGTTTCTTGTGGACAATCAGTATAGTTTTCTAGCAAGATGTACTCGATGCTGGCTTGTGTTCCTGTGTGCTTTTTCTTATCAGTGAATTTAGTTTGTGGCAATTTTTTCCATGTAGTATATTCCAAAGCTCTATGCATTTGGGGAGACAATTTGACTTTCTGGCATTTGACATCAAGAGCTGTTCAAGGCCTTGATCTGAATCATCAACGTGGGTGTCAGCACATTGGCGTTCGGAAGTCTTATCTTCAGGATCAGGGCGTCCCTGCCCATTCGTCAAGGTGTTTAGGAAGCCTGTCTTATCTAGCGGATCTTCGCATCTTTCTCCACTGTAAATTTTCCCCACAGACACATTGGAATTTAATTTTCTGATTTGAATCCATTGTCCGTTATAAATTTCAAGTCATGGCTGGGTTGGTGCCAATGGATCCATCATGCTCTTCTTCTTGTTAATTCTTGGAGAACCCTCTGTATTCCGTTTAAAGTAGCTGCAGGTTTAAAAAAAAGTAAAGATAGGAAGCAAGCCCATTGACATAAAGTTCTCCAGTGCCATGTGGTCTATCTTTGACAACATCGAGACCGTTCCCACCAGTCGATGGCTAAACCATCTCTCTCTCTCTCTCTCTCTCCTCTCTCTCTCTCTCTCTCTTGTGTGTGTGTGTGTGTGTGTGTGTGTGTGTGTGTGTGTGTGTGTGTGTGTGTGTGTGTGTAACTGTCTGTCCTGTCTCTCTCTCTCTCTCTCTCTCTCTCTCTCTCTCTCCTCTCTTTGTTTTTCGGCTGGAACTCCTAGGCACAAAAGGTAAGCCATTTTCAACCCAACGATAATGATAGTCACATTCCGTCTTCTGGGATGATGTCTAAAACGACACCATGTACATGTATTCGATTGTGATTTTTCATGTAAGCATTCAGGCATATGACGTTCAAGGTCTTATTCCAAGGACCTTGAGAGTACTGAAGTTTTCACAGGTGTGAAGTCCCAAAGGTGTCTATTGTCTTACCAGCTAGCCAACTAAGCCCCGAGTAAACTCTGAGGAGAGCTGGAAAGCACGTTTCTTCAGAGAGGCCTTACCCACCCACCCACCCACTCCATTTTAAACTGCCCCTCATTTTCCTTTACTCTCCTTCTCCCCCTACCTTTCCTCTCCTTCCTCCGTCACGCAAGCGTTTCAAGCTTGCACGATCTTACAATCACATACTCCTGAATGTCCTTCGGCGTCGACTTTTTCCGCTTCCTCGATTTGAACCTGTACCTTCAGGGCAATGGCGTCCCAACGCCTAGCTACTTCGTGAACAATGTCTAAATCACTTGATTCTCGGACACCTGTTGTAAGCTTATACGTTCAAGGCTCATACAGCTGACTTTTATTCCGCCTGGATCAGATCCAACTTGAACTCTTTCTCAATACAGTTGCAACTACCTCGAAGGCTCAGTGCTCTTCTTTGTGGACAGGAGAGCTGTGTCATGAAATTATAAGCAGATGGGGCTACAAATTCTTTTGCCCCATCTCCAGATCCTGCTTCCATGGTCCCCATGTCAGAGCTGCTCCAGACCTCGCTTCACCTGTCACACAGAACGTTGTGGCTGCATCTTACTGTATTTTTTTTATATGACAGTACTTATGACATGTGCAGTCTCTTATACGCCCTAGGTAGTGTTTCCGCCTGTACCCTTCCTTCAGTTAGCACTGATTTGCGCGAGCAGAGGACATGTTCAACTCACTGTTTAACAGACGGGACACCATGATCATCTGATTTCTTCCATTTTAGTAGATTTGCGTTCAAGGCTAGATGGTCATACACAGATCTGAGGAAGAAGGTGATCTTGAGATAGATTTTACGTCACATTTCCCCCAAACCTAGAGACATAAGGGGCGCAGTTTTTCATGCTGCCCATCGTCCCTAGGGGTTTGCTGGGCTGTCTTTTGATTCTTTTGGCAAACCCTTTCTTCTTTCCTGTCTAGCCGTGTCTCTCTTTGCTTTCATTTTTGCCTTGACAACCGTCTGATTCCCTTTTCCTGCCTGTTGGTCTTGTGCATCCTGCTACTTCCTTAAGTAGGTGTCCATTTTCTTTCAGAAATCATTCGCTGGACGTCAAAGTCTTGTTCTTGCATGTTTCGTACACAGAGGCACAGGAAATGTTGCTAGTTTGTGTTCCATGTCGCTCTTTACTATCAGTGCATTCAGGTTGGGGCATTTTTGGCGTGTAAGATCTGTCCATCGGTGACACGTGTAGTTTCTGATATTTGGTGTCATGATACTGTCTAAATCGTCAGTGTAGATGTCGCTGGCATTGTGGTCTGACTCTTGGCCTTGCTTAGCTGTTGGTGCATGACGCCACAGCTCGTTTTTATAAGGTCTTCGGTCCTCTGTCGTCCTGAGGACCTTCATGAAAATTGTACTTTTCCCGTCTGTTGATGATTAACGGTCACGATCAGCCTGGTGCCTTTGGATCCATCACTGTCTGCATTTAGATGTATTCTGAGAGGGTCGTTTTCACTTGACAATCAGTAACATCAAGAAAGGCAAGACAAGGAGTGAACATAGAGAAGCCATGAATTTGTCTTTCCTTCTGTTACGTTGTCCTTCTAGGACATCCTCCAGAGTATTTATATATGTTAATCATCTAGCCAGGTTTCAGTGAAAAGAATGTGTAATAAGAGCTGGACAGCACAAGGCTTTCAGCGAAAAATCCCTGACCCGTCCTTTCCCCCTCCCAGTTGTCCGCTCATGCATGTGTTTGTGCCGTTAACGTTGTACATATTAAGACTCCTTGATGTCCTTTTGCTGTCACTTGTTTGCTGCTTCTTGAACTTTCAGCTGCAAGACATTCTGTCTCCTCAGCAACAATCGTGACGACTTGTGACGGCTGACTTAGGTTCTCCTCGACAGGTTCCAAATGAAACTATTTTCAACTACATAGGCACTTGTCTTTAAGGTTCTTGCCCTTACTTTCAGAGAACACGACAGCTGTTTCATAGGATCATAGGCAGATGTGCATGCAAACCCTTTAACTCCGACCGTTAAGGTGAGGATTGTTCGTCGGAGTCCTAATTCTTCAAACTGCTGGGTAGACTGGCATACTTCTCAGTCTCGCAGATGCGTGCTTTTTTGGTTTTGCCACACACTGCATTTAATCACAATCAGCTGTGGAGTGCTAAATTCAGTCTCGTGCAATGGTTGCTGATAACTGCTGAGCATCCTTCCTGACAAGCTGGTGTGTACATCTGGTCACTTGCTTTATCCTGTAAGTCTCGAGTGCATGATCCAGGAAACAGAGCTGTTCCAGACCATGATTTGCTGTTCCTAGCACGTAGAATAGTATTACTGGAGCATCTAGTGGTATTTGTTGATTTCATCTAGCTGTGCTAATTGCATATGTTATCTCTCATTAGCACTTGCTTGTACTACCACATGAACATCCCAGGATTTAGCGCCTCATGCACTCAGGAAATGATCCACTGTTAGTTTGACTTGTCAGAGTGGACGCATATGATCATTTGATTTTCAGATTTCACAAGGTTTATGTTTAAGGATAGGTCATATACAAATCTGAGTTTAGGGCTGATCCTATCATAGGACATATGTTACATTTCATTTAAACTGATCAGGTGTTGGGTGTACCAAAGAAGAATATTTTTTCCTGGTCTGTTCAGCATTGAAATTAGTGAGATAGTCAACCCTGTGAACCTTGGTTAAGAATCCTGTCTGTCTCTTGCCGACTTTGATTTCTACGGTGTTGGAGCTACCTATGCTGTTGGATAACTTTGCGTGGATAAGATGCAACAGTGGCCGAGGAAATTAGGTTTAGTGTTTTAACTACTAAACCTCAGTATATCCACCTTCAAATTTTGACAATATTTTGCTCGCTCTGAAATTCTTCTGAAAAAAGTTACCATTCCAGCTGGGGGAAAAATATTTTGCGAGTTATCACAAAAGTCAGATCCAGCATTTTAAAACTTCTCATCAGAAAACAATGAACATTCTCCGGGTTTTGGCACATACAGATTGGGGTGCTGATAAGAAACCCCTTTTTCATATTGATTGTGCTCTGTTTAGTCTTACTTGGACTAAAACTGTGTCGTATACGTGTCTGCAAGACCTTCCTACCTCAAAATGCTAAATCCCATACATCATCGGCAGCTTCGACTCTAAGGCGCTCCGCACAATTTCGGAGTACGAGTCTATATACAGAGGCCAGGAAACCACACCTCTCCTACCAAAAACTAAAACTTTGACTTCTCTTAACTATTTATTGAATCTTTGTCTGAGCCTGAAACTCTGCTTATCGTTGTTTTTGACCAGGAATTCGTATTCTCCTCCATCAGAACTTTCAGACACAGCCCTGGAATCCTGTGATCGTCCAAGTTTCTGACGACCTATCATGAAATTTCCACACCCTGGAGGTCTGTTTTGATCTGGCCTTTTGTTGCAAAGCCTTCACCAGCTCTCTGGAATGCAAAACCTTTCTTTTTAACTTTGTTCTAAATTTCCACGCTTTCAAAGAATATCTACGGATGGTTTTACATCTGAAGACTATTCCTCAAAACATTCTTTTTAGAGATGTATTAAATACATTTCCTAAAAGAGCTTCATGTGCACTGCTGAATGTATTAGTTGGTCATGGCACTTCAAATGGTCTCTAAATCAAAACAAAAAGACTTTTCCGTTCTCTCCTACTCCGTTTCTGCTTTGGAGGCCATCGCTAGCTGTAAGCTTAAGTACCGTCAACCACCGATTTTGTTTTTTAGTTCTGCACTTCTCTGAATTCTGATCGCTACAACAACGTTTTTGCTTAGGTTCTCGGTCACGTCAGTATTCTAGGCAATGGAGTGGTTGATCAATTTGTCAAGATAGAACAAATGCAGAATCGAGCAGAATAATTATCCCTCATACATAATTAAAACCTAAAGTTCAGACTTACGTGAAAAACTTCTGGCAAGAAGACTGGAACGTGCAGACCGATAACAAACCCTTTCAAATCTGTCCAAGCTTAAAAGATTTTTACCGTGTGCCACCGATAGCAGTACAAAAGAAACGGTTTCGCGTGGGCTACTCCTTTTTACACCCATTCGTGTCTTTTAAAAGGTGAAAAGGTTCGTGTTGCATTCCATACGATGGTGATGTGCCACCAGTATAAAACAACGGTCTTGTAGAGTGTCGGGACTTACATAACGTCAACATGAACACTTATAGTATACCCCATAAAGACCTTGTTCACGGTGTGATGTTTTTAATTCCTGAAAGACGTAAATCTTTTTCATCTTATCAGAGATTTCATGAAAAAAAATTATAGTAAATATTGTGTCGTTTAGAATATCTGTTTTAAAGAAGTTTATGGCTTATATCTACATAATTGACTTTGACCAGATGTCAGCCCTGATATGATCCTCGTGGTCCATTGTGCAGTAAACAAGAATTGAGGTTACCGCAGTTTTCTTTTTAATTCATTGCCCCTGTTGGCCTAGCCGAATTGCCTTTTGGAATCTTTTGGCGTCTTCTTTTTGTTATATATATTCTTGAATTACGAAGTCTGTCATTGGTTTTCTTTTACCATTTGACCACCATTTCTTTCTGTTGAACCATTTCTGCTTACTGGGCTGTATGTGCCATGTTATTTACTTGATCCTGAAGCTTTAATTTGAAACATCCATTGCCTCTAAACTCTTCATTTTCTGACTGTGTTTGATCTCCTACCATTTTCCCCCGAATGCTTAATTAAGCACGAATATGCTAATTAATAACTTAACTTCAACCACACTACATTCTTTCACGATGGATTACAGAGGCCACTGCCAATTTGTTTGGTGGCAGTATAGGATTTCGTTTCCCTGTCATCATTCACAGCTCTTTACTAGTTCTTCTGTAGCGTTTTGATTTGCTTGGTTGGCAACAATGAACGTAACTTTCACCTACGTTTTGGTTCCCCACTGAGATTCTCTGTGATTTATTGGATTTGGTTCCGATCCTGGATGGGTCGACATTCTTGTGTGACTGTTTCAGTACTTCGCGTGTTTTATATTCCTCTGCTGGAAGGACTGTTGTGTCGTCAAAGAAGGCTTTTTATTCTGAAGTCTGTGGGATTTGTGGTGCTTTTTGCTGCTTTCAAGATTATATCTATTGCCAGCATTAACGGCTTTGGAAAGGTTGCACCGCCTATGCTATATTAGATCTGATTTTTAGTGTAAAGTGCAATTAATTGTGGAAAAATCAACGAAGAAGCCATGGTTTTATATTTCTTTAATATTCCCCTATGGTTTCCTGGGACATGATACATCTCTAAAGCCAGTCGGAACATCTTGTGTGAAACTGATCCATACGCATGTGCCAGATCAGCAGCACCACAATGTCTGTTTCCTCCACCTTTGCTCTCTTCGTGGTGTTCCAAATCATCGTGGCACGTGCCTCGTTTGACACAGCCAGTACCTTGGGGTGTCTCCTTTCTGGAACGAGACACCAGTGCTCTCACCTTGTGGAAGGTATTTGCTCAGCTACGCTGCCATGGCACAGAAGAAGATTTTTCCCTTAACGTTCAGAAGTGTGGTTAATGTCCATCGAGTTCTGCAGCTATAGAATATAATTGTAAAGCATTCATCACTGATTATCAATATATCGTACTTCACCGTGCATGTACATAATTTGCATTACAGTAAATCTTTCAGTATGTGCCTCGTGGTCGAGATGTCCATCAATTTTGGATTTCAGTTCCTTTTGGATGTTGTTTTTATCATTGTTGAGCCATTTTTTTTTACAGTCAAACCCTCCCGTCCTGCCCCCCCCCCCCCCCCCCCCCCCCACACACAAAACCCCTCCTCTCTCACCTAGCCTGTCTGTCTATCTGCCAGTCTCTGTCTGTTTGTCTGTCTTCCTCCTCCCCCCCCCCCCCCCCCCCCCCCCCCCCCCCCCCCCCCGCTCTCTCTTTCACTCTCTATCGTGCGTTTAAACTTTTGAGCACTGAGGTCGAAAATAGCAGTTGATGCCACGGTGTATCCACCGTGTGTTGTTTTTGAATATTGAGTCATCTTGGCCTTTTACCGAGGAGATAATACAATGGTTTTCAAAGTATGTCACTCGGAGGAGGACTTGGGGACTATGATCTTCTGGTGCTTGACATATGCTGAGATGTGACACCTCTCTCTCTCTCTCTCTCTCTCTCTCTCTCTCTCTCTCTCTCTCTTCTCTTCTCTTCTCCTCTCTCTCTCTCTCTCTCTCTCTCTCTGTTTACCCCCAAGAGGTTGTAGTTTACGAAAAGAGAGAGATGCCATCGGACTCTCTTGAAAAATGGGACACCTTTGAGGGTGTTTTTCTCGGTACTTTGTCTAATCATTTATCTTTTTTTTTTTTGTCTGTACGGATATGCAATTATTGGTTGTTTTCATAACCCTCTAGTGCTCAGACCTTCCAAGGACACTCTAATTTTCAGATTTAATCTTACGGTGACATTCCGAGACTCAGCCGAGCATGCCCTCTGTGGATTCCATAACATTGTTTAAAGAAAGTGTGCCTGTTTTTTTTCCTGTCTTATCGTCTATGCTCACACAGCAGTTTCACTCCTGTGCAGCTCGGTTTGTCTCTCCTATACCCAGCCACACCCTGGTCTGTCCTGTCATAGACACGGCACCAGCAGTCATTTATCAGGAGAGATACTGCATTGTTGTTTTGTCACGTTGGTGGTGTTCAATAGCAACTTTTCCATTTCACAAAACTCAAGACAAATGTGGAGAAAGTGTCGGCTTCACTTAAACGTTTCATAGAACACAGTGATCAACAAAATTTGAAGGAAAAGATGAAATGTTTGACCAAGTTAAACCAACACCTAGCTCAGACTGGTATTGATATTGAAATTACAGCATCTAAACTGGATAACGCAATAGCTGGATGCAGTGCTCCAGGTCCAAACAAAGTACGGTATGCAGATATCAAACAGCTCTCAGAAGAGGACAGAGCCCATTTCTTCAGTCTCGACCAGGAGAGTTCGATAACACAGCTACATGAAAGCTTTACCAAAACCAGGAAAAGATTATCATCGCTTAAATGGCTACCACATACTCACAACTAAAAATATAGCAGGAGTGCTCATGGAAAGAATCATCGCAAGAAAGCTCGTAACAGACCTTGAAAGTCGACAAATCGTCCCATCAAATCAAGGAGGCTACAGAACAGATAAAAGTTCATGGGAAAATACGGCCGCTTTTGCCTATGAAGAAGACGAAAAATTCCAAAGAAAGGAAGAAACATGTTGCAATGGACCTTGAAGATACATGCAACAAAGTCCATTTCTCGCTTCTCATGAAACTACTCCTTAATCTTGGAGTCAGCAAGACGCTTATACGATGGATAGCAGCAGCATTTCAGGAGCGAAGCGTCATCCTACGATTTGGAGATTGACGTCTGAGCTTCATAAACTTTCTAAGGGATCACCTCAAGGTTGTCCTCTTTCCCCTGTTTTATACAATGTCTACACTAAAGGCCTTGCAGACCTCAACAAAAACGGAATTGCTCGAGTGTTGACATAGCAGATGACGGTCTGATCTACAAAACATCAAAGAATGCTCAAGAAAGATCGAAAGCAGTTCAGCAACAGTGAACAACATTGCTCAGTGGTGTCAAGAAACTGGATCGTCCATCAACCCTACAGTTTCAGTTTCAGTTTCATCAAGGAGGCGTCACTGCATACGGACTATTCCATATGCGCTACACCACATCGTTAAGTTTTGATACTACACTGCGCATGATTTTAAGCTGATAAATGGCTACGACCTAGCATGTCTGATCTACGCATAAGCCCAACGCGCTGGTCAGACGTTGAGTGCCTACCTAACATTGGTTGTCCTTTTTTTATCATTGTATGTGTGTGTAGTGAATGTACACATGTATTTGTATGGTTGCGTGGGCATGGGCCCATGTGTGTATGCGAGCGCATGTGTGTGTGCCTGATGTGCATGTATGCGTATGCATGAGTGTGTGGGGGTGTCTGCGCATTAGCCCAACGTGCTGGTCAGATCTTGAGTGTCTATCTAGCATTGGTTGTGCCTTTTTTATCATTGTATGTGTGTGTAGTGAATGTAAACATGTATGTGTATGGATGTATGGGCACGGGCCCATGTGTGTGCGCGAGCGTATGTGTGTGTGCCTGGTGTGCATGTATGCATATACATGAGTGTGTGTGTGGGGGGTGCGCATGCACGTGTGCGCACTTGTGTGCGTATGCGTGTACACACGGGGTGTGTGTGTGTGTGTGTGTGTGTGTGTGTGCGCGCGCGCGTATGTGTGTGTGCCTGCACGTGTGTGCGCGTGCGTGTGCAGAAGCGCACGTGCATGTGTGTGTGATTCGTGAGTTTGTGTGAGCATACATACGTATCTGCATTTGTATGTGTACATATATGTGTGCATGTTTTTGCATGTAGGCGTGTATGCATGTGCGTATGTGTATGCACATGCGCGTTCATGTGTATGCGTGTATGTGTGCACGCATGTGGGTGTGGATGTGCACATGCACACATGTGCATATGTGTGTGCGTAGGAGCGAGCGCATATACGCGCGCACGTGTGTGTGTGTGCGTGTGTGTGTGTGTGTGTGTGTGTGTGTGTGTGTGTGTGTGTGTGTGTGTGTGTGTGCAGTGACTGCGTGCGCCTTTTATTGTTTGTGGGAAATGAATGCTCAGAAGATGACTTAGGATCAAGTACAAGAATGAGAACATCAAATACAAAACGACTACCGGATTTAAACAGGCCACTCAGCTAGGAATAGCACTTACTTGGAGTTTTCGACAGACCTCCATCCATCTTCTTCAGCGGTGGTGTGGCTACTGGGTGAACTGGCGTTCAGTGCACACGACGACGGGTCGAACCCTGGTCTTGTGACTGAACAATGAGGGTGTTGTACACCGATGGCAAGGTGTGTCTGCCCCGGTCCCGGTTGAGTGTGGGGTTGTTGGGTGGGGTTGTTGGCGGCAATATGTATAGCCTCCTTCACCCCACGCTGAAACCATCTATTGTCACGGTCGAGAACGCTGATGTTTTCATAATCGAACTGATGTTGCTGGGCGTGTAGGTGGGCGCCTACTGGTGATGATTCCCTTTTGTGTTCTGTCAAGCGTTTTCGAAGGTTTCTCTCAGTTTCCCCGACATAGTTCTCTTCACAGTCACAGCAGTCTATTTGGTAGATCACTCCAGACTTGTCCAGTTTGTCAGTTTTGTCCTTGGGGGCGACCAGCTGGCTGTGGATGGTGTTGATAGGTTTGGAATGTACAGAGACGCTGGTTTTCCTGATCTTCCTGCTCAAGGCTTCAGTCACACTGCGGACATAGGGGATGGTGACATGTCCTTTATGCCTGGTTTGGTCTTGTTTGGTGGTAGGATGTGGTGTGATCTTCTTGCTAGCCGGGATGTTCCACGCCCACTTCTCATAGCCTGATATGGTGAGAACCAGTTTGAGGTGTTCCATTTCCTGGTCTTTAGCATCCTGAGTAGAGCAGATGGTGTTGGCCCGATGGGTGAGGGTGCGTATCACTCCGAGTTTGTGTTCCAGTGGCTGGTGGCTTTCGAACTGTAGGTACTGGTTGGTGTGGGTAGGTTTGCGGTACACACTGAAGGACAGGGCTGTCCTCTGTCCGTGTAATGAGTGTGTCTAGCATGGCAATCGAGTTGTTCTCCTCCACCTCATGAGTGAATTAGATAGCAGGGTGTTGACTGTTCAAATGGTTAGTGAAGTCTTCCACCAGCTCCCTCTTGAGGATGGTCATGGTGTCGTCCACGTAGCGGCCCCAATAGCGTGGAGGAGAATGGTAAGACGCCAGGGCCTTCTCCTCGAAGTCCTCCATGAAGAGGTTGGCCACAATGCGGCTGACTGGAGAGCCCATGGCCGCTCCTGCAGTCTGCTGGTAGAAGTTACCTTGGAACGTGAAGTAAGTGGTGTTGAGACAGCAAGCCAGGAGTTCACAGATGCTGTCCACGGAAAGCGTAGTACGCTGGGGCAGAGTGTCGTCAGCCTGGAGTCTTGCTTTGATGATGTGGATGCTTTCTTCGACGGGGACGCTGGTGAACAATGCCGAAACATCATATGATACCAGGCACTCGTCAGGAGAAAGGGTGTAGTCTGCCAGTTTCTGAACCAAGTCCGCACTGTTGATGATGTGGTGTTCCGTCGTGCCAACCAAGGAGACAGGATGTCTGCCACAAATCTCGCCGTCTCATACATGAGGGAACCTCTGGAAGCAACTATGGGATGGAGAGGGACGTCTTTCTTGTGCACCTTAGGAAGGCCCTAGAACTTGGGGACATCAGTGGTTGATGGGTACAGTTTTCTGTAAAAGTCAAGGGAAAGTCCGCCCGCCTCCTCGAGACGTTTGAGCAGATCCTTGAGCTTGGTGGCATACCTGTTGGTGGGTCTTTCTTGAGAGGCTGGTAGGTTTTTTTGTCATCCAACAGTTGACTGGCCTTGTCATAGTATCAACAGTGTATCAATAGTGTCATAACATCAAATGCAACATGCACGTGCACGCGCGCGCGCGCACACACACACACACACACACACACACACACACACACACACACACACACACACACACAACAATAAGAACAACAATTCCCTCCCCTCACACACACATACCCACGCACGCACACACCAAGGCTTGCACATTCTCGTCCGTGGACTCTCTAATTAACACGCCTGCATCACCCCACTGATGAACACACACTAGTACACACATGTCTACAGAATACGCTGGGGGCGTGAGAGATTCTGTCAGTTGACCTGTGTTTGATCATTTGTGTCAGTTACAAAAATCCCAGACATTAGTCTGCACTCTCAACAACAAGACATAAGGACAAGTACCCTCACCAGTTTCCGTCAATGGAATACCAATTGAATCAACTGACAACCTACGCTATTTGGGTGTAGGCTTTGACAGAATGCTAACCTTTAGAAAGCATGTTGAGAATATTGTTCTTAACAGCAAAAAAGGCCTATCTGCCATGAAAGCAATGGCAGCTAAAGGTATTGAACAGCGCCATCTCTACCGACTGTACCATGCACTTGTACTCGGTGTGATTGATTATGGAGTAGGGCTTACAACACTGTCCAACAGAAATCTTCTTAAATTAGAAAGAATTCAAAATGAAGCAATGAGTTTGATCCTGGGAACCACGAAGGATACACCAGTTGAAACTATGCGGTACCTGCTTGACTTTCCTTCAATGCAGACAAGACACAAACTAGAACAGGTGAAGGAATATTTCAGAGCACTTCAAAATCCCCAAAAACCGCTTCATACGGCGGTAAAGGAAACAAAAGGCACTCGGCTAGGACGTGGAAAATCATGGATTGGACAGGCAGAAGACAATATAAATCTTGTGTTCCAGTTAGCAGAACTCAAAAAAAACGAAGAAATGAAAAAAGTATCCAGAACACTTCAAACACCTCTACCAAACTTGGAAGACACTGTCGAGAATGGCCAGAGGGCAAAACCAACGCAGAAATTCAGACGCCGGTAGAAGACCTTGGCACAAAAAATGATATTGTTATAATACGCTGACTGTTCTGTCAACAAAGGTAAGTCAGGCTGGGGATACACAGTGAAGCAAAATAGCCGAACAACCCTTTGGAAGACTACGACAACTTCAAGTCTAACACTGGAGGTAGAAGCAGTGACACAAGCACTCCACTGGCTTTCATCCACAGCCCAGTTTAAAACTCAACTAGCCATAGTACTGACTGACTCCATGAACTTACTTCAAAAAGAGAAGAGTGGAATGGGAAACCCTGCTTGGCATGAACTAATGCGCAATTTTCCATTGGAGAGACTGATGTGAATGTACCACCGTTTTTGTAACTTTGTTCATTTGGTGGGAAAAGAAGATAGCATTTTAACTCCTTACCATTTCCTCACACTTCTCTCTTTATCCCAAGCAGCAGAGAGCATATCTCTGTTGGCGTGATGTTTTGCATGAATGTCATTTTTTTGCGTGAATGAATTATCTTACCCTCACGGCAGCGATCAGTTTATCGTCATCAATGTTGGAAAGAAAGATAACAAGTGTAAAAAATTTTCTTTAAGATTTTTATTTGCTTTTATTGTTGTTCAACATACAGAAAGAATGAAAAACACAAGAAAAGTCAAACAGAAAGAAAAAAGAATTAACAGCAACAGTCATAACTAAAAGTTAGGTATAAAGCAAGAGATGTATACATGCGTTTGATGAAAAAAGTGAGAAAAAAATATATATATAATTTTATACATATTACAAGATAAATCAGCATGCATACACAAATAGTATAGGAACAAGTGTAAAAAGTATCATAGAAGCTCGGTCCCTTTACCCTGACGGCCGGGGAAAGTACGGTTCGCACGACCGGCAAAATCACGGCTCTTTTCACACGGGTCGGGCCGGGTGCGCTATGCACGGCTTTGGCCATCGCCAGTAAGCTGGAATAGAGAATAACCGGAGCAGGGTTGTTTTTTTTTTTCTTTCTCCCGGACGGGCGGCGCACGGCCGGGTCTGAGTACACTATGCACACAGCCAAAGGATTCTAAACATCTATTCAACGTTTCCAGCTGAAATAGGCCATAAAAAGCACCGAAAGTCTTAAGACATACGATCTCCAGCTCTGTTGAAATGTTCGTGGACAACCGAAAAGGAAGCACGGAGACCAGTCAGACAAAACCGGGAAGAACGAGCTTTCTCCAGCACAGGCGGGGAGAGTTTGAAACCTGACTCAAGAACAGTCTTCTTTTTGCTCTTGTTCTTCCACATCTACTCTTGATGAAGTCACTGGGCGACAAGCTGTGGAACAATTCACCTGGCTGAACCAGTTCTGTCGGTTGTGTGCTAGGGTGTAGGTCTCTGCGAACGGTCTTCCGTCCTTCTGTCGTCCCCTCCCTCTAAAATTCCGTGGAGGACCATTGTAGCAAGGTAATTGTAAAGTGTTACATGCCAAACCAGCCTAGTTTTCAGTTCTTGATTGATATAAGTAGTTCGTTATTTTGTGAGAGGTGCTGCTTGATGTTTGGCGCGCTCGTTGATCGGTGATATGATCTGATGCTTAGTGTTGTGCAGTAACACCTAATTTCAATCGCTTAACTTCCTCCTCCCAGATCCACTGTGGGGCCATGTCTGGTATGCAGACAAGAAGGTGGCATACGTTAACGCACACATCAGCCTGATCTAGTGTGTCATGGAGATGTTATTGTCCAGTCAAACAGATCTGAATCTGGACAGTGCTGACATTGCTTTTGCTGCCATTGACAAGACTTTGGGCTTGCATCCCTCGTTGCTTCTGATGGATTCATGTCAGAGAACTCTTCGATAATTCATCTCTTCTGTGCACGTACTTTTATACTGATCTGATGAGGCGCTGTGGCCGGCCATTAACTTGGTCTGGTTAGCGCTGATCTCCATACCATAATCAATTGGTGTTTTTTTTCCATTTTCCAAACAAACCTCTTATCCAGTGCCTGCTAAGCCATTTACGTCATCAGCAGTGCTAAGGTTCGTGAAGTTTTTTTTTTCCTACAGTGCTGACTGTGCTGTCACGATTTTCAAGCCTGTTAGCCATGATGCACTGTTGGAATATGCTCTAAAAGTTTGGACACAGAAGAAAGCCCCTACGAAAAAAAGAAAAAGATACGCCCAAAGGTGCGGGTAGGACGCTGTCCTCAGCTGCTGAACAAACCAGCTGAGAGCTATCCTGCACCACCCTTTGGAGCCTGCGCTGTGTTCACATAGGGTGCAGGCACGCACATGGCATTCCATTAAGACGTCAAGGGACATTATTTCACCCTGGCAGATGCCATTGCGTAATGGCTACTGGATATGACACAACAGAACTTCAACAGGAGCATTCCCATGGGTGTACTAGCCCATATCTCATGACTGCAGAGCCCACTGGCGAAAAATGCCACCGTCAAGCAACTTTCGTGTGTATCCCGCAGCCTCACGCGTTGCTGGAATTTTGGACACAGAAAGTAGCCCCTATGAACTCCAAGTGAAATATAGAACAACTATCCAATAGCACCTGGAGGAGCACTGCACAGGACGCTTTGTAGTTAAGCTGCTGAGTGGCGTGTTAAAGCTTTTGCCCAGCGTACAGATTGTTGACTGCATTGAATGGCGTTGGAAAGCTTTTGCCCAGCGTGCAAATTGTTGATTGTGGTCCGTAACACTTCCTACAAATCCAAGTCAAATGCCTTCTTGAAATCTATGAAGATAAGATAGAAATGCCTATGTTGTTGAGGTGCATTTTGCCAGGAATACGTAATCAAATATATGTTTAATGGTGCTATTACCTTCGTGGAATCCAGCCTATTCTTCAGAGGTAGTGGTGTCTGCAATCTGTTCAGAATGATGTTGAATATAATTTCGCTGGCACTGCTGATCGAAATGATATGCAGCAGTTCTGGTTGTATTTGGAAATTTCCTTGAAAAGGTAAAAGTAGGTTACTGAATCCATAACATGGGGCATTCACCAGTGAGCCTGATTTTGTTACAGATGGCAGTTACAATATTGATAACTGCCATCTCACTTTTGCCGTTTGATCTGGCTTTTCTTTGGCATTCTCCATTTCTTGAATAATTCTTTAATTCAAAGTGCTGCATTTCCACCCCTCAGTCTTCTTAGGGGGGTTTACACTCCTTCTGGTGTCGCCCATCTGCAGGATTTTGCTTGGGGTGCGTGGCTTCGATGTCCGTCGGGTAATTCCGAGGACCGTTTTTGCTGTTTCAGTCATCATAATTATGGTTACAATTGTTGGCAGGGGTTTCAAGGCCTCTAAGCGTTAGATATGTTGCAAACTGTCCTTCTACGGCCACTTGAAATTGTTCAAAGTAATGGGGTTTTTTTTCAGTTGTCGCGATGAATTTGAAACTCCTCGTTTATTTTTCTTCTGAAAACAGACAGACAGACAAAACTAATCCCCAACTTAGAGAACAGAAGCAAGATGAAGAGAGAGAGAGAGAGAGAGAGAGAGAGAGAGAGAGAGAGAGAGAGAGAGAGAGAGAGAGAACAAAAAAGGTATAGAACAGGGGAAATCAATCTGACTCTGTTTACAAGGAGGGGCCGAGGAAGGCTCTTGCATACTCAGACGAACAAGTGGCTTACAATTTTATATTGCTGTTTTAATTTGTCCCATTGAACAATTCCAGTTCAACTATCAACCACTTATCTAATTAACCAGAGCACAACATTGATTTTAAGTCAAAAGGATTTCAAAATCAAGATTAAGGTCAACATCAAATACTAAAAATAATCAAAAAGAGTTTAGACCAATATAAGCATTATCCCATCCCTTCTATAAAGTCTAAGGTTCCGCTGGTATATTGAGACGGGGCAGCAGAGTATGGAAATTTTCGGCCCAGACGAGGGACAACTTTGGATGCAGGGTTAACGAGGGTAATTGGGCAAGGTCGGAGGGAGGCGAGGGTAAGAAGGAAAATAAAGGTGCGACGAAGTCGAAGAAAATGGCCCCTGGGAATAACATATAACACAATACATTAGCCTTCTATGGTGAAGAAATCTACTATTTAAAAAAAAAAACTACATACAAGAGCAACACTGCTGAACATAAAAAGGACACGTCAATAAAAACACATCAATCTTGCCACACACAACAAATACTCCAGCATGTTATACTGATGGACCATGATTTATCCATCTGCCGTATATGGGTTTATGACTGTACAAATGATCAAAACTTCTTAGGCGCATTCCCAGTTTTGAACATATCGAACCGTTTCGATGGACACTCTTAGAAAATCACTTCGGTGGATAATTGTCAAAACCTCTAGGGTGATAGCCTACACTCCAATAAATAATAACCGTCTCAGACTGATTATTATCACAACATCACAATCCTATGCCCAGCCAATCGGCAATCTTAACCCAACTAGCATAGAAACCTTGCTGCATTATGCCTTTCACACACTCTCACACACTCCTCTATACATGAACATTCAAGCTCTTGCACAGAATAAAGCAACAAACATCTTTAAAATGTTCCCACATCAGTGCAACAACAATCTGTCTCCTCAAACTTCTAGCACTGAGACAAGTTGCTGTAGCTCAAATGAAGCAACACAATACATGCTAACAATGCTAAGCAACTCGCTTCTCCTTAGTTGCAAAGGTCATTCCATAATAACAAAGGAACAAAAAGGTTTTCCACTGGACTAGGCCTAAACTGTACAATCTTATGAACTCACTTTAGCCTATTATTAGTCTAATAATTTAGTGTCGGGAGTATTGGGCTAAATTATAAACCCTAGCCCTAGGCGCACATTGTTAGCAAGGACCCTTAAAAGAAGGTGAGAGAAAAGATATAGACTGAGAGAAATAAAAAAAGGAGAAAGAAATTAAGACCACTAAGATTAGACTCTTAGCTCTGTTCAATTTGAAAATGGGGAGCACAAGAAAAATGAATAAGTATGGCAGAGAAAGTAAGTCTATCAATTTCTTTAATATGCCTAAATACTCTTTCAAACAAGACAGCCTACTAAATATCCTATAGAATGGCCATGATCCTTTCCCCAATTTTTAGATGTCTGCCAAAAGCACATGGTGAGACCAAACAGTTCAACGTACTAACTTGGACCAGTTATCTTAGTCTAGTCCAAGTCATGATATGATCAGTGATACTATACCCGCTTGCTTTTTAGTCCATTTAACTTATAATCTTACTATAGCTTCCTAGCCTTGAATAAAAAGACCGCTTTGCCAATTTTGTTTTCCTTCTAGGTAGACAATGTGTTTCTTTCTCTCTTCTGTCTGTCTGTCTTCACTTCTCTTGTTCTTTCACTATCCACAGTTCATCACTGCAGGCAGGTCAGGTAAATGAGTTTTTTTTTAACCTTGTTGATGCCATCAGAATCATAGTCTGTCTGGCTGTGACACTGGACGCTTTTTGAGTGCAGGTTTACTGTCGGAATGCTTCATGTCCACCAAGGGCGTTAGCAAGTCATTATCACTAGCTTATTCTAGCAAGCAAATTGTCATACACTGGCGAACTTATCAAACAAAGGCTCAATGAAATTCCTTTGTGGAATGTGAAAACGACCTTGGCATTCAACTCACCTTGAAAGATGAGTATGTCCTTCTTATCAACCTTGTCAGTGACCATTTGAAATCATTATTGTAGCATTCTTTAGTCTGGTCATTATCACAGTCTGATGTGAGAGCACCGATTTGCCATACCCTGGTGTTGAATGTTTTCATCCTCACACACAGACGGTCATGATTCTACTGGAAAGCAGGGATAGCATCCCAGTACAGCGTTATTGATGTTCTTGTTTACTAAGAACCCCATTTCACGTACAATGCTTGTCGTCTTTTTTGCTAAAGTACTCGACATATCTTCTGTTTGCACTTCTGCATCGTTCCGTTATCTAATTTTGCACAGGCTAAAGGTCAGTTTTTTCGACTGTTTCAACCTGCTCGAGTGTGCTTACTGATAATGTTCTTTCCACGGATGCTCTGTTGGCTTTCCTCAGTTGCCACTTTTTGCGTTCTCCCTGGTAGAGGATGACGGATGGCGTGATCATTGTTAATCTGGGCCGGGACAAATCCGTATGTCTGTGCGATTTCCTCTTACTGTGGCAAGTCTTGGGCACGTATAAGTCGGCGGAACCCATTCCTATAAAGATCGGATGTGCAGCAGGTAGTACTTGGTTACATGGCTGCTGGTAGCAGAGACGAACTTCTGATCTGAGTAAATATGACAATTGTGAAAAGATGCACAAGATCTTCATGTTTGAAAATGAACGATGGGCATCACCAAATATGAAAGCCTACAGCACCTTCTCAGTAAACGTCAAATGGAACTCCAAGAGATGAAAAAAAACACTGATAAGAGTAAAAGCCGTGGTGAGGTGCAGATATACGCCAATGAACATATCCACAAAAAAGACGCCCCCCCCCCCCCCCCCCCAAAAAAAAAAAAAAAAAAAAAAAGTTCCTCTTTTCTCCCTTCTTTCGTGGGGATTCACTAGACACAACACTGAAAATGCCTTCAGTTCTGTCGATCGTGTGCCAAGGCTCAGGTTTCTGCAAACGGTTTTTCTGTTTAGTCTGGAATGTTTTCAGTCCAAGGTCTTGTTGCTGGGTTTGTTTGTTTCGTTTTGTTCTTCCCTGCCGTCTTTCCCCGTCAACAATTCTCCAAAGGGCTGTTTGAGTAAGGCCGTTGGATATTGTCACATGACCATACCAACTAGTTTTCCTTTCCTAACTGATGTTAGCAGATCTTCATATGGTCCATTGTGTTGCTTGGTGGTTTGACGCATCTGTTTATGAATGATACGATGAGTAGAACTGATGTTTAATATCTTGTGATAACACATGACTTCCATGGCTTATATTCCTTTTTTCCAGATCCGCTGTGAGAATCCCGGTGTGACGTGAATACAGGAAAAATAGAATGTGTATGCAGGAGCCTCATCTTGTGTTTAAAAGAGATGTGATTGTCTTTGCATACATGTTCCACAGTAGTGATGTTGTCTTCGCTGCCATTGACAGGATTTCTGCTTGGATCCCTAATTGCTAATGATGGGTCCCAGACAAGTGATGTTTAGTAGTACACAGCTTCTGTAATCATTAGATAGTTATATCAGTAGTGATGGTGGTGTCGTGGCTGGCTATCAACTTGATTTCATGGCGTTGGTTTTCATTCTGCATCTAGATATTTTACCCAAATTTTCAAAAGACTTGGCAATGTCATGTTGTCTGCTCCCCCCTCCCCCCACTCTACCCCGTCTCTCCCTGGGCAGCTGACGTCATCTGCAATGCAAAGATTCATGATGGTCTTTTCTCCAGTTCTGACAGTGTCGACATGACCTGAAATCTTATCACTCATCTTACATCTCAGCACTATGATGAAAATTGTGGGAGATAGATGGCAGCCCAGAGAAACTCCAAGTGAGGTATGGAACAACTCTTCAACAGCACGCTGTATGAATTCAAGACTGGTTGCTCAGGAGTACAGTTACTGTATGGGTTTGACTAGCTTTTGTCCAATAGTCGAACACATTGAACACATTCCTGAAATCGATGACGACAAAGCCTGGCTACCTCTGGTGTTGTGGATGGTTTTCAGAAAGGTTACTCAGTTGAAGGTCTGTTGGAAGGTACTCCTACTTTTGCAGAATCAAGCCTGTTCTTCAGCCGAAACTGAAACTCATTTAATTTAAAACCCACGTTTTAGACTGGCCAATTCACATTTTTGTAAATTTACTGCTTTTGTGTATGTGTGGGGGTGGGGGGGGGGGGGTGGGGGTGGGGGTGGGGGGGGTGGGGGTGGGGTTAGGCCTGTCATAATTTTAACTTTTTTTTACTCGTTTATTTGATCAAGTATTTTCCCCTAACACGAAATATAAAATAGTACAAACACAATCAAAATATGGTTTGAAATCATATCAGACACATGCTATCAGACACCTTGATTTAGCTCCTTGCGATCAATGAGGCTCCAAACAGCAGGGAATGAAATGAATCGTTATTGAAGTTCATAAGTTCGTTGGCTGCAAACAATCAAATAGAACTGGAGAGTACCCGACATGATATCTTCATATGGGACTTTGTCTATCCGATTAGGTGAGGGCATTTACTCAAATGCTCATACATTCAATTGTTTGACATCAGCTGCTTCCATCTAAATGAGGGACTTTTTTCTCCAAATCTTGCAATCTCTTTTCAGATTTTTTTTCAAGTTTTACACAATTTTTCAATCACTGCTTTTTCTTTGGGAAGATCAGGAAATTGATACCTTTCACGGGAGGCAGTTGGGGTAATGGGGCATAATCAACCTTACACGCCTACTGGCCTATCTGTGCCTCTTGTTGATGTACATGCTGAACACTTGTAAGTGCTCACCAGAAGTGCA
>CM065724.1:48375452-48385452 GCA_033310375.1 Conus canariensis
TTTTTAAACGCTGTTAAACTATTTTTCTGTTTTAAATGTGTGGGGATTTCGTTCCATAATTTACTCCCAGAGTAAGTAAGGGATGACTTGAAAAGATCAGTTCGTGGTCGAGGGGCATATAGGATATTTTTGCCTCGAATTTTGATTAATGGAAATTTGTCATGAAGATAAGGTGGCGCAAGATTATTAATAATTTTATACATAAAGACAGCTTTATTAAAGCAGCATTTTAGATCGAATGGAAGAATGTTAAGATCTTTATAATCACTAGCTTGTAGAGAAGATTTCAAGAGTATCAGCTTAATAGCGCGTCTGTACATGCTTTCTAGTGGTTTTAAGCAATTTTTGCTGGCTAAATCCCAGCATGTAGAAGCGTAGTTAATGTCTGGTTGTACATATGCATAGAAATATAATTTTCTGGTATGTTGATCAAGGAAATTCTTGATTCGGTTCAACAAGAATAATTTTTTAGATAACCTTTTGGACAAATTAAAAATATGATCAGACCACGAAAGATTATTATCAACTGTAAGGCCTAATAATTTGTGTGATTTAACTTCTTCTAAGACTTTATCTTGTATACGTATTTTAAATAAATCGGTTTTCATATTTTGACGTTTTTGTCTGGTTGTAGTCACCATAAATTTAGACTTTTGAGGATGGAGGGCCATATGGTTCAAATTAGTCCACTTTGCAAGTTTATTAAGATCATTCTGTAATTTGATACATACTGAGTCAGCATCTTTGTCTTTATTGTGGAGAGTAGTGTCATCAGCAAAAAGCTCACATGGAGAAGATATATGTAAAGGAAGATCATTATATAAACTGAGAATAAGATAGGCCCCAGGACTGACCCTTGGGGAACGCCATAATTTACTGGCATAAGAGAGGAAGTAACAGAATTTTTAAAGGCTACTTGTCGCCTACAGTTGAGAAATGAGGATATGAGTTTGAGAGCTTCAGGGAATAAACCATACAATGTTAGTTTTCTTATCAGTAGATTGTGATCTATAGTGTCAAATGCTTTAGCGAAGTCGACAAAAATTGTTCCTGTGAAGAGATCATTGTTTATGTTTAAATGCCATTGTTCAATTATATTAGTGAGCAAGGTGTGACAAGAATGATTTTCTCTAAATCCGCTTTGATTAGAATGTAATAAATTGTATTCATGAAATGTTTGTGGATGCTATATTTAACGTGTTTTTCAAGGGGTTTAGATAAAATAGATAGGATAGATATAGGTCTGTAGTTAGAAGATCAATGGGATCACCAGATTTAAAAAAGGGTAAAACTTTAGCATCTTTGAAGGATTGTGGATAGTCACCTTTATCAATGGAAAGATTGTAAATATATGTAAGATGCTCTGATATAATCGGAGCAGCAATTTTCAAAATTTTACCATCTATATCATCTAAACCTCGAGAACTAGACTGATTTAATGAACTCAGTTCCTTATAAACATCATGTACACCAATAAACTCGATCTGAAGATTAGATTTTATGTTTTTCGATACACAGTACGCTTTTAGCTCAAATAGGTCATTGACTTTTGAACAGTCAGCTTTGATCGTCTTTTCTGCAACAGTTGTGAAGTGATCATTTAAGAGTTCAGCAGGCAATGTTCTCTCAGAAGGAGCACTAGATGACAAGGTTTTACCGGAGAGCTCATTGATAGCTTTCCAGATCGATTTAGAATCTTCTTTACGGGAAATAAGGTCACTGAAATATTTCTTTTTGGCGGCTCTTTTCATATCGGTTACCTTATTTCTTTGCTTTTTAAATTTATCATCTTTACCATTTGTTTGCAATAGAATATCTCGTAAATTAATGGCCTTTTCGATTTTTTCATTAAGCCACGGTGGCTTACCCCTTGGTTTGACACGTTTAGTTACCGATGGCACGTGTTTGTTAAAGACAGAGATAAATATGTCATACCAAGCAGCCAGCGCTCCATCAGGGTCATTGTGCTGATACACCTCAGAAAAATTTGCGCTACACAAATTGGACAAGAAATTATTAGAATCGAATTTCCTATAGCTTCGAAAGGATATACATTTGTGAACATTTCTAGGAATTTTAACCCCCTTTTTGGACCATGTTAGACAAATTGGAAAGTGATCACTGAGACCGTATACAGGCACAGCTGTTTCTATGATATTAAATGGGTTTGTTGCGTATATGTGGTCAATTAGTGTTTCGGAGGATAGATTTTTCCTAGTCGGTGAGTTAATTAACTGTGTCAAATTCTGTAATTCATAAACCCGTTTCCATTTATCATGTGGTTTAAGTAGATCAATGTTAAAATCTCCTAAAATTATAATCTCAGACGAACGCATTGAGACATCCTCCATCATATGTTCGAACCGATCGAACCATTCAATACGTTCGTTAGGATTCCTATATAAGTAGCCTAACAAAATCGGTTTAGTACCCTTCACATAGATTTCTATCCATATGCATTCTATGTTATATTTATCCAAACTGTTGATCTGTTTATAATTAATCGAGTTGTGAATATAGGTCACTAAACCCGTTTCAAACTTTGTCTTTGGATCTCTTCTTATAGTATTATAACCTTGGATTGAAACTAAATTATCAGGTACTATATTGGAAAGTCGAGATTCTGAAAAACAAAAACAATGGAAACAGTTATTGGAATTAAATAAAATGCTGGGCACATCAGAAATTTTGTTTAAAAGATGACACACGTTTAAAAAGCCTATTTTCAAGCCGAATTTAGACAACCATTCATTCATTATGGATGAAACTGATATACAAATAAACTCTACGGATTACACAACACTATAGATAAACGAGTAGAATAATAGTCAAACAGCAGGAAAACCTGTTGTAGATAAATTTCAGCAACAGAAAAAGGCAGAAAAAGATCAGCTGCCGTAAACAAGTCAAGAAGGGTAATTTTATAACTGCAACAATATGCGGCAAAACTCAGCAAGAAAAAAAAAAAAAAAAAAAAAAAAAAAAACAACGATAAGCAATCCGGGGACGAAATACAAACGCCGTGACCCAAAAACAGAATAGAGTTCACTGGTCCATTCCGATCACCAGGGTCCAGTATCAACAACACACAATCCTTGCGCACGTGGCTGCGTGCGTCACTGCGAGCGCTAACACTTACGTGCACATCCGCACATGCACATACGCACTCATATACCCTCACACAAGCTCCTTCCTTCCTTCTCTCTCTCTCTCTCTCTCTCTCTCTCTCTCTCTCTCTCTCTCTCTCTCTCTCTCTCTCATTACATACATGAAAATTCTTAATTGTAATCATATCGGTGAACATGTTTTTACACAAGTGACATTTGAATTATTTTTGTTAATACCAAATCAGACAAAGGAAACAAGGAAGTATCCGATTCGTTGATAGATTTCATGGTAACTACTACATGGTAATTCTCATATGGTTACTCTTACATGGTAATTCTCTTACATTTAATATTTGACAGTGCACCATTCTTCCTCCTTCATTCTCTCGCCCTCCCCCTTCCCGCTCCCGCTCCACCCCGCCCCCACTCGTTAAACCCCCACCCCTTACTTTTTTTTTTTTCAATACATACAAAAACACGTGCGCAGATGTGCGCATGCGCGAGTGCACACACACACACACACACACACACACACACACACACACACACACACACACACACACAACTACACCATAAATAATACAGTTTCCACCCTTTCTTCTTTTGATAGTCATATAATCAGGGTGGTGTATATCGAAACTACTGAAGTCTTGACTGGTTCAGTAGCTGTGACGCCATGTTCAGCAGTTGGAGGGCGCACTCTCCAGTCTGCTGGGATGTACGTCCAACACACCAGGCGGTAGGGGGAGGCACAGCTGCCACTGGGTTCTGGAAGCTTCGCTGGCAGCTTGGTGGGACAGTCTTCCAGTAGCCCTCTGTGGCTAGAAGGGGATTCTGAGAAGTGGGAGGTGGGTATGAAACGGAGGGACACCAGGGTCCTTGGAGTGAGGCATGGGACTGGTTGGGGAATAGGGGGTAGGGAGCACGGCTGGCTTCATGTACTGGGACAGTCCTGTTGTCCTGAGGCCGACTGGAGATCGAACGCTGAAAGGCCTCGCCCACGTCGGTATACAGCTGCTGTGAAAGAACAGGCCCCCTGTTGAAGGGAGGCTGATAGGCCTCAATGGCGTCGTAACGCTGTTGTGAGGGACCAGCCTGTCTGTTGATGGGAGGCTGAACGGCCTCGACGGCGTCGTAACGCTGTTGCTGCGGAACACGTCGAACGGGAACGGCGTCCTCGGGTTGAGCCTGGTGTAGACTGGGGCCGGTCCATCCTCCCTGTCTCTGGGACGGCAGCATGGGGTAGTGGATCATGGAAGAGATGGAGGGGGCGCCAGCTGCATAGCCACCACGTCCTGAACACTGACCAAACTCAGGGCGTGGGTTTACTTTGCCACCGTGCTGGGTTCTATCAAAAGCATCTGGCCGTTGTTCTATTTGCCGATCACTTTCGGGCTGTCGCTGTGATGAAAGGCCACCTTCACCATGTCGGCTGTTGGTCTGACGAGATAGACGTGCCAAAAACTGCATAAAATTGGTGGCTAGTTTTGCAGTACCTTTAAGACTGGGGTGAACAGGATCTTTGTAATATGCGCGTCGTGGGGCACCCTTCTTAGTAATAAAAGAATCATAATTATCGATCAAGTTGATTTCAGCAGCAATGCAGGCTGTACGCAGGGCTCTGTTGGAGGGAAAGATCGAGTTGTTAAAAGGGTGACGTCCTCGCGCTGGGACGATGGAGCTGAAGGTGATGACAGCTGAAGGGAAGGATACCTTGCAGAGATTGATAAGTTCTGTCCACTGTGTCATGAGCACAGGGCCAGCGGGGCAATCGTTCACCCCTACATGAACAATCACATGCTGGATGTGGGTGAGTTTGTCTGGTATTGCGCCTAGCCACTGCATCAGATCCTTCATTGTCATCCCAGGAACACACAGTTTGAACACCCTGTCCTCCTCACTACCAAGACGTCTTGGATCGATATACCGCAGGACAGAGTCACCTATGAGGACCGAAGAAAAATACCCAGGAATCTTTATCTCACGTAAAATTTGCACTGGGGACTTGTCCTGGGTGACTGATTGAAGGTGAAGGTTTTGATCAGTATCTGTGTTACCCTCAAGTATACTAGAATCGTTTTGGTCACATTTCTGTTCAATAGTGTCTGCACTGTCTTCACCCAAGACCTGAAAGGAATTGTGAGTAGAGACAGGTGTTGATGGTGGTTGGTGTGTAACAGGGCTATCTTGCTTCAAGGACGTCCTGGAGGAGGATGTATTCTTTGTGCACATTTCAGGACTATGTGCAATGTCACGTGGGTGTTCCTCATCTCTTTGAGTTGAAGGAACGCGGATGTCAGGAAAGAGGTTTTCTTCCGCTAGCTGGATGTCTGCTGTGTCATACTGAGTGGAAGTGGTGGTAGTGCGAGCCTTTTCCATCTGAGTTTTCATCTGAGATTGGAGGGTTCCTAATTGTGTCTTCAATGAATGATTCTCCTTACAGATAGTATTTAACTGACTTTCTAAGCTGTTGAAGCGTGTCTGAACATGACCCATTGATTCTAGCAGAGTTTCTATTTTTTGACTGATGTAATGTTTAATTTCATTTTTAACCGCTATTTTCATATCTTCTAGATATGAAATAAGTTTGTCCTGATATTCAGAAAAATCAGCAGCCACTGTGTCCTGATTGTCCTCCAAAACCTGATGTTTGTCGTTGGTGGTTCTGTCAAACAGTCTTTTTGGACACAGTGTGCGTCGTCTCTGACGTTTACTACGCTTCTTGCGTATAGCACTACTTTGACCACTTGCTGTGTCACGTTGAGTGCCTTTGACACGGACAGACTCCCCTTCAGTCCCAGTGGGTGTGACCTGTGCAGGCTGAACGTCAACATGGGAGCTAGCTACAGTGCCAGTGTCAGTCTCTTCTGAAGACATGTGCATACTGAAACCAGACATATCATCCATATTTGATCGATCATCACTTTCTTCACTACTGGCAGCAATCACAGGACCTGGGGACTGGACAAACGGACTGTCTACTGTGTGTTGTCTTGTACAGGTGCTGAGGGCTGGATGATGGCAAACTCTTCTTGAACAAAGCAGATAGGAAGACGAGTCAGCTCAGACAGCAGATGCTGTACATCCTCAGTCTGACAGAACTCAGTCACCAAGTCTGTGAGCACCCGGCACTCTTCCTGGTCCCACTGCCTACAGTCAGCTCCCTGACACAGTAAGGTGCCTGTGCCTTGTCTGGTGAAGTAGAAGGAAAGTGTGATTCTCTTCGATCCATTCACGTAGAATCGAACCACCGATTTACTAAGGCAGGTAGGGATGGGATAACTAATCCATAAAGGAAGCGACAGAGCTTCGTCATCATAATCGAAGTCTGAGAGTTCTATTTTGATTGAATTCTCTGAAATTCCAGAATACCGATAAAACAGCGAGTTCCTCCACACTGACAATTCCCTAACCGAACAGGAGAAACGTTTCTGTAGTGGGTCAAAAGTTGGTTGAAGTTTTATGTCTTGACCATCAGGTGCCTGTTCCATTGTTTACGTTTTGTCACGTCCATCTCCACCCATATCAGCTGACAGCAAACACACGCATGTATGCATAGGCACCGGACAGCTGGCTACTAAGTTACTCCTCACATTCTGTAGGATACAGTACGTTGTATAAAACAATATAACACGAAGACTTAGCTTCTTTTTAGGCGCCTATGGTCGACCCTACCTGAACTGTCTGTTAAAAAAAAAAAAAAAAAGGAAAAAGAAAAAGGTTAACGTATTGCACGTGCACAAACCGCTGACTCCAATTGACCTGACAGTAGGCCTATGCAAAGCAGCGTGATCACTGTTTACGGTATGGCCATTGGCATTCCTTCAGTATCTATAGTAATTAAAAAACCGACGATTACCGATGTACCAATTGACCAAGCAATAAACAGAGTCCACCATCCGGTGCACAGACACATCACATATCAGTCGTTCAAAAATCACTACGATCAACCACAATGACGTTTAGCAATTCAAGGAAGAACACAGAGCGACAAGACACGACTTGATAGCATTCAGGTGGCCCTCAAGAGAGAGAGAGAGAGAGAGAGAGAGCATTTTACGCACTGCTCACAAGTAAGAATACATAACAAGTAAGAATACAACATTTAAATCCGTTCCCTAACTTCATCCCCCGTCCCCAAACAACAAGTGTATCCAACCTTCCCCACATAATTATGAATCTCCCCTTCTCACACCCTTGCCGTTCACAGTGAGAGAGAGAGAGAGAGAGAGAGAGAGAGAGAGAGAGAGAGAGAGAAGAGAGAGAGAGACAGACAGACAGACAGACAGACAGACAGAGACAGACAGAGACAGAGACAAAAGACAGAAACAGAGAGAGAGAGAGACAGGCAGACAGACAGACAGAGAAACGCTTGGGTACTTTTATTTTCTGACAATTATTCGGCCGAAACTTAGACATGCTCAACTAGAGGCAAGATTATTCTCAGCAGTTATGACGGTTGTTGCTTTCTAAGGGTCATCCTACTGAAAGCCAGGCCTACCTAACTAGACCCTGAGGTAAGGGCTTTCTAAGGGTTACCCCAATGGAAGCCACGCTTGACTAGCTACAGACAATATCATATTCAGTCCGAATGGCTTTTTAAGGGTCATCCAAATTAAAATCCAGACTCGCTTCATCAGAAACTGAACACTTCATAATGTCAATGGGAAAAAAAAAAAAACTGACGATCAGATCCTAATTAGAAGCCTGCCTTTTTTTCTGTCCCATCTCTGTGCAATTTCAGCGGCATTCCGCTCATTCCGAACCCCTGTCCACAGCCACATCCTGGCCAGGCTTGCTGCAGCCCCGGAACTGGCAATCCACAGGGAGCAGTCAATGTCAAGTCGTCAAGAGGCAATCCGCCGGAGGAGACCTTTCACTGCTGCTGAGTCTCTTCGGTGGTGTTCGATAGCATCTGTTCTGATCCAACATACGCAGGACACTATCTACTAAAGACAATAATTGTTTAGTCGCGGAGCCGGCGTGAGTGAGCCCTCCAGAGGGCGCTACCACGTCCATCCAGCGACAGCCCCCATAAATTTGCAGATACCGGTGACCCCGACGGAATCACGTCGAAGCCATAGACGTAGAGAGGACATCGAAACTGAGGTCACTATGAGAGCAGGGCATTAAAGGTCACAGAATTTGAGACTTTTTTTTAATGCTTATCGATGATACTCAGTATGCTACGTATTTCCATTCCAGTCTGAGACAGGGCTGTACTCTATGCTTGCTTTCATAATCTATACCGGCGTCAACCAGGCCCGGGAGATACAGACACTCGCATTGTTGCTCAAGAAATTTGAGAAACACTGTCAGAGATGCATCCATTTAGTGGACAAAACTCATCTGTTTTGTCCCAGTCTTCCCAACTGAGCCCATAGCAAATTCAGCTCTGGGCAGGAGGCGATCGGGGCAGAAAAATCCCACATGGCTCTGAAGGGAATCGATCCTACGACCTCCCAACCAGAAGTCCGCAACGCTAACCACTTCGCCACGGCGACTGGTAAGAAGTCAGATCTTCATAAGCTAAGACTTCGTTAAGATCCACTACTCGCCTTGCCCTGACGCTTATCCTCCGACTCCCCTTTCATCTCAGGGGTTTCAATGGAAACGACACAGTCATGCAAAGCTAAATTATAAGGCACCGAACAACAGTAACAACAACAAACAAACAAAAAACACCACCACCAACAAACAAACAAACAAACAAACAAACAGAAAACCACTGGGTTAATTAAAAGCGAACACAAGAACGCAACACACACCAAATAAGGGTAAACAGCCAAGTTGACTTTCAAAAAAAAAAAGAAGAAAAAGAAACAAAAAGGCCCAAACTTACAACAACAAAAAATGGAAGAAAAAAATAAACGAAGAAGCCCACCAGCTCAACCACTCAGTTCCACCAACACACCACACCCTTTTCTGAACCATCCACGACAAAAAACAAAACAAAAAAAAACCCGCATTTTTTTTTTTTTTTTTTGGGGGGGGGGGTGGGGGGTGGGGGGGGGGGATGTCTTGCATTCTGTACCACCTTAATGGCACTGCAACCACGCTGCTTATTCTGGCTTTCTGTCCACAGAGAGGAGTCAAGTCGTCATGAGACAACCCACCATAGGAGACACTGCACTGCTGCCGAGCTACTTTGATTGTGTTTAAAGGTGCCTCTTTTGATCCAGCATATGTAGGACACCATATACGAGAGTAATTGCTTAGTTGCAGAGCCAGCGTGAGTGAGCTCACCATCCTGAGAGCACTAGGACGTCCACTCAACAACAGTCCCCATGAACTTGCCGATACTGGTCACCCCAAAAGACTCTTACCAAGGGCATAGACGTGGAGGGGGAATCGAAACTGAGGTCACCATGAAACAGGACATGAAGAGTCACAGAACTTGTGACTTTGTTAAATGCTGATTGGTAAGGATGTGGAAAATAATGCTGATTTCCCAACTAATCTGAGACTACATGACAGGGTTGTGGTCTGTGCATATTTCCATAGTATGTCCCGGCGTCAACCAGGCCCTAGAAATACAGACACCTGCAGTGTTGGTCAGAAACGTGCGCAACACTTTCAGAGAAGCATCCATAAAGTGGATGAACGTCCACTGTCTGGCCCTAGTCTTCCCAGATGAGCCCATAGTAAACTCATCTCTGACTAGAAGCCAGTCAGGGCACTAAACGCCACAAATGAATGGTTCTGATGGGAATCAAACCTACGACCTCCCATCCTAGAGTTCGCAGTCCTAACAATTTCGCCACGGCAGCTGGCATGTTGTTCGTCCGCCTAGTCCATGAGGACCACTTCAGTTATCTTGGGGCTGAGGGGATGGGGGTGGGGGGAGGGGGGAGGGGGTTGAGACGATTTGTGGGTACGTGTTGTGTTGTTTG
>CM065724.1:48390452-48402952 GCA_033310375.1 Conus canariensis
CTGGCATAGCAAAACTAGATAACTCACCGTTCAGAACACTATCTTAGGCAGGTTGCCCTCAGTCACCTGTGTATTATTCAAAGCTCAAACCACTTTATCTTTGACATCAGATGTCTTGTGAAGATGCATCCCGGTCATTTTCAAATTCAGATTTCACACACCCTGCGCAACATTTTGGCCATATGTTATTATCAACCAATGTATCACAGTATGATTTATAGCCATTTGATATAGATGTTACCTTTTAGAACAAGTAGATATTTTCATACATTTATTGTTATGAACAGCTATCTTTGCTTTCAGTTATTGCCCTCTTACAACCCCAAAAAAGTAATAAAATCTATATTTAATCATAGTATGTTTGAAATCATCATGTTGAATAAACTCTCCATTTTGAAGCAGAAAATGTGCAGTATTGTGTCTCCCTTTATAAATCCATGTTTTACCAACATATATCTCTAACCTATCTGTATTTTACTATTGTAAAATACCGGCTCTGCAAGTACCACCACTCTTCTTAAAGGTGAAATTTGTCTTTTGATCCAAATCTTGAACAAGTATTTTACAGTTGCAAATTTCTCTGAGTAGTGAATACGTTCGCAGTCTTGCCTGTGTATTTCATTATTATGAAATACTGGTTCTGCAAGTGCCGTCACTCTTCTTACAGGTGAAATTTGTCTTTTGATCCAAATCTTGTCTCTGTATAGTTAATACGTTCGCAGTTTTGTTCATCATTAGGAAACCTAACTCTTAAGATTTTTTTGTTTACCTTTGATGGATTCCATTCCACTCCTCAGTGGTCTGAATAACGAACTGGAGAGTTTTTACGCCTGCCCAACCAGATTTGCACTAGTTTCTCACAGTTCATACTCAAACCTGACTTAGAACCAAATGTGTCCAATGTTTTTATGCGAGGTTCAATTCTATTATCGCCCACTAAAAGAAATGCTGAATTATCTGCATACTGAGAAAGCTTATGTTCAAAATCATCAAAAAGTATAACTTGCATGTTCTCATTTTTGCGTACCATAATTGCCAAAATTTCAACACAGTAGATGAATGGATATTGTGACAGTGGGTCACCTTGTCTACATCCTCGTTCCACGTCAAACTATTTAGAGATTTGACCATAAACAAGAACACAGAACTGAACGTTTGTATAAAATGACTACAATGATTTACAAATCTCTGGATGAAAATCAAATACGTTCAATACCTTAAACACGAAGTTACAGCAGCCTAAACCAAATGCTTTCTCGATGTCTAGTTTTAGTAAAAGTCCAGGTAAACTCTGTTAATCTGGATAAACTGTAGTGTCGTAAGTGATTCTTAAATTGTCACCATACACTGTTTTGAATAAAACCAGCATGGTCTTTACTGATGAGCTTAAGAAGGACGATTTTTAAATTATTTGCTTTTCAAGATGAACCAATTTTGTGTATAACATTTACGAGTGAGAGTGGTCTCCGATTGTTTATGAAATTTCGTGCTTTTCCTCCCTTTACGAATACAAACTATGACTTGCCTTAGAACCCACGAAAGCTCCTGCTTTTCAAATCCTTGGTTCAGTGCCCTAACTACCAAAAATACCAATCCCGCTCCAAAGTTCTAAAACGTCAGCTGTGAAGCCATCTACTCCTGCACTTTTACTGCTTTTCACTTTTTTTTACAAACTGAAGTTGCTTCTTCCAGTGTAATTCTTCTTCTGAATCATTTGTTTTGTCTGTTTTTAAGTGTGAAATGTTCTTTGCAAGATCATTAAGGAAAGAACAAGAATAATTTTTGATAATATTGATTAAATTGTTCTTTCTGGGGTGCCCACTAAAACTGTATTCGTTTGCAGAATGTGAGTGTTGTGAGGAAGAGAGTGTATGAGACAGGGGAAAAATAGAACACGCACAATCATACACACACCTAAAGAGAATACAGGCAATGCTATCAGTATCTCTTTTATATTCTTCCTCGATATCACCTCTCTGTAACACTTCCTCCCTCCTCCCTCTCTCTCTTTCCCTCTCCCCATCTTTGTCATGCAGATCTTAGAGTCAAAGAGATCCGGCGTTCTTCCTCCCTCCCTCCCTGTCTCTCGTTCCCTCTGTTCATCTTTGTCATGCAGATCTTAATGTTAAAGAGATCCGGCGTTCTTCCTCCCTCCCTCTCGTTACCTCTCTCCATCTTTGTCATGCAGATCTTAGTGTCAAAGGGATCCGGCGTGCTTCCTCCCTCCCTCTCTTTCCCTCTATGCATCTCCCTCTTTCCTTCCCTCCCCAACTCTTCTCTGTCCGTCTGTCTCTCTCTCTCTCTCTCTTCCTCCCTAACTTCTCTCTCTCTCTCTCTCTCTCTCTTCTTCTTCTTCTCTTCTCTTTCTCTTCTTCTTCTTCTCCCCCGTTCACTCCCTCCCCCGTTCTCTCTCCCTTTCTTTCTGTTTCTATATATCCATCATCATCATCATCATCATCATCATCATCTTCTTCATCTTCTTCTTCCTCTTCTTCTTTCTCTTCTTCTTCTTCTCCCCCGTTCACTCCCTCCCCCTTCTCTCTCCCTTTCTTTCTGTTTCTATATATCTTCATCATCATCATCATCATCATCGTCATCATCTTCTTCTTCTTCTTTTCTTCTTTCTCTCTCTCTCTCTCTCTCTCTCTCTCTCTCTCTCTCTCTCTCTTCTCCTGCTTCCGGTTTCTGAAGTTTCCCCGTTTTTTTTTTTTACATGTCATGTTCAGATTACATGTTTTCTTACTGTTTCCCTCCTTGGACCTGCAAGGGGTGGGGTGGGGTGGCGTGGGGGGGGGGGGGGGGGGGGGGCGTTTCGTGCCTGTTTCTTTTTTTTCTTTTTTTTTCCCGAATAATCACATAATCAGAGTTTACAAGTGCGTTGAAAGAGGACAGTGCGCTGGAGATTTCAATATGACATTGACACATTTGTCAGTGCCTTTTTCCTGTGAATTGTGTGTGTCACACTGTCACTCTTGCACACACGCATTCATGACAGCATTTACTCCATACGCACACGCAATCCCTCCAGTCAACCAAAAGGCGCACTACAGAATGTTTTTTCTTCTCCCCCCTCTCCTCCGGGGAAAACACTTTACTAAATGAATTGAACAATTCCGACAACGTTCATCACACTCCAGTATTTATCAAACAAATTCTATACATGTTTCTCTCTCTCTCTCTCTCTCTCTCTCTCTCTCTCTCTCTCTCTCTCTTCTTCTCTCTTCACACTCAGAGATATATCAAGTTACGAATTAATATGAATAAAGACTTGCTAGATTTCTCCTTCTTGCCGGAGAAAGAATACACACATCCTCCAAGAATATAAAGTCATGGCCTTTTACACAACATTGGCCCAAGATCTAGACCAGGAGAATAAACCATTCATCCCATCATGATGCCATACTTGCATCCGAAAAAGCGCTCGCCCCATACCGTCATGATGCCCTGCCCGCATCAGAAAAAGCGCTTGCCCCTTGAACTCTCCAGTCACTGGAAAACGATCAGATCCGACTCCTCTACCCGGGGTCTTCAATTGCTGGGGCTGAACTACCGGTGTGTTCCCCACACCATGGCCATCGTTAAACACCCGTCTCAGCAATTAAGAAAACGATGCCGTCGCAGCATCAGAGGAGGAATAGCTGACGGGGTGAAGGGTGAAGGGTGAAGGGCTGAAACACGGATAAGGTTCGTGTAAGTAACCTGCTTCCCAATTTAACATATGAATTCTTTCTTTCTCTTTTCTTTAGGTTTTCCCCTGTACCTTTCCCCAACTATCTATGGCTCACCTGGTAATGACTGGTCAGCGGTGAGGACCCCTTGACCAACGTCCTGACAGGTTCGAGTCTTTAGGCCATCTCCTGGGCTAAAACTGATTCTTTCCCCCCTCCTCCTAGTGCGTGCATACTCAGTGTTCAAAACACATGACCAGCACCTTACCAGCCCTTATTAAACTATCTCTCAGTGGTCACTTTCACCCAATGACCAACACTTGTCCATTTTACTGAGTGATCCTCACAATTATTGGGGACGCCCGCTACACTAGTCAAGCCACATGAATCTTCTTCCTTTTTAGTTGTGGCATGGGGGAAATGATTCATGTCACTACACTAAATGTGATGGAGCGTCACATGCCTTGATGTGAGGCTACGTCACATGACAGTGTGTGACGTCTGAAGAACTAGAAAACCACTGGTCTGTTTCACATTGTGTGTTGAATAAGGATGATATTGGACGGATGACAGTATGACTGACGTAGTGACAATGGACAATGGAATTGTGTACCTATGGCGGCGGTAACTAAAGAGAGTGTGTGTGCAGGTTATATTGAAGGCCATTTCTGGGTGCCAGAGCCACAGTTTGCCTTGCTCCTGTCGGAAGGCCAACACACGCTTGACATTCCTGCTGAACACGTGATCATGCTCAGCCTAGTAGCTTCAGATTCTCTTGAAGTTGAGGAATTGTCTGTGTTCTCTGGCCGACTCATCTCCATGGACAAGCTGATTTTCAGGATATTAGGTAAATGCAATACCGCAACCCTCATGTTCAGTAAAGACTGATATTTGTTTTGCTTTAAAACCAAATCAAACATCAAGCATTCACAATTTGAAATTACATTATGCCGCTTTAATTTACTTGCGCATTCCTGCAAAAATGATGTTAGTTAGGTGCTTTGTGTATAGTAATTGTTGTTGAAGACTACGATTTAATGATATAAACATTTTGTGTAAAATAACATTTTCACCTTAAAAGGTAAGAAAACGTATATAGGAGAGCCATGCTTGGCAGACAGCCAAAAGTGACCTCAGTGATATGACAATTACATTTTCTGTCACCGTTGGACACAACGTCTCATAGGATATTGACTAAATAAACGTAACAATCGCGTTTTCATCACAAAACACTAACTCTAAAACCATGAATTTTATACTGATTGAGCAAACTGCAGTGCATCAATGTTAAAAGTGTGGTTGTATCAGAATGATAAATTCACTATAAGAAACGCAGTAAGTTATCGAACAGACCTGCATTCCACCACGCAAAATTACTTCCCTTCGCCCAAATACAGTGCTTCCCACAACTACCCTTTCAACTTACTCCTCCCCCTAAAATCACAAAAAGTCATGTCCATACAACCTTGTACTTTTACTCATGAGATGATAAAATAATAAAATTGCATGATATTTCCCATAGCACAAGTGCACCAATACAGTTATTGTTAACGCAACCACTAATTCACAGCAACTTTTATTATTTTACTGATTTGTAGAACCACACTTAGTTTCAAGTGAGGTGGCTGCCGGCGGAATTTGAAACAAAAATTTTGAAAAATTATAATCAATCCCCAGCACATGGCAGGAGGTCAGGTAAGATAATGTTGCTTATAGTCCAGCCGACCGCAAAGGACCATATCAGAACTGTCATTACAAAACACACACACACACACACACACACACACACACACACCACACACACACACACACACAAAACGTTCACACAACCCTTTAAAATACACCTTCGAAAAACACACATACAATCTCACAAAAAGAAAAAAAATCACATTTAAAAGAAGCGAATTATATCGTCATATTTCAAAACTAAATGAACAGAATTACCGGTCCGCCAAACGAAGGAACACACAAATCACAGAGCAAACACAATGCGTTTCGACCTTTTGTGTCTTCTTCAGACAGTACAAATAACATTCAAACAGTGAAAACGAAGGATGTACAGTCAGTCATTTATTTCTTCGATTTGAGTGCAACATTTGGTTCTTGGGTGAATGACTAAAATGACGGAATGGAATTGAGGTTGAAGGGAGAAGATTATAGTTATTAGTAGTTGCAGTAGTAGCAGAAGTAGTAGTAGTAGTAGTAATAGTGGTAGTAGTAGTTGTAGCAGTGGTAAAGATAGTAGTAACTAAATGGAATGAACGGAGGTTGAAGGGGAAACGATAGAGGTGCTGCTGCTGCTGCTGTTGCTGCTGCTGCTGCTATGATTTGTACCTTCTCCCTTCAATTTCAATTCCACGTTGTAACTTTAGTCACTATTGTTATTGTAACTGGTATTGTTGTCGGTGTTGTTATCATCATTTTATATCATTGTCATCGTCGTCGTCATCATCATCATCAGTAATATTATCGTCATCATCCTCATTATTCTTATTATTATTGATATTATCATTGTCATCATCGCCATTATTTATTATTGTTGTTATTATCATCATCATCATTATGATCATGATCTTCATCACATCATCGACAACAACAAGAAAACAACACTCTTTTTCTTCTTCTTGCTGCTGTTATCTTTATCATCATTATTATTAGTAGTATTAGTATATTATTAACATTATTATTATTTTGGTGCTGCTGTTATTTAAGCACGACTATTGTACCAGACTGCATTATTGCTTTTTTTTGTACCATAAGTTGAATATACCTAGAACTTCAGGGAATTTGCCTGTCACATCAATTTATTATTTTTTCTGATATCTGATAGGCTATTCATAAACCACAATCCTAGAATTTTTGAGGAGTTTCATTTCATTTTATAGCACAGTGAATATTGTTAAAAATTTAGTTTATACCCATTCATAATTACATTTTTCTGAATGTTGATATCGAATATCTGGTTAAATTCATAAAGATTTGTAAACAACTTTTCATGTGATTCTTATCCTCTTCTAATGTGAAGTTGCTGTCGTCTGCAAAAGATTTATTCTAAACTTTGCAGTTTCGATCTGTATGCTTTCAATACCTTGATATTGTCTTCTCATGTCACCAGCACCTCAGCACACAGAATGAACAGACATAGAAAAAAATATCCCCCTTTAATTTGCATGATATTTCAACTTTTCATACAAGAGTGATATACATTGTTGTATTCCATTTCCGAGAACGAAAGCGTGCCTCATCTGCGAGCTGAACCTTTCTCGAAATCGACAAAATATAATAGTCCAAATAAGCGTGTCCCCTTCGAAATAATGGATTAATTTTTAAAAAATGTTCGTTGACTATGGTCTATTTGTCTACCAGGGTCTGATGACAAATCAATAGCGCTATATTCATATGTTGGTACATCTGGTACAAGTGTACTTTGTCCGTTTTGTAACATGATTGTGATGGAATTAACAATACATGTGCAATCGCCATTTCTCAATTTTGTCATGTACTGATGATCATAGAATTTAGCAATACACCAGTGATTTTACGTTCAATGATGACTTCATGTAACTTTGTGTCACTGTTTTATCGACAGGCCAAAAAATCAACCGAGAGACAGGGGCAGAAAAATCCCAGTCTGTGATTGGGAAGCAGAGCGCAGTTTTGATCCGTTTTATCATTTCACCGCCGTATGGATTCTCATGTACCGAGGAATGCGTCACTGATTTTCTGTACTTTTCCTTTCACAAGGTAATGTATTTAGCATGACTTAGAAGATTTCTTACCACTTAACGTTTTCAATTTCTCGACTATTGCACTAGCAATTTAGTCACTAGATCCACGTCTCTGCATCCGTCTCTGCTCTACAATTAAGGCAAGAATTTGTTTTTAATTCCGACGTCTCTATAAATCACATGTGTTTAAATTTCATTACTTTTGGCACTTGGAGTGTTGACATCATCCTTTGATCTGCAGTCAATATTTCATAGAGGTGAGTTAATAATTCACATTTTACAAAGTGAAAAAAGAAAATCATTTTCCGAGAAATCTGATATAGAGAAATTTTAAAGCCGTGCAGTCTTTATGTAAACGTACTTAAGAGGATTTACTGTACCGCCGAAAGAAAGAGACAAATAGATTACAAGACAAAAAATGACGCGCTTCGACATCTTCTTTAGGTAAGACAAACAACGTTCAAGACAATGAAAACGAAGAACAATCATTTATCCCTTAAAGAGGTCGAAACGCGTCATGTTTTGTCTTGTAATTTGTCTCTTTCGTTCGGCGGAACAGTAGGCCCTAAATCTTCTTTTATGTTTGTTTCAATTTCCGCTTGCAATCACCTCACTTTAAAATTAACCTTTATGCAAACGTGTTTTCAAATAGGACGAGTCTCACTATACATTAATTCGGGGCTGTCAACAGAACGCTTTACATACACCTATAAATATGTCAATGTTGTTAGCTTAAACAGTACAGGAACACTGTGCTGAGGATGCTACACTATTTCCAGCAGGATCATGATTCCATCCCGAGTGAAACCACTCCAAACTACTGTTGTACAAGTTACATGCTTCAACATCAAATTCTGATTATTGCCAAAATCAAGATTTCTACACTTAGCTTCAAACGGTTGCCAACAAAGTTGACAAAAATACATCCTCAACGTTCAAGAAGACAGGAAGGCCAAGGTTGATTATAGATGGACTAGAAAACTGAATGAGTTTCCGTGAGCCCTACTGTAACGAGGCCCCACAAGGATGAGAACTATGCCTGTTCAAATTATCCAGTGATTATGACTGAATTCTTTAGACACTCACAGTGGCCATAAAGCACCCCGACGATTTTCAAGGCATTGCCCAAATGGTCAGTAAATCACAACACACACCAGGAGCTTATCACGATGAACTTTAAACATCAGTTGAAGAGAAAGAAGAGAGTGAAACACAGCAGTCTCGAATTCAGTCTTGACAAACTGAAAGATCCTGACACTGCTTAACAATTTTAAGCGGCCATAGAAGGAATATTCGCCATGTCACCACTGCTAGATGAAGACTTTCAAGCAAGACAAACAAGTTCAAACAACTTATGAGTGAAATAGAAGTAAAGAACCCAAAGTAAAGTCCACAGGGATCCTGACCATGTTTCACTAAATGGATGCGTCTCTGAGAATGTTGCTCAAATTTCCTGACCAACACTGCATGTGTATGTTTCTCTAGGGCCTGGTTGACGCCGGAAAATGTTATGAAAGTAAGCTTGGAGTACAGCCCTGTCATGCAGTCTCAGACCGGAATGGAATTCCGCAGCATCATCATGATCATCCTCATTTTCATCGATTACGATTATTAAAAATGTGTGACGCCAGAAGGAGGCTCTGACAGCTCAAGAAGACTAGGGGAGGCAGAGGAGAACCAAAACGCTTGAAACAAGATCAGTCTAGAAATGAAAACAAACAAACAAACAAAAAAAAAAATTTGCGCCCTTTTCTGTCAATCTCGCATAATCCTGCGATGTCTGTTTTCTCTTCCTTGATGATGTTAACTACGATGGCTTGACCCGTTTCAGTCTTCAGGAGGCGTCAACGTCCAAGGCAGTCCAGTAACAGTGACGGATTACTGTGTCCAGCTGATAAGACTTCTAGTAGAAGTACTCGAACCCACCTGCACAGCAGCAAGTGGCAGCAGTGTCCTATCCTACGAATAATCTACCCGCAGCAGACTTATTTATGTATTTTATTTGTAAACATGAAAAGACAGACATGACAACACAAATGCATACAACCTAGTGCGTAGTGCCATGTCTGCATGTGTCTACTGCGGCACGATGATATAATAAAAAAAAAATGCAGATGGAATGATACATGAAATGAGAATGACCCCATTCCACCCCAGGGCGCACTCTACTCCATCTGCAATAAAGATGTAATATTGATGAATCAAGCCTAACTACGACAGCCATAACTATGATACCAAACAATAAACAATAAAACATTCGATCGAAATTAACCTATGGTCAAGAGGTTTATTTCTCAGCTCCACAGACGCTGCTAAAAAAAAATTACAAAGCATAGATAGTAAGGCTGTTAAGTTGGCACTTGGTGTGCCAGTACACACAAATACGCTCAAAACATACAGAGCAGCGAATCTGTTAACTCTTGAGGACCAACGGAAGTTGGCCACTGCAAAGTATGTGACTAGATGTCTTTCAGTTTCTAATTCAGTGACAAATGACATTTTTCTTGACTCAAGACAGGATTTCCCGAAGAGAGCGCAAAACATTTCATATCTTCAACCTATTAGAAACTATACAGATGATCTTTTTAAGAGTTGTGATATTGATATTACATCAATTTCAAGTAGTCCCATAATACCCATTATTCCTCAATGGGAGCATATTTCTGCTAGATTTGATACAGATTATACAACTCTAAAAAAAGAGGATAACATCAATCTCATATCCGTTGAAGCAAAAGAACATCTAGAAAATAAGTATCCGAATCATTTAAAGATTTTTACAGATGGTTCAGTTTTAGAATCATACACAGGGGCTGGATTTGCTATTCCTGCTTTAAAGATAAGAAAGTCATTTTGCCTAGGAAAAGATTTTTCTGTATTTACTGCAGAACTATATGCAATTCTTATGGCCTTATCCTTCACAGCTGATATTGATATCGTGATTTATAGCATTTTACTTTGTGTTGACTCAAAATCTGTTCTTTACAGTCTGCAAAACTGGAATGCAAAAGTTCGAAAAGATTTGATATTTGATGTAAAATACTTAGTACATTCAATTATATGTAAAGGTATCAATGTAGAATTTTGTTGGATTCCATCTCACTGTGGTATTTGGGGGAATGAAATGGCTGATAGATCAGCGAAAGAAGGAGCTATTAGAAAATATCCTGATAGTACACTAAAATTAGAAAAAACATGAAATAAATTCGATGTTAGAAAGTAGTATAATGACAGAAAAGCTTCCTTCAAAGTCAAAAATATTACCGTGTTCAAGATCCTTGTCTAGTCTCATTTACAAAATTCGATGAAATTCATGGAAGACTAAATTTTCAAAAAATGTAGAATGTGCTTGTGGTCATCCAATATCAATTGAACATATTCTTTTTGATTGCCCATTGCTATCCCTAATATACAACATATCTGGGATAGATGTAGCAAAAATGGGATCTTTAAATGATATAATCTACAGCGAAGAAATGATACAAACTGCATCAGTTTTATCCAGCACTATACTTTCAAATTTATTGTAAATATTAAGTCATTTATAGTTGTTGTATTAATGTTCATATGTAGCCTTTCACACATGAGTGCATATTCACACTAGCGCGCGCACACACACACACACACACACACACACACACACACACTCATACACACACACACACACACACACACACACACACACACACACACACACACACACACACACAGCCCGTTTTTGTTGTGTGTGTTTTTTTGTTTTGTTTTTTGTTTTTGTTTTTTTGTGGATTGGTTCATTGTTAGTCTAATATCACCATTGTTGTGAACAGACGTTAAATTGAATCAATCAAATCAAAAAACAAAAACAAAAAACAGTGGAAGCTGGATCGAACAACAGTTTGCCGAGAATTATGGGGAAAAACTAGACAAAACAAGAAAGCTCCTTTGACTTAAAAGATCTGACCAAATGGATGGAAAGTAAAGCCCGCACCATACAGGATGAATAGGTTAGCTGTGTCTGTCAGAAGGGGATTAAGTGTGCTAAAATTAAGTATAGGACACTCCGTTCAGAAGGAACCATTCATCTGCTATCACAAGCGCACTAACACGTACACACGCGTTCTTGTCTCAATTACCAGCTCCGATTAAGGTTCCCCCCCGACAAGAGGCTTCAACTTATTATTTAATGTAAAGCTTTACAAATTACCAACAGTAATCAGTAGTTTCTCATGAAAATATAACACTCACTTTTGTGGATAGTGTGTGGCACTCGCTCAGTCTAATGATGTGTGCTCGTTCATGCGTATGAATATATTGTGCGCATGCGCATTTGTTATTTGAGCTCTCCCATGTGAAAAGATTAAAAAGGATTTAGCAACGGTAAACCGTTTTCTATGGTGGTTTGCTTTTATTTTGGTCGAAGACGAAGTATCGTGTCTTCTGTTAACTTCAGTGTGTTTCGAACACTCACCACAGGCCCCTAAAGCCATCTAAATTCCCTTGAATATAATCCCAGGCCGTCACAACCAATCGGCACAAACAGTCCCCAAAGACCACTCCATCACAGGCCGTCAAGGCTACTTCTTCAGTCACATAGGCACACATACAGTCAAACGGACTGATAGTCCTAACGCTATCTGGGTCAGGCCACTACTAAATGCCTTTCGTATGTGTCTGAGTCCGCCCACCACACGGTGTCAGTCTCAAAACGATGCACCTCACCACCAAAACTGAAAATTTATCAATCTGTTGATAGAAAAATGTTAGCCTAGCCGTCAGTTGCACTCTCTGTGTAGGAATAATTTACGTCACAATAGTTCCACTGTGCCAATGACGCCTTATACATGACGTAACAATCATTTTTTTTGACGTTTGATAGCCTTCATCATACTCGGAAGAAGACCATATAAAACGATTGACTGAATGTTGCTCTGAACTATACAAAACAATAGGAACAGAGATCTTTGTGTGCTTACAACACATGATCATCAATGAGGATGGCTTTCCGAATTTCCACGAAGAAGTCACAACAGCAGTGAGGTCAATGGATTGTGATAAGGCTCTAGGCAGAGGCAGCTAGGTTGTAGAACTCTAAGAACACGGCGGATCCTTAGGATCGGATCGG
>CM065724.1:48405452-48415452 GCA_033310375.1 Conus canariensis
CATCGGCGAAGCAGGTGATGATGAGCCGTTGTAGCGCTGCCTCAGTGTGGGCAGTGAGGGCGGTGTTGTCTGCGAAGAGCATCTCCCTGATGAGGACTTTCCGCTCCTTCGTCTTTGCTCGGAGGCGTGCCAGGTTGAAGAGGCTTCCGTCACTCCCAGTGTGGAGGAAGATGCCGTCTTCAGACTGTCGGAAGGCATAGGGCAGCAGCAGGGAGAGTATGCCAAAGAGTGTCGGAGCGAGCACGCACCCTTGTTTGACACTGCTCTTGATTGGGAAGGGGTCCGAGGATGAACCGTCGCACTGGACAGTGCCATTCATGTTGTCATGGAAGGACACGATCATCTTCAGGAGCTTTGGGTGACATCCATCCAATCCGGTGTGACCTACTGACCAAGTCGAACGTCTTGGTCAGGTCGATAAAAGCAATGAACAAGGGTCTTCTCTGCTCGCGGCACTTCTGTTTGAGCTGCCTCAGGAAGACTGTCATGTCGATCATCGACCTTGCAGCTCTGAAGCTGCACTATGCCTCTGGGTACACTCGTTGGGCGAGTAGCTGCAGCCTGTTGAGGACTACGCAGGCGAAGGCTTTGCCAACAATGCTGTGGAGGGACATTTCACAATAGTTATTGCAGTCGCTGATGTACCTTTGTTCTTGTATAGCGTGATGATTTGTGCATCGCGCATGTCCTAGTCTCCCCCCCCCCCCCCCCCCCCCCCCCCAACACTGCAGCAGACGCTCATGGAGGTGACTGAAAAGAGAACTCTCCTTGCCGGCTTTGATGACTTCTGTCAAATGCCGTCGCTACCCGGAGCATTACCACAGGCTAGCAAGTCGATGGCCTTGCTGAGTGCAAGTCGATGGCCTTGCTGAGTTCCTCAATGGTGGGTGGGGCGTCGAGTTCCTCCATGGCAGGCAGGGAGGTGTTCTCAATGGCTGTGTGGGTGACTGAGTTCTCCCTGGAGTACAGCTCCTGATAGTGCTCCGCCCATGTCTCCATCTGTTGGCTGCTGTCGGTAATGACCTCCTCCAACGTAAATTTCAGAGCAGCGATCTCTTCCCATAGGTGTCTGATGTGGATTGGTAGATGGCATCGCGGATGTAGTTCCACCGTGATGAAGCGCTGTCTGTTGGGCAGGCCTCTAGGGCCTTGTCAATGTTTCTGGTGAAGCGTTCGCGCAGTTCCGGCACTGGCGTCATGGCTGTGTTGATTCGAGGACGTCCCTTCTGCTTGGAGAGGTGGATTCGCTCGGGCTGAAGACGCACCTTGCTGCCAACCAGGAGTGGTCAGTGTCGCAGTCAGCACTGTGGTAGCTGCGCGTGACGAGTACATGGTTGAGCAAGGGTCTGCGGTTGATTACAAAGTCCAGCTGATGCCAGTGATGGGATCTGGATGCCTCTAGGGCACTCTGTGGTGTGGCTTGATGGGGAAGAAGGAGTTCGTGATCGTGATAGAGGTCGTAGAAGGAGCAAAGCTCAAGGAGCCGCTGTCCATTCTCGCCAGAGCTTGCCAAAGCGGCCGATGCAGTAGGGCCAGAAGCTGTGGCATGCACCAATCCGGACGCTGAAGTCCCCGAGCAAGAACAGGTGTTCCTTTGCAGGTACCTCTCTGATCTTAGCTTCCACCTCTTCATAGAATTTATCCTTAGCCTGGCTGTAGAGCAGAGTGTGGGGGTGTAGACGTTAAGCATGTTTGTTGGTCCCAAAGAGGTCGAGAGCCGGAGAGAGGGGATTCGCGCTGTCCATTTGGAATGTGGGTTGTTCAACAGGGGACAGGAGAATTTTGCACTGTGAATCCGACACCATACAGTTGGTGCTCCTCTGGCTCCAGTCCTTGCCAAAAGAACGTGTAGTCTTCCTCCCTGATGCTGCTGCTGTAGGGGAGTCTTGTCTCTTGCAGTGCGGCAGTGTCGATTTTGAACCTCTTCAGCTAGCAGTCGATGATGGCTGTTTGCCTGGCCTCGTCAACTTGCTGGAGGTCGTCAGAAAGACCAAGACACATCGTTCTGACGTTGCAGGTTGCCAGCTGCAAGGCTGGTGGTTTGGATTTCTTTTTTTTTTTCTTGCTTGGTGCAGGGTTTACAGTCTGTTCTCTGGTCTTCCCCTGAGTTCCAAGCACCCATTGAAGCAGGCAGACTGTGGTGGGTCAGCACCTTATTGGCTGGGGGCTGCTCAGCTTGAGGCGGATGGTAGGTGACCAGTGGAACGCGATGGTCCCTCCCACCGTCTGAGACAACCCATAGCACCCGAGCTTACGCTAATACGTCTTAGGCTTATAAGTCGTAACTGCTGTCTCCCGTGTTGCTTCTGTCACTGGGACAGCAACACCGGAGTGACCTCTCAAGGGCGCAGGCCTGGGCGAAGTGTGCAGAGATCCTGGGGTGCCCAATCGCCAGGATCCCCCTCTCGGCTTTAATAACAGGATCCAATGGAAAGGACAAACCAGAACTTATGATGCCAGCACAGCTGCAGGGGTTGTTGGAAGGTGTCAAGGTGTGTTGACCAACCGCCTTAGGGGCTCCACTCCGGATTTTCTTTCAGGGTTTACACCCTTAGCCTTTGTTTCTCCCGAGACATTCACAAGGCAGTGAAGCTATTTGACCCATTACTGAGAGTACTACTAATAGTAGTAGTAGTAGCAGTAGTAGGAATAGTAGCAGTAGCAGCAGTAGTAGTAGTAGAACTATGAAATGGAACTGAGGTTGAAGAGGAGACAATACGGCTTAAAATATGGTGATGATGATGATGATGATGATGATGATGATCATGTATAATCATCATCATCATCATCATCATCACCACCATCATATTACCACTACTATTGCTACTGTCACAGCTACAACTACAACTCATGGGACAAAAGTCTGTCTCCTCTAGGCACTTCCGGCGCTGACCACTTACAGGCACCTGTTCCTGAAAACTCTTTATTCTTACCTTAAGGCTAGACAGAACTTGCTAATACTTGGTAATCTGACCCCTCCGACTCAAAACATGCTGACAGCGTCTCGGGAGAGAGTCGTAGAGGGAGTGGAGGTGGGCAATAATCAGTTGATTCCAGCAAGTGGTGGGTGCACAACGCAGATCTGCGACAGTATTGATGCGGCGAATGTTTTTTCTCACTTGAGTTTTGAGGACTTGCCACACGTTCTCAATCGGATTTAGATCTGGACTTTGCGGGGGCCAGAAAAACACGGAAACTCTATTCTGTCGCTTCCAGGTCTCGGTGTAAGCCGAGCGGTGAACAGAGGCGTTGTCTTCTTGCAGGTACCGACGTTTGTTTGGGTAATGGTCAGCAAAAAATGGCAGAAAGTTGTTTTCCAGCACATCTGTGTACTTCTGACTGTTCATACTGCCTTCCAAAAACACAGTGGTCCAACTCTGTCATACAAAATGCACCCCAAGATGGACGCTGCACAGAGAAAGCACTGACCACTTCTCTTCGACTTTCCTCCATAGTTTTACACATCCATTGGGTTTGATCACAATGGTCATTTCATCATTGAAAATGACATTCTTCCACTGATCGTTCACAGTCCAGTGAAGTTTACTCCTACAGTACCGCAGCAGCAACTTTCTGTTCACCTCCTTGATGACTAGTTTCTTCACTAGGGGATGCTTTGAATAGCCTAGTCCATGCAGATTTCACTTGATTATCTTTTGGCTGACTTCAACGGAGATTGATGCACGGAATTCGGCTGAAATTTCAGAAACTGTGGCAGATCTGTCCCGTTTAGTGATCTTTGACTAGTGCAGACACGCGCCTCTTGGTGAACACTCTGGACCTACCACTCCTATGTTTGTTTTCTACTGTTTTTTTCTGTCACAATAGCGCTTGTAAACTTTCCCACGGCTGACCTGTTCAAGTTCAACACTTTTGCCAGCTCAAACACCCAAAGCCCCTGATCTATCAACGACACAATGTATTTTTTTGTCTCCTCTGTCAGCTGTTTGTTAAACGATGCCATGTCAGATCTAACAGCAAACCGCAAGCACCAATGACAGTTCAACAATTTTCTTTACTTCACACAAAAGATTAGGCTTGTGAAAATGACATCAGTGGTTTTCGGCACATAAACACGTCACCGACACTTAAATATTGGCTAGATAATCTCATGGAAACAACCACTTCAAATCTGTCCGCCATTAGAGGGGACAGATTTTTGTCCCTTTACCTGTGCTCTACTACTACTACTAGAAGAGGAATGAGAAGAATGACATGATAATTACAGAAATAAGTTATAGTAGCAATGATAATGATATGAAGAAGAACGGAGAAGAAAAACGCGAAGAAGAAGTAGGGAAAAATAGTGAAGTAGATTCTTTGAAATATGCTACTAGTTATTATAACAATCATAATCATTAAAATTATAACGATGTTACAGAAAATGGGAAAGGTAATAAGATGAAATCTAAGAAATTCTGGTTTTGCTTTTTTTTTTTCAGTGTCTACCCGCAGTCACTCGTTTCAGTATCAGTCGTTTTGTTGTGGTGAGGTGGGGCTGTATCTGATAATTCTATCAGTGAAATTCTTTCTATCTTTGTATTTATGTTCCAAGCTATCTATCGGTCTGTCTATTATGTCAGTGAAATTCTATCTATCTGCCTGTCTATATCCATCTATCTATCGATCGATCGATCGATCTATGTATGTATCTATGTATGCATGTACGTTAGTTAGTTCTTCAATTTAACGTCTGTTCACTTTAAGTGATATTAGACAAAATAATGCAGAAATGAGTGGATGAGAGAAATGGAAATAGTGTATGCAAAATGCTAGTATCGGCCTACGTACGAGTGTGTATGTGTGTGTGTGTGTGTGTGTGTGTGTGTGTGTGTGTGTGTGTGTGTGTGTGTGTGTGTGTGCGTGCGTTGTGTGTGTGTGTGTGTGTGTGTGTGTGTGTGTGTGTGTGTGTGTGTGTGTGTGCGACTTTGACAATTGAAATGAAAATACTGTTCTAAATGTAACAATTCAAAAGATGAATTAAAAAAAAACAAAAAAAAACCACCACCTGGAAATATTTACACAAACGAGCCAACTGGGCTTAACATCATGCATGTACGTATGTATGTATGTATGTATGTATGTATGCATTCATGCATGCATGTATGTATGTATGTACGTACGTACGTACGTACATACGTGTGCACGTACGTAGGTACGTAGGTACGTATATATGTATGCAGTCCCTATGTATGTATGTATGTATGCATCCATCTCTCTGTCTCTTTATCTATCTATCTCAGTGAAATTTTATCTGCCTGTCTATCTGTCTGTCTGTCTGTCTGGAGAGAGAGAGAGAGAGAGAGAGAGAGAGAGAGAGAGAGAGAGAGAGAGAGAGAGAGAGAGAGAGATTACCATAAAATCTGGGCCTAGAGCTTTTATATTCAAAATGGTGTGTGTGTGTGTGTGTGTGGTGTGTGTGTGTGTGTGTGTGTTGTGTGTGTGGTGTGGCGCGCGCGCGCGCGCGCGCAGGTGCTATATACTCCTCAGACCCAGGAGAATGACACACACAGAGGGCAGAAAAGTGTGTGCCACAATCGACTCCAGTTTAGCAGTGCTCAACACAGAGACCAAGTGGAAGGGTGTGATGAAAATGCTCCAACGGTTTAGAGTTCAGAACCAGTTCACATTAGGTCTCACCTCTGTGGGACCGGGACTTCCAGCCACGTAAGTGCGTTTTGATTTAAACTTGAATCGAAACGTCCTCTTCGTTTTGTTCCTCTGATAAACATCTATGCCTGTACTTAAAAAAACATTGCTCTCTCTCTCTCTCTCTCTCTCTCTCTCTCTCTCTCTCTCTCTCTCTCTCTCTCTCTCTCTCTCTCTCAGTTTTGTATTTCACTGAATGTATGACTTTTATCTTTCTCCGATTTATCTTTTTCATCTCATTTAATTTATGCTAATGTTTTGTTTTGTTGTTGGTTCTGTTGTTTTCTTTCAAAATGTTTGGATGATTTTCTCGATCTTTTCAGCTGTAGGGGTAGAGAAAATGATGGAAATATGTATATGCAAATGTACTATCCCCCCCCCCCCCCCCCCCCCCCCCCCCCCTCCTCCTTCCTCAGAAAGTCCATATGCGCTGAACAGATAAAGTCATGCTTCTACATCGTCTCATGTATATTTCAGATTTACCTGTCTGTGACTTTTCATCAGCCCTGAAAGCTGTTTGCGATTAGTGCGGGTGCTGTAGGTTCAGACGAAGTATGTTATCCAGATATCAAACAGCCTTCAGAAGACGTAGCCCATATTTTAGTCTGTACTAGTTTCAGTAAAGGTTATGTCCCTGAAGACTGGACACACAGTTGCCTGGAAGCTCTATCCAAACCAGGAAAAAGCCATCATTGGCTAAGTGGCTACCATATATGCTCTATATAAAATGTAGCAGGAAAACTCATGGAACGCATTATAGCAAGTCCTTGAAAATAGACAAATGCTTCATCCCAATCAAGAAGGTTACAGAAACAGGTAAACGTACATGGGAGAACACGACCACATTTGCTTGTGAAGTATATGAAGGATAAAAAAAAGAAGAAACGCTTACAGTAATAATAGACTGGAAGATGCATACAACAAACTCCAATTATAACTTCTTATATAACGACTCCTTGCCCATGGAGTCAGCAAAATATAGTCATGATGGATTGCAGCAGTACTTCAGGAGCGAATTGTTATCTTACGACCTGAAGACTGGATGTCTGAGCCTCATAATTATACTCTCCATGGGATTACCTGAAGGTTCTGCTCTCTCCCCTGTTTTGTAAAATATTTACACCAAAGGACCTGCAGACTTCAATAGCAACGGAATTGTTCAAGATTTTGACACTACCAGATGAGGGACTGATCTGAAAAACATCAAAGAATTCTCAAGAAAGGATGAAAATAGACCAACAGCAGTTCAGCAACATTGCTCGGTGGTGTGAAGAAACTGGATCGTCCACCAACCCTACGAAGGCCCATATATTAGTCTGCACTCTCAGCAACAAGACGTCAGGAAAACTACCATTACCAGTTTCCTTCGATTGAATACAAGTCGAATCAAATGACAGCCTACGTTATTTGCGTGTATGATTTAGTAAAATGCTGACCTTTAGAAAGCATGCTGAGAATAGTGTACTTAAATGCAAAAAGGATCTGTCGGCCAGGAAAGTAATGGTAGCTAAAGGCATTTATCAATGCCATCTCTACTGACTGCACCACGCAGTTGTGCTTAGTGTGCTTGATTACTATATTAGCGCTTACAACACTGCCCGAGAGAAACCTTAGAAAGAATTCAAATGAAGCAAAGAGACTGACCGTGAAAAAGCTAACGCCGCTCAAAGTGAAACTATGCGTTACCTGCTTGACGCAGGTCAGACACAAGCTAGAGCATATGAAGGCATATTTCAGAGCACTTGAAAATCCCCAAAACACACTCCATGCGGCAGTGACTGAAACAAACTCGTCTAGGACGTGGAAAATCATGGGTGGGACAGACTGAAGACAATATACAGATTGTGTGCCAGTCATCAGAACTCAAAGAAATTGAGGAATGGAAAAAGTATCCAGACCGCTGCAAACACCTTTTCCTAACTGCAGTCGCACCAGAGCTTGGAAGACAGTGTCGAGAATGGCCAGAGGGCGAAACCAGCGCCGGAATTCAGATGCAGATCAAAAACTCTGCATTAAAGAAGGTATCGTTCTATGCATTGACGGTTCAGTCACTAAAGGGAAGTCAAGCTGGGGATATACAATGAAACAAAACAGCCATACAACCCAGGAAGACAATGTTTCATACAGCTTAGCTACTTCAAGTCTAACAATGGAGATAGAAGATGCGACACAAGCATCCCACTGGCTCTCATCAACGGATCAGCTTAGTACTCAACAAGTCATGATACTGACTGACTCCACGAACCTACTTTAAACAGTGGAAAGTGGAATGGGAAACTGTGCTTGGCCGGAATAGCTCAGCTGGTAGAGCGCCGGACTCGTAATCTTGGTGATCCTGGGGTTGCGGGTTCGAATCGCCGCCGGGCCGTTTCGGTAAAGGGAGATTTTTGCCTTGGAGTTAACATTGGTTCTGACTCCATTTCCCATACAGTCCTTCGAATGAGACTATAAACCGTACTTCCGTGTGTGAACGCACGCAAAGCATCTTGCACACACGTAAAATTCCATCACCGACTTTCGGAAGAGAAGGCCAGTTTGGCCGTTGGTATGGATGACACATTACACATAGCATGCACCCTGCGTAAGAAATGGAAATAATGAAGGAAATAAGGAAATTAAGTGAACGATTAAGAATGAAATGAAATGGATGACACGGGAAACGACTGAATGAAGCGCCAGCTGGCAGCGCTTCAGTCGGCACTAGCAAGGTAGGCAGCCCGTTCTGTAAACGAGTGTTGATTGTAAAGCGCTTAGAGCTTGGTCTCTAGCCGTGAATAGGCATATAAGTATTCATGATAATAATAATAATAATGAAATAATAATAATCTGCCACCTTCCATTGGAAAGACCGATATGGATGAACTGTCCAGGGCATGCAGGAGTCAAAGGAAATGAGAGAGAGCAGACGCACTGGCAGGCAAGGCAACAGTAAGAAGTGGATTACAGCTTTGCAAGTCTAATGTATACCAAACCTAAAGAAGCGTCTCAGCAAACAAGATCAAAGCCACTATAACATAGACCATCTTGAAGAGTTCAACATCAAGAGAGAAAGTGGTCGCACATCCAGACTTAAAGTAAGAGAAAGAAACATTACCAACCAGACAAATAATGCAATTGTCTCAAGACCAACACCATGAAGCTCCTTGAGAATAGGATGGGATCATACTGGGCCTTTCCAATGACGGATGCCAAGAACTAAGTACATGTCAACTGAGATAACAGACTTTCTATCTCTCAGGATCGCCTGCTTTTACTGCAGACGTATGTGCACTGGTAAATGTGTACCAATGAAGCGATCAGAACGTGATATGGAGCGTCCATAGACGTGAGTGTGCATACGTCAGTGTGTGTGTTGTGTGTGTGTGTGTGTGTGTGTGTGTGTGTGTGTGTGTGTGTGTGTGTGTGTTTAGTTTACCAGATGTTTATATTTACCCTCTTATCAAATTTAGATGTTTCAAACATAAATTACCAATTGAAGTAGATCGTCGATTTGCTATTCCAAAAGAAGAAAGTTTATGTAATAAATGTGACATGTCTGCAATAGGTGATGAATTTCATTTATCATGGAATGTTCATCATACGTTACTTTGCGCAACACGTATTTGCCAAAAAGATTTCTCTCCCCCAAATCTGACTATAATTTTTGTTCAAATAATGTCTTCTACTTATCGAAAACAAATGCATCTATTGTCAAAGTATATTAGATTATCTCAAGTGTTGTAAATTGTTGGTCTATGTCAGCATTGACCAGTAATTTATGTTTTATTTTGGCTTGTTTGTTTTCCTTTTCCTGTTATTGCTTCAAACGCACCCTTCCTCCATACCCCATAAGGTGCAAAAGGAATAAATATTGTTCTTGTGTGTGTGTGTGTGTGTGTGTGTGTGTGTGTGTGTGTGTCATGTAATTGCAATTGCTCATCTGTTTATATATATATATAATATGGATTGAGTGATGCCCTGGTCATGTGCCATGAAAGAAACACACATCGGAGTAGTTCATACGTTCATGGGGACCCCAGCGTGGCATCTGTGGGCTTTTGATGTTTGTGGGTGTGCAAATATTGACTGATGAGGAGAAAGAGATGGTTGTCTTGTGCGTGCGATCCAAAGGCATCCGTGCTCATGTGGAGTGGGAGGGTGGTGGTATCAGATCATATTTGTGGTTGCGCTTGTTCCACATGCTGTGGAGGAGGGATTATGATAATAATAATAATAATAATAATAACGATAATGATAATAATGACAATAATAATATTACTGATAATAATAATGATAATGATAAAATTAATGATGATGATGATAATGACAACAACAATAACAATAATGATAACAATGATAATAATAATGATAA
>CM065724.1:48417952-48435452 GCA_033310375.1 Conus canariensis
CTGGTTTGTGACCATCACCAGGACTGCCAGGACAACAGTGATGAAGATTTTTGTCAGTTTCCACTCTGCCCCTCTCTTACCAGTAGCCAGTGTCGTAACAAACAGGTGGGGTTTACATTTGCATATGTTTTCACTTCTCTCTTCTCTCTCTCCTCTCTCTCCTCTCTCTCTCTCTCTCTCCTCTCTCTCCTCAGTCTCTCGCTCTCTCTCTCTCTCTCTCCTCTCTCTCTCTCTCTCTCTCTCTCTCTGTCGCTCTCTGTCTGTCTGTCTGTCTGTCTGTCTGTCTGTCTGTCTGTCTGTCTGTCTCTCTCTCTCTCTCTCTCTCTCTCTCTCTCTCTCTCTGGTTACTGACCTATGCCAACGTGTTACAGTTGCTCTGCCTGGGAGTCAAGTTTTGTATATGTAAATCAGTGGTGTCAAGTGTATGAGCTGGCAGGGAGGTGTATGGTGATTTCTTCAACGTGTCTGTTTACAAAAATACTAACTGACAACAATGTTGTTGATTTTAGGCAATTACAGGAGTGTTAACATACTTGTTACTTAAAACATTTCATTTGTGATTTTCCTCAAATAAGAGTGATTCGAAAATCCTTAGTCGGGAGTATTGGGATTTTGTACATGATTCAGAACAATGTTCACACGAAAATTACAATCACACGAACCTCTGAGAGAGGCAGTAGAATTATCAAAATAGAAACACACAAGCACTATTTCAAATGTACGTACTTCAATACCATTGAATTCTACATTTTTAAAAAAAATGATTGAAAAATCAATACACTGTTAATCCCTTCAGAACCAAAGCCTGGCACATATTCCTACTCATTCAAGAGGCAAATCTGGGGAGAGGGTGCATTACACATGCACATGGCAACGCCGCTAGTTAAAGAATCAACGCTGCTGATACATGGGGTCATCATAACCCTGCTGGTAATGAAAACAAGGGGATGGCTGGCTGGCGCTTCTTGAATGTGGACGTAATTCCCATCTGCAGTCGACGCTACTATCGCCCTTACTGGGTTGTGCAGGTGGAAGGCAGGAACAAATTCAGTTTAACGTTCTGTCACATGTACAGGTTGTTGTAGACATCTACTTAAGATATTTTGATTCAAATTAGATTGTAATCAATTAAAAGAAAAGAAGACAAAGAAAAGGGGGAAAAGGTGTGGGGAGGGGTTACAAAAAGTCTGAGGTGGGAGGAGAAGAAGGGTGAGAGGTTGGAGGGGAGGCAGAAAAGGAATAGTTAGACTGGGTGACGAGGCAAGCAGGATGGACAGGTGGAGAAATCAAAGATGTATATTTGAAGTGATCTGAAATTGCTCACCGAATACAACTTAATGGGCTTTGTAGAAAAAGGCTTCGTAAAAAGGCGTCTATTTAATAAGAGAAACAACTGATAACAACTCTAAAAGTCCAAAACACCAACGCTCTTTGTGTAGGTAGGTGGCAAACTTAAACCTGCATATACAGCTGAACCATCAGCGAAGACAAATGATTCTCTTTTTTTCTCTCCAAATCAGTTCAGACTGACGCTACTATGACATGCGAGCAGTCTGCTTTTGTTGTTTCAGTAATGAAAGTATCGTCGATGTTATATGAAAAAATGAGTAAACCACTAACCTACTTGGAGACCCCAAAAGGTGATATGTTTGCTGTCCACTTGCAACGCTTGTGGCTCAGAGTCTATACCAGCTGAGGTTCGCAAAGAATGTGGCACAGCTCTGACTGAAATGCTTCATCAGTTGTTTCTTCTGATGTAGCAGCAGGAGATGATCCCTCAGGGGTTCACAGATGCGTCCATTATCCATTTGTACAAGCGTAAAGGGAACACCCAGTCTTGTGACAACCACCGAGGTATATCCCTACTTTCTACACGGGCAAAATACTTGCCAGGATTCTGCTGAACCGCTTTATAACATACCTTGAGCAAAAACTTTTGCCAGAGAGCCAGTATGGCTTCAGAAAAGACAGAGGAACCTTAATGTGGTATTCGCTGCTAGACAGCTCCGAGAAAAATGTCAGGAACGAATCGCCGATATGTTCTCCACCTCTGTCAACATGAACAAGGCGTTCAATACTGTCACTAGAGAGGGCCTGTGGAAGATCACGGCCAAATACAGATGCCCACCAAATTTCATCTGTATGGTGTGGCAGTTCCATGATCATATGCAGGCCCAAATCCAGGACAATGGAGGAGATGTAGGCATTGACATCAGATTCGAACAGATGGAAAGCTGTTTAACCTCAAGAGGCTCCAGGCAAAAACTAAGTTTATGATAGACATCATGAGGGACTGTCCGTCTGTTGATGACTATGCCTTCAATGCTGGCTCAGAAACTGACTTGCAGTCCAGCATCGACAAGTTTTCTGTAGCCTGCGCCGACTTCAATCTCACCATTAAAACAACGAAGCCGGAAGTTTTGCATCAACCCATGCCAGGCAGACCCTACGCTGAGCCTAACATCATAGTCAATGGTGTAATATTTGACGCAGCAAGTAAATTCACCTACCTTGGCAGCACACTGTCCCAGAACATCAACATCGACAAGGAAGTGAGCGGCAGAATTGCAAAAGCAAGTGCAACCTTTGGCAGACTACACAAAAATGTTTGGCATAGAAGAGGCGTCAGTCTAGAGACCAAGCTGAAGGTGTACAGAGCGGCTGTTCTCCCCACACTCCTCTACACAAGTGAAACGTGGATAGTGTGCCAACTGTATGCCAAGAAGCTCAATCACTTTCACACAACCTGCCTCAGAAAATTTTCAAACATAAAATGGCAGATCTTAAATAAATGTTAGCGAACCGCCCAGAGAAACGTGGAAAAACGAGTCACAAGACAAAACACAACGCGTTTGGACCTCTTTCGACCTCTTAGGTCTTCTTCAGGTGAGATACCTAAGAGGTCAAAACGCATTGTGTTTTGTCTTGTGACTCGTTTGTCCACGTTTCTCTGGGCGGTTCGCTAACATTTATTTAAGATTTGTTTAGATTTCCGCTTGCAGTCGTATCACTTTGCAATTAGATCTACTTATATAAAATGGCAGGACAAAATCCTAGACACAGAGGTGCTTGACCAAGCAGGCCTGCCTAGCACCCACACCCTTCTGATGCTGACTCAGCTTCCATGGGCAGGTCACGTAGCTTGCATGCCAGACCACCGGCTACCCAAGAGACTCTCTCTATGGTGAGCTGCAACAAGGAGTGCGTTCCCATGGGGGTGAAAAGAAACGCTTCAAAGACTCTCTGAAAATATCTTTGAAAGCATTTAACATCAAACCTGACACATGGAAAGAAAGTGCTATAGAGCCAGCTAAATGGCGCTACTCTATCCATAAAGGCGCCAATTTATGTGAAGAAAAGGAGACAGCTGCAACGCAACAAAAGAGACAGGCAAGGACAGCCTGTGTCATTAATCAAGAGGAGGTCTCCCATATTCCCTTCCAAGCTGTCTCCACACATTCCGTGCACGCTTTGGCTTGATCAGCCATCTGCGTATCCACAAATCGTCTCATTCTCTTTGGTCCCCAGATGACTGAAGTGGTCCTCGTCGGCTCGACAGACGGATGAACTTTGAAAGTATTCACTTTTGCATTTGTTAAGTACAAGGGAGGGACAGAAGGCACAGGTGCACGAGGTGCCACATCAAGTGGATTGATGTTTGAAGTGCTACAAATATCTTACATGTCTGTGAGTAGAGTCTATAGATTTTAATTTTTCATTCATTTTCGAAAACAATTCAGAGGAAAATACATTCACATATGCTTTAAACAGAGCTGTCTTGTCTTCTCCGTATCTTGTGATAAATTTCCTAATACATGCTTTCAACTGTCGGCTACTTTTTCATTCCTATTAGAAATAAACGATTTTCAGAGAAATTTAGATGGACACTAATCTGGTTGAATATTCTAGCCTCTGTTTTGGTTAAAAAAAAATCGAAGGTAACTTATTTGTTAGGTTCTTGTTTAAGCTTAAGACATCATAATTGCTGTGTATAATACTGAGATAAAGGGCTCCTTATTAGCTCATTATTGTGGGGAATTCAAAAACTTGTACTTGTAATGTGAACGTAACATGCTTTAATGCACAAATAATGTTTCCACAGTGTGTCACCAAAAACAAAATGTGTGATAGCACATTACACTGTCTCGACAGAAGTGATGAGGAATTGTGTGAATATCTTAAAAACCAACCGTCAGTCAATGAAGATATCTTTACATATTGGAGACAAATAGTGGAATTTGTTTCATTAGATCGAAGTATGTTGGTGGATCATAAATACATCACATCAGGAACACATTTTGTTTGTCCAGACACCCAGTTAATCTTGGCTGTATACTTTCTCTGTAACGGAGTGTTTGACTGCCCTGGGCATGAAGATGAGGACGATTGCAGTAATTATGTTTGTCCTGGTTACTACCGTTGTCGGGGTTCCAAAGTCTGTGTGCATGCTAGTCACATATGCGATGGCACACCTCATTGTCCGCAGTTTGACGACGAAATGTTCTGCCATGTTAACTGCCCTCTAATCAACTGCACGTGCTACGGGCACGCTTTCACTTGCACAGCCCCCTTTGATGCACAACTGTTTCCCCAGCTTCGCTACCTCAATGCTGCAGGCAGTGGAATGACACCTGACATGTTGATCAACAACACACTCCTGATCCACCTGAGCTTGGCCAGTTGTGGTCTGACAACTTTGGGGAACCTTAGCCTGCCCAATTTACGGAGCCTGGACGTCAGCAGCAACCAAATGGAAACCATCAGATTGTCAGATTTGACAGAGTTACGTCTGTCTGCATTCTTCTGTGCTAACAATCAACTGGCATCATCAGTTTTCTCCCACAGTCTGAATATGTCCATATCTTTCCCAAGTCTCAATGTTCTAGATCTGTCATTGGTCCCAATCCATGAATTTGATTTGAAAAGCTTGGATCCGTTTTCAAATTTACAGCATTTAAACCTCTCTTACTGTGGTATTAAGCACGTATCCCATGATTTCCATTTGCTGACACAGTTAAGAACAGTTGATTACAGAGGCTGTCCAATGTTGCATTTTCCTAAATTGTTGTTAAGAACTTCAATGAGTTTACAGAATGTTTGGGCTGATACATATAAACTGTGTTGTGAATTAGTTTTGCCTCCAGGTTTCAATCCTAAAAACTGCTATGCTCCACATGACAAGCTGTCTACATGTCATTCACTACTTGGGAAAGACGCTCATTTCTATGCCATGATTGTGTATGCTGTATTAACACTCCTTGGCAACATGGTCAGTTTTGTGTCTCGTGTGGTTTTGAAGAAGTCACGTAAACTAGCTAGTTACGGCGTGGTCGTGACTCACCTGTCTGTGTCAGACTTCGTTTCTGGGCTCCACCTGGTGATCATCCTGACAGCAGACATGTTGTATCGTGGTCATTACGTGTGGGAGGACACAACCTGGAGACACAGCGTAGGTTGTCAGCTGGCTGGTGTTTTCTCCACTCTGTCTCGTCAGGTGTCCACGTTCTTCATGGTGCTTCTGACGCTAGACAGGGCCTTGGTTCTCCACTGTCCAGAAATCAACAGGATAATATCCTCACCAGTGATGCATCTGATGTGTGCTGTGGCCTGGACTCTGGGCCTGCTGCTAGCAGTGGTGCCATGGATTTCTCCTACATATGTGTCAGCCAGCTACTCTGGTCTGGGAATCTGCACACTACTGCCAGGCACAGGAGATGTAATGTCTTCCTTCTCATCCTTCTCATATTACATCTTTGGAATTGAATGTGTACTGCACTTCACCCTCTTCTTTCTGGTGGGAGCTGGACAAAGTTACGTGCACTTTAAAATCAAAACTAATCCTAACTCTTTTGTGGATTCCAGTTCAGTTTCAACAGAGCTGGATATCGCTAGACGATTGCTGATGATGTGTGTCACCAACCTGGTGTGCCAGATGATCATGAGCCTGATTCGCCTGCTGTCTACAAAGGGTCTGGACGTATCCAATGACATCCATGTGGGCATGATCTTGTTCCTGATGCCCCTGACATCTCTGCTGAACCCCTATCTCTATGCCAGAGCCATTGCTGTGGAACGGCGAAGGGCTGTCTGCCGCCAACGATTGTTACAGCGAATGAGACTTGTGAAAAAGTCACAATGAACATTTTATAGGAACAGCTTGTATGAATATTGGTTTGACTCAGTAAAAGTTAATGTCACGCAGTGGTGATCGTACCTGAGTATTCAACTTTTTTCACAAAATTGAAACATAAGGCAAACAAAGCTATAAAACATCTGCCTTTCATCAGAACGGAAGGAAAATGTAATGTAAAGATATATATATATATATATATGTGTGTGTGTGTGTGTGTGTGTGTGTGTGTGTGTGTGTGTGTGTATGTGTGTGTGTGTGTGTGTGTGAATAAATGTACATAACTGACAATTTAGTAGTGGGGAAAAAAGTGCGGGCTTACAATTCCTCCATCATACATTATTGACATGGCAGATTCCGACACACAAAAAAAGAACGGGGAGGAGTGGGGTGTGGGAGTTATTGGGAAAGAAAGAAAATGAGAATTAAGAGTTGGGGAAATTTATCATAAATGCAGAATCCTTCACTAGTTGCATATGGTGACCATAGCAACCCTTCTTGAAGACACAACCATTTATATCGCCTGCTCCGAGGCCTTTCGTCCTCTGGATCGGACTCATCGGGGAGGCACGGCTGATTATGCGTGTCCGTCACATTATGTCAATGGGAGTTTAACGTCCTACTGACCAGAGGCACTTAAGGATAAGATATGCTTGCAGACTGAAGTCTGCATACTTCGTGGCACTTGTTGCCATTGGCAGTAGTGTTTCTGGTTCTGTGTGGGGGCCGTTGTCTGTTGCTGTCTCAGCTCTGGTTTCTTGTGAACTCTTGTTCCATTTCTAGTGTTGGTCGTCCGACGATGGGCGTCGGTTTTCTTCGCCTCTTTGCCCCTCAAAAGGCTGTCTTCAGGGCCACCATGCGGTCTTCTTCATGCTCGGGTGGCGATGGTCCTGTGCCGCGTGAGACCGCCTCAAAGAGGGAGCAGGACGAAAGTCGCCGGAGCGCTTCACGAGTCCCTTCTGAGGTTCACGCAGACTGCAATCGAGAGGGCAGTTTCGAAGCCTAATCCCAGAAAAGGACGCCCCCATGCCCGACCCTCAAAAGCATGGTATCCCAGGCTACAGTAATTGAATTCAGCCAGCGCTCCATCATCCACTGCACCACATCTCCAGCAGCCGTCCTCCGGCGACACAGGCTAGACACAACATCACCTGTATGGCTGGAAGGCTCGCTGCGCCACCTGACCCTGAGCTCTCACATCAGTGTCCTCAAAGGAGAGCTGCCACCTCTCCCTTACTGTTCACTGCTATGCCATCTCACAGGGAACAGTATGTCTGTGCTCCTGTGGCATCAAGTAGAGATAAACCACATTCTACGATACTGTGGTATTCTCATCACCAAAGGTTCAAAAAATGGAATCCAACTGCACCCAAAGCAGGCAGTGAAGAATATAAAAGCAAACTGAAAACAAAGTATGGTAAGGAAATAACTTGCAGAGAACTACAATCATTATGTAAACAGTATGAAATGTAGGGGATAATCTGTGAGCCTATGCTCAAGGATCTATTTAAGGATGTAAAGGAGGCCAAAAGGTGTCAACAGTTCAAGTGCTCAACTCTACTATTTGATAAGGCAAGTATTGTTAATCACGTAAGTGTTGACAGCGACTAAGAATTGTACTGAACAGCCTTTAATTGGATCTCCTAAGAGATGCAATCTACCACTGACCGACCATAAATCAATATATTGAACAAATTTAGTTAGGGGGGGGGGGGGGGGGGGGGGGGGCAACCGCGGGCTTACAATTCCTCTGACATTATATTTAATGACTTGGCAATCATTCAGAAAAAAGGGTAGGAAATGGCAGAAAACAATAAGATGAGAATGAAAAGTCAGGGAAATATATCATAAATATAAAATCCTTCTCCAGCAGCTTGTGTGGACTATTGTAACCCATCTTAAAGACAGAACCATTCACATCGCCTGCTCTGTGGCCTTTCGTCTGCTGGATCGGACTCATCAGGGAGGCATGGCTGATTACGTCTGTGCTTTCCTGGCATCAAATAGACATATACCTCATTCTACAATTCTGAACGATCAACACCAAGGGTTTAAAAGCAGGAATCGAACTGCAAACCAAAGCAGGCAGTGAAAGATAGAAAACCGTTAACAGGATACAAAATCTGGAGACAAGGAACGCCAAACTCAAAGGCTTGGAACACTGCATCAGAAGACAAAGGAATTAAATTATCAAAGTAAATTAGGACATACACTTCTATCACCTGGTTATCAAGCAATCGTTGCATTATTATCAGTCGCTGTAATATTTGCAAAGACGTGTCAGTGATAAAGTTTCGCAAATATTTGACAGCAGCATGAAAACAAACTCATTCTGACCCCAGCCAGCCCTGCACAGAAAGCAGAAGAACCGGCCTTCTTGTCACAGAAGATGACCCAAAATGAACAGTAACTGCATTCCTAAATCTAGTTGCAAAGTGAGGCGACTGCAGGCGGAAATCTAAACAAATTTTGAACGTAATTAATAGCAAACCGCCAAGAAAACGTAGACAAATGAATCACAAGACAAAAGACGTCGCGTTTCGACCTCTTTGGCCTTCTTCAGGGAAGATACATCACACTCAGGAAAACGAAAATGAACGAGCAATCACTTACCTTCATTCACTTCAGTACAAGATGGGCGCTGAATCTTGCGCTGAAGTGAATGAAAATAAGTAATTGCTCGTTCATTTTCATTGTGCTGAGTGAAGAAGACCCAAGAGGTCGAAACGCGTCATGTTTTGTCTTGTGATTCGTTTGTCTACGTTTCTTGGCGTTCGCTTTTAATTACATTGTGAATTGCATTCCTAAAGTTCATGATGAACTTCAAGCTAACCCTGCCACCCCCCCCCATCCTTCACACACAACACACACCACTGCCCCCTCTCATCCAATCACAGGACATGAAGAGCTTGGTTGTTACCAGCCCTATCCAAATAACTGTTTTGACGCCACTACCTCACAAATGTCACCCACCAGGTTGCTTGATGTCAATCAAGGCAATCAGCTGTACCAACCCAGTCCTTCATGCAGTCAAGGCACTTACTGTACCAGCCCAGTCCCTTCTGCAGTCAAGGCAATTAGCTGTACTAGCCCAGTCCTTCATGCAATCAAGGCAATCAGTTGTACTAGCCCAGTCCTTCATGCAATCAAGGCACTTAGCTGTACCAGCCCAGTCCTTCATGCAATCAAGGCACTTAGCTGTACCAGCCCAGTCCTTCATGCAATCAGGGCAATAGCTGTACCAGCCCAGTCCTTCATGCAATCAAGGCAAACAGTTGTACCAGCCCAGTCCTTCATGCAATCAAGGCACTTAGCTGTACCAGCCCAGTCCTTCATGCAATCAAGGCAACAGTTGTACCACCCAGTCCTTCATGCAATCAAGGCAACTAGTTGTACCAGCCCAGTCCTTCATGCAATCAAGGCAACAGTTGTACCAGCCCAGTCCTTCATGCAATCAAGGCAAACATGTTGTACCAGCCCAGTCCTTCATGCAATCAAAGGCAACAGTTGTACCAGCCCAGTCCTTCATGCAATCAAGGCAAACAGTTGTACCAGCCCAGTCCTTCATGCAATCAAGGCACTTAGCTGTACCAACCCAGTCCTTCTGCAGTCAAGGCACTTAGCTGTACCAGCCCAGTGCTTCATGCAATAAAGGCACTTAGCTGTACCAGCCCAGTGCTTCATGCAATCAAGGCACTTAGCTGTACCACCCAGTCCCTTCTGCAGTCAAGGCACTTAGCTGTACCAGCCCAGTGCTTCATGCAATAAAGGCACTTAGCTGTACCAGCCCAGTGCTTCATGCAATAAAGGCACTTAGCTGTACCAGCCCAGTCCTTCATGCAATCAAGGCACTTAGCTTACTAGCGCAGTCCCCTCTCACTAATATCACATTCAACGGTGACTTCCATTTCTTCACAAGAAAGTCGACTCTGAGTTGACATGCAAACGGTTCTCTGATTCTCACAGCTGTCAGTGAAGGATTTAGAGTTTATACTTTTACGTCGTCCGTTCCATGTTATCTTTCCTTTCCTGCTTCTGTGAACACACACGCAAAAGCAAGCACGCACGCATGCACGTACACACATACTTTTTTTTTTTTTTACTGTAAATGCTTTGGGCCCAACCTGTATTTTGGACTTGGGCCTGAAGTACTGTCACGCCACTGTTCAGGCTCCTGAACGCACCATGATCCTGTCCTTCCGCTGGTAAAATAATGCCATTCCCTCCATTTCAATTTGTCTATTTTACCTAAGTAAACGAAGAAGAAGACCATCATTGTGATACTGAGAACTGGGCACTCCAGACTGTGACATCACATCTCTGCAATACTCCACCTTGGCGAGTCTTCAATTTATCCATGCAGCCCCAATGACGGTGGAACAGTCCCAACAACACCAAAAGAACAATCCTGGCCTGCCAACACACCGATGAGTGCAAAACTTTATTGACCACTGGAGGGCCTTCACCATACAGAAGCCTTTGCCAGTACCTCCAGGATTCCTGCCTAAGGGAACGGAGAAGAATCTCTTCCTACACTACCGTTGATCTCACATGATCATCGCCCATCAGTGACTGATTGATGATAATAATTTTTACCTTTTTTTTGTGAATGAGTGAGTGTGTGTGTGAATATGTGTGTGAAAACTTTCCACAGTTAGTCTCATTATGATCATATGATCATAATTCACCCAGAACATTGTTTACATGTGGTCCCCCACCCACCCACCCACCCCCTTTGGTGTGTGTGTGTGTGTGTGTGTGTGGTGTGTGTGTGTGTGTGTGTGTGTGCAACACATGATACCCTGTTTTCATTGATCACTGCTATCTTTCTCAACAAACATCAGCATATTGATGCCAACACATTATTTCACCTGTTACAATGAACATCATCCACAGCATTGTTTACTTTTTTAAACAACACTATTTATATGAACCTCCCAACCTCCACACCCCACCCCCCCACCCATAGTGGATGAAGAGATATGAGCTCTCCTTCTCTTGTCCCCCTTCCCTCCCCCCCCCCCCCCCCACATACACACAATTACCCTCCTCCCCACCCACCCTACCCTCCCCCCTTTTTTTCCCCTTCAATCCCCCCCCCCCCCCCTAATTATACCTTATCACCCATTTATCTTCCATCCCCTTCCCTCCCTTATTAACATTACCCACACACCTTTCACAACTACCCACGCATAACTACTACCACCTCTTTCATCACCCAGCGAAATCATTTATATTATTTTATTCACCTAAATCCTCTTTTTTTTCTTTTTTTTTTTTACAGTTTCTTTCATTCTGTTCATGTACTTATTTATCCCTTCTATATATATACATATAATTTTCTTTCCCCAATTTCTCTTCCCCCCCCCTCTCCCCCCTCCTTACCATTATTATCAATCCACCATTACCACAACCGTCACAAAGATATCACAACACCCCACTAAACTAGACACACAACCCTATCGTATCACACCCACCCCCTCCCCCCTCCCTCCACGCAACCCCCCCCCCCCCCCCCCCCCCTTTTCCTCTCCCATAATCCCCCTTGTCATTTCCGCCCTGAGGCGATTCTCCCTACCACATGGACAACAACAGATGAGTCATTTTTCGTTCATTGTTTGTACTGTCCTAAATGTTAAATGTGATTTATTTTTTTGCCTGAAGAAGACCCAAGAGGTTGAAATGCATCGTGTCTTGTCATGTGCTTTGTTTGCCAATGTCATTGGCGGTAACTAACGCCCTCTCTTTCTAAATTTTGCTTCGTTCTCCGCCGTCAGTCACTCCATTTTGAAACTTGTCTATTTGGAACCGCCTACTATGTATGTCAAAATAGACATATGAAAGAAAAGAATGGGAATAAACTTTTAGACATAATACATCTTTTCCAGAATAATCTGGTTGTGTCAGTTTAAAAAAAGCGGAATTGCATGCGTGTGTGTATATATATATTATGTGTGTGTGTGTGTGTGTGTGTGTGTGTGTGTGTGTGTGTGTGTGTATGCATGTTTGTGTTTGTGTGTGCACATGCGCGCGTGTATGTGTGTGCGTTCATGTGTGTGTGTGTGTGTGTGTGCACGCGTGTGCGAGCATGCGTGCATGTGTGGGTGCGTATGTACGTGCGCGCAAGCGTGCATGCTTATGTGTGTGTGTGTGTGTGTGTGCACGCACGCACGCACGCGCGCGCGCGCACACACACACACACACACACACCACGCACGCACGCACGCACGCACACGCACACACACACAACACACACACACACACACAAGTAAGGATCCATTCAAAGCCTGAAAATGAGCACATATTTTTTTCATAAACCCCGTTTAAATGAAAACATCCAACAAAGAAGAAGAAGAAGAAGAAAGGCATTTTAATATCTGAGTAAGCGTCCCAACCAGTGATCCATATGAACATATTGTGCTGGCTGTTTTCAACTGTGTCTCAACCAATGATCCCTGTGAACACACTCTGCCTGGTATTTTCGACTGTGTTTGTGTGTGCGTCAAAATTTCATTGTCAGCTTAAATATGGATGCAAACACGTTCTTTTCCGTTTGAAGCTATATAAACACCGAGCCATGAAACTACAAGACTTATCCGAAATATAACGTTTGTCAGAGATCAGGTAGCAAATAAAAGATGGCTTTCAGCAAAATGAGACAGTTTTCAGAAATGGATGACAAAAATGGAAGCCAGGTTCAGTGACGGGAGACAGCTTTTAGCAATGGAAGACAGAAATGCAAACGAGCCTTTCAGTCATGGAAGACAGTAATGCAAAACAGTTTTCACCAATGGAAGACAGTACTGTTCTACAGTTTTCACCAATGAAAGACAATAATGGGATACAGCTTTTGAGCAATGGAAGACAGTAATGCCAGACAGCTCTTAGCAATTGAAGACAGCTTTCAAAAATTGAAAACATTAATGTAAGACAGCTTCAGCAATGAATGGAAGACAATGATGCAAGACAGTTTTCAGTGATGGAAGACAGTAATGGAAGACATCTTTCAGCGATCACGGCCTGCTTTAAGCAAAGGATGATAGTTTTCGGCAATGGAAGACAGCTTTCAGTAAAGGAAGATAGCTTTAGCAATACGCCAAATATAGTCAAAACATTGTTTAATCTTTTTATTAAAAAACAAAACAAAACAAAACAAAAACCCAGCAATACAGCTGCCAAAATGGGTCACAAATTCATTTTTAAATAGAAAATGACCTTCATCACAATAATCTGACAAACAGCACAGACAGGCTGTTTATATATACTTTCCAAAGCACCTATATTCACATACAAAATAATTATTTCCTCAACATGCCACATACCATTAGTCCACACACACACACACACACACACACACACACACACGCACACACACACACAACACACACACACACAATGATGGAGTAAATGCATAAATGGAGAAAATGGGTGGAGACATGACAGCTCAGGTAGTAGAGCATCGGACTTGTGTTCCTCGTTATCCTGGGTTTGCTGGTTCGAATATCCGATGTGCCATTTCAGCACAGGAAGATTTTTTCTTCGGAGTTAACATAAGTTCTGATCCCATTTCCTGAATAGTCCTTCGAATGAGACTATAAAGCGAGGTTCTGTGTGTGAATGCGTGCATTATGTCTTGCCACTCATAAAAATCCCATAGCCAATTTTTGGAAGGGAAGGCCAGTTTGGCCGTTGATATGGATAACACACTGCACATAGAATGTACCGTGCGGGAAAAAATCGAGAGAATGAAGTGGGGGGGGGGGGGGGGGGAGCTGAGTTATTGATATTGACTGAATGACACAGAAAACAACTGAATGTAGCGCCAGCAGGCAGCTCTTGAGTCGGCTTTACCTAAATAGGCAGGCCTTTGTGTAAACGAGAGCATAGATTGTAAAGCGCTTAGAGCTTGTTTTCTAACCGAGAATAGGCGCTATATAAGTAGCAACAACAAGAAGAACGACAATGATCATAACAATAATAATGCTGATAATAATAATAACAACAATAATAATGATAATAATAATTGTCATCATCATAATGTATGATAATAACAGCAACAATAATAATAATAATAATTATAACAAAATAAGAATAATAAGCAGGTTTGCTAATCGATAACAAAATATACATATTAGTATTCACGATTGGTAGTCCAACAATGACGATCTGTCTATGTGCACATCATCCACTGTGAACTCGCATATTTCTAAAGATAGTGACGATCTGTCTGTGCAGTCTATGTAGTCTAGAAAACACACCATCTGCTGTGAACTCCACTGGCATCTGTCTGTCTCGAGAGACAATGGTGAACTTGTGCCATGGATCAGTCAGTTGTAGAATTGCAGTGCCTGATGTGGCTGAAGAGCCCGATCCTCTAGCGGCAGACTCCGTTGCAGTTGCTGCAGGTGAAGTCATGGTCATGAAAGTCTGTGGGTGCCGACGCAGTTCTTTGCCATCTGCGGCGCCTCAGTTCTTCCCACTGGACCTCTCTCCACTGCTCTGCTTGCTTGACGCCGGCCTTGATGGTGGACCGCCAGCTGACCCGGTCTGAAGCTGCTGTCTCCAGGTCTGCTCGGTCGAGGCTGCCTGCTCTCAGATTGCGCTTGCATACATCCTTGTAGTTACGGCGGGCCGTCCTGTGGGTTTGAAGCCTGGAGCCAGCTCGCCGTACAGCGTGTCCTTTGGGACGCGACCGTCGTCCATGCGGCTGACGTGGCCAAGCCAGCGCAGGCGTTTCTGTGTCAGCATGCCGAACATGCTAGGCATCCCTGCCTGAGTCAGGATGTCCTTGTTAGGGATGCGGTCCTGCCAAGTGATGCCCATGAGTCTTCTGAGGCAGCGCGGGTGGAAGGCGTTCAGTCTGTGTTCTTATCGAGAGATAGCATACCATCTGCTGTAAACTCACATAACTGCGATGCCGGTGACGATCTGCGTATCATCACCTGTGAACTTATACTGCTGTAAAACCAGTGACGATCTGCATATCATCTGCTGTGAACTCACACTGCTGTAAAGCCAGTGACCATCTGTCTGTGCATATCATATGCTGTGAACTCATACTGTTGTAAGCCAGTGACAATCTGTCTGTGCATATCATCTGCTACGAACTCTCATTGCTGTAAAGCCAGTGACCATCTGTCCGTTCATACAATCTGCTGTGAACTAACTCTCTCTCTCTCTCTCTCTCTCTCTCTCTCACCACACACACACACACACACACACACACACACACACCACCACACACACACACACACACACACACACACACGTTGGAGAGTTTGAACAATACGAAAACGCATATTCACAACTCTGCTGATTTGGCACCAAACGTCATTACAGTCTGACAAGGATCAAGTAACACCGTAAGTGTCTTGATCACAATGCAACCAGTCTATCGATGTTCTCTGTTCGACCGACTGCCTTACGCATCCCAGATCAGCATCCGGGTAACTGGACCACGAGGTCACGAATAATACACCTTGACTGCGGACGTAACGCGCTGACCACACCCTGGGCACTGTGTCAAGTGGGCTCCGCAACGTGCGCAAGTCAGGAGGTGGCGGCAGGGTAGGAAGGTCAAACCCACCGTTTCGGTGTGACACAGGCGACAGGTCCGGGCCGCCCTAAGCCGCTCGTTCTCCGCCCGTAGCAGCTGGGCCCTCTCTGCCGTCCTTCTGGCATCCTCATCACCCTGCGGCTGCAAGAAGTCCACATACGTCATTCTGTGTCGTCGTCATCGTCGTCATCATCGTCGTCATCATCATCATCCATCATCATCATCATCATCATCATCATCATCATCATCATCATCATCGTCATTATCCTCCTGTGTCATCATCACGGAGGAATCCACACATCATCCTGTGTCATCATCACCATGGTGTCCACACATCTTCCTGTGTCATCACCTCCATCACCATGGTGTCCACACATCATCCTGTGTCATCATCACCATGGTGTCCACACATCATTCTGTGTCATCATCACATGGTGTCCACATATCCTATGAAATCACCGCCTACATTAACAAGGAAAGAGGTAAGAGTTCTATCGCGCAAACAAATAGTGCTTGAGCAAGCTGTTCAAAACATTTTAGCAAAGCAACAACATTCAAGGCTTCTCCATAGACAGACTTCTATCGTAGGATGTAATCTCTAATCCTCGCACTTTGCTCTGCCATTCCAACTCTGCTCATTGAGGGAACCCAATCCACCAAGTGGACAAAGCCCTCAAGTCATCATGTCCACACTCAGCACTGGCCATTACTAGTTTTCCCCACCTTCAGGTGGTAATGTAACTCATTGACAAACATCTGTTACGAGAGAGCTTCCCTGCCCTCGACAGTAAGAGGGTAACTTTTAGTCATTATCAGAGTATGTAAGAATCACCAGCAATAGAGAAACGTGCAGTTATTGTTAGAGTGTGGGAGAATCAGTAACCAGAGAGAAAGTTATTATTAGAGTGTGAAAGAACCAGCTGCTATGGTGAAGCATGCGCTTATTATTGGATTGTAAGACAGTCAGCGACTAGGGAGAAACGTGTCGTTATTGGAACGTGGCACAATCCAGGGCCAGTGAGAAACGTGTAGTCATTATTTGATTGTGAGAGAGTCAACAACCTGAGTAAAACGTGTGGTTATTACAGAAGTATGGTAGAATCAACGGCTAGTATTTTGTGGGAGAAACAACAACTACTGTGACCCACATGGTTATTTCTTGAAGAGTGAAAAAACCTACAATTAAAATGATACATGTAGATATTTCTTGAAGTGTAGGAGAATTGTTAGTCAAATTGAAACATGTAGTCATTTATCGGATTTAGAGGGGATCAAACGGTTAAATGAAACGCACTGTTACTAGTAAAATGTACGAGAATCAACACCGAAGTGAAATGTGAAGTCGTCATTGAAGTATGGGAGAATTCACAACTTAAGCAAAATGTGAAGGTATTGATGGGGAGTGGGAGAATCAACAATGGAAGGAAACGTGTGTTCACTGTTAAAATGCGGGAGAACCATCAAAGGTGATGCACATAAATTGATAACAAAAGATAAAACCTTCCAAAAGACAGGAGTTTACCTTCCGTGTGGAAGCCAGCTTGCGCAGTGTGCTCCGAGTTGTCAGCCCTGTCGCTGACTGTGGTGCCCTCCCTTGACTGTAGCTCTAGGATGGCCTCGACCACAGCGTCCTCATCAATGGTAGCCGCACCTACGCGAAGGAAGGGGATGTGGGGTTGGGGAGGGGGGTTACAGTGAATCAAGATTTATGCAACAGACCAGTGTCATCTTGAGCATTCTCGTTTACTTGTTATTACTACAATTCTTCCCCTCAACTGAACTGAGTCAGTATTTATTCAGCAGACCAGTTTCAT
>CM065724.1:48440452-48447952 GCA_033310375.1 Conus canariensis
GACAGACAGACAGACAGACAGACAGACAGAGACAGAGGCAGACAGACAGACAGGTAGACTGGCAGACATATGGACAGTGAACTGGATGGTGCAATACAATTTCAGCGTAAAATAGTATAGTACAGTATAACGTAGTTTAAGCTGAGCGGATTACAGTATGATACAGATGAGCATGAAGAGAGAGAGAGAGAGAGAGAGAGAGAGAGAGAGAGAGAGAGGAGAGAGAGAGAGAGAGAGAGAGAGAGAAGACAGACAGACAGATGGATAGATAGAAAGACAGATAGATAGATAGACAGACGGACAGACAGATAGATAGATGGATGGATAGATAGATAGATGGATGGATGGATGGATGGATGGATGGATAGGTAGATGGAATGGATGGATGGATGGATAGAGATCACAACACCCAAGCCTACCCTGAAAAGTTCTGCCTTCATCTCAGACCCCATCATCATCTGACTTTACTGGAACTCTCTTACATGACACTAGACTTTGCAGGACCTGTCCTGCATGACACTGAACTTTACTGGACCTGTCCAACATGACACCAGACGTTACTGGACCTGTCCTATATGACACCAGACTTTCCTGGACCTGTCCTACATGTCACCAGACTTTACTGGACCGGTCCTGCATGACACTGAACTTTACTGGACCTGTCCTATATGACACCAGACTTTACTGGACCTGTCCTATATGACACCAGACTTTCATGGACATGTCCTACATGACACCAGACTTTACTGACCTGTCCTATATGACACCAGACTTTCCTGGACCTGTCCTACATGACACCAGACTTTACTGGACCTGTCCTGCATGACACTGAACTTTACTGGACCTGTCCTACATGACACCAGACTTTACTGGACCTGTCCTACATGACACAAGACTCTACTGGACCTGTCCTACATGACACTAGACTTTACTGGACCTGTCCTATTTGACACCAGACTTTACTGGACCTGTCCTACATGACACCAGACTTTTCAAGACCTGTCCTACATGACACTGAACTTTACTGGATCTGTCCAACATGACACCAGACTTTACTGGACCTGTCCTACATGACACTAGACTTTGCAGGACCTGTCCAACATGACACCAGACTTTACTGGACCTGTCCTACATGACACCAGACTTTACTGGACCTGTCCTACATGACACTGAACGTTACTGGACCTGCCCTATATGACACCAGACTTTACTGGACCTGTCCTATATGACACTGAACTTTACTGGACCTGTCCTACATGACACCAGACTTTACTGGACCTGTCCTACATGACATCACACTTTCCTGGACCTGTCCTACATGACACCAGACTTTACTGGACTTGCCCTACATGACACCAGACTTTACTGGACCTGTCATATGACACCAGACTATACTGGATCTGTCTTATATGACACTGAACTTTACTGGACCTGTCCTACATGACACCAGACTTTACTGGACCTGTCCTATATGACACTGAACTTTACTGGACCTGTCCTACATGACAGTGAACTTTACTGGACCTGTCCTACATGACACTAGACTTTACTGGACCTGTCCTACATGACACTGAACTTTACTGGACCTGTCCTACATGACACTGAACTTTACTGGACCTGTCCTACATGACACCAGACTTTACTGGACCTGTCCTACATGACACAAGACTCTACTGGACCTGTCCTACATGACACAAGACTCTACTGGACCTGTCTTACATTTCAGCAGACATTACTGGACCTGTCCTACATGTCAGCAGACTTTACTGGACCTGTCCTACATGTCAGTAGACTCTACTGGACCTGTCCTACATGACACCAGACTTTACTGGATCTGTCATACATGACACCAGACTTTACTGGACCTGTCCTACATGTCAGCAAACTTTACTGGACCTGTCCTACATGACACTGAACTTTACTGGACCTGTCCTACATGACACCAGACTTTACTGGACCTGTCCTACATGACACCAGACTTTACTGGACCTGTCCTACATGTCACTACTAGACTTTACTGGACCTGTCCTATATGACACCAGACGTTACTGGACCTGTCTTACATGACACCAGACTTTACTGGACCTGTCCTACATGACACCAGACTTTACTGGACCTGTCCTACATGACACTGAACTTTACTGGACCTGTCCTACATGACACTAGACTTTACAGGATCTGTCCTACATGACACTAGACTTTGCAGGATCTGTCCTACATGACACTAGACTTTACTGCACCTGTCCTACATGACACTAGACTTTGCAGGATCTGTCTTACCTGGCACTAGACTTTACAGGATCTGTCCTACATGACACTAGACTTTGCAGGATCTCTCCTATATGGTGCCAGACTTTACTGGATTGGGGAACATTAACTGCGCGCATTTGTGTCATGTTGAGCGACGAAGATCTTGTTCCTTTCACCTCTCACCTGACGTCATTGTGGGTTCCACCTCAACAGGCCATGAAAACGACGTGCTGGTTATCGATCATTCGTGTGTTGGGCTGATTTCTTCTGCGCTGCTCGTGGTCTATCTTGTTGTTTGTGTCCAGGCACAAGAACACAGCACTCTACCTTTCCCTTCAGATTCTTGTTTCTCCAACATCCAAACAACCAGGGACAAAGTAATCCAGTCTCTCCCTTCAGTTTGTGGTTTCTCCAACAGCCAAACAAACAGCGACATAGCAGTCTTTCCCTTCAGTTTCTGCTTCATCCCCCATGTGAACAAACAGGCACACAGCAATCTTTCCCTTCAGCGTCTGGCCTATCCTAGACGAAGAAGAGAAGCCTTCATCAAGAGTGACGTCACCTCATGTCATGACGATCAACCCGTCACACTCCGTGGAATGTTGTGCACTGTAGGAACCGTTGGAAGAATTCTGCGGCAGTAGTTAGTGGCTCGGCGGTAATTTACACATGGCCAAACTAAACGGGTCTGAACGATTCTAAAGCGTTTTATGCATAGACACTAGAAACCGGTTGGTGCGGAGCCATTTCGAACCGTTTCGGACTCCGACCACCTCGCAGTGTGGTCTAAAATGTTCTGTATTCAAGAGGGATGGTGCTGCAATGTCTGAAATTTGTCTGGAATTTACTTTCTCGCAGCCAGCGACTGGTTTTCCTGCACATTTTTTGCATCAATTATGTGCTGCTGCTATGCATAGTGACTGATACTTACAGCACAGACAAAACAAAACTGCTTATTCACCTGTGGGAGGACTAAGCTCTTCAAAACAAACTTAAACTTAAAGCACATTTCATGTTTGCAAATGTTTCATGTGCATGTCTCCTTGAAACGTCAACTGACATGTCGCGAAACAACACAACACAACAGCATGGTCTGCATTTGGTGCTGTCGTCCAGGTTAACTTAAACAGCTGGTGACTTGCTGCCGCATTCCACACGTACTTTCACGGGTCAGTCTCGCGGTCAAGCGAGTGTCGGCGCTGTCCTGTCTACCAGGCATAAACAGGCCAGAACGGTTGCGAACGGTTCTGAAACTTAAGCGGTTCCAACCGTATCGAAAACGGGTTCCAGTGTAAGGTGAAACGAGATTCATGACTTGATGATGTCGTCGCGGGTGCTCTATTTTCTCCGCTTACTTGTATTTGTGAAAGATTAGCAAGGGGTTTCTCCGGTGATTGAAATTAGGCTGACAGCCTACCTCGGCTACAAATCGAAACACGTCAGCCCGAATTTATCAACTTAGGTGATGTTACTGCTATTCCCCAACCCCCAACCCCCCCTTTCCCACGAATACGGTCACACACACACACACACACACACACACGATGGAGTTTCAAGATGGCGGAGATAGCCCAGCAGAAGTAATTTCGCCTGCTGAAGTTTTTTACTGATCTAAGGCACTATGCCTATGCTGACAAGATCAACAAGTTTGGGTGAACGCCTAACGAGCGTTGTAAAAAGAAAAAGAAGAGACGGCACCAAAAAAGGCGTGGGCATTACAAATCCAAGCAAAGATGTGCTGGGACCGTTGGGACGCCAGGACCAGGCCCAGAGCTCCATGACAGAGGTAGGCCTACAATCTTTACCTCGAGATAAACTGAAGAAGACGGAAACAAAAGATATCAACACCCAGACGGAGGTCAGTGAGTCTGTTTCGTCTATGATTCAATCGCTTTTCGAGCGCATTGACAGTCTAGAAAAGACAGTGAAAGTCCTGACCGATGCGATTAAAAACCTAACGCCGAGTCTTGTCTTACAAAAAGAACCAGAGAAGACTGAAACATGCCCCTCTGTTGAACTCCCTAGCTTCCATACGAAGCCGGGAAAAACTTTCGCGGATGCTGCGAGAACTGCTCCACTGACCCCTGCACCAAAAACATCGGGCAAAACAACAATAAAGCAGAAAGAAAACAAAAAACAAAACGAAACAGAACAAAAGCAAATTGGAGATATGAAAACTGACGTCAATGAGAGTAAGTCCACGCGTGACGTCAAAGCAGAAAAGAATGTTCGAAAGCGCCACAATAGGGAAAAGCTTCCACGTGTCGTTCTTTTGGGGGACTCTGTCTTCAGTGGTATCAAATCAAAGAGACTGGGTTGGTCCTACGACTTGTACGTTCGGTCGGGTAAATGCCGCACCACTGAAGATATTCAGAAAACGTTTGAATTTACTACAGCCGTAATCGAAAAACAGGAGGGCAAGCCAGTAGATATAGACGCAGTTGTTGTTCATTGTGGAATAAATGACATCAGATCATCAGATCCCAAAACCACGTCTCAAAAGTTCACAAAAGTAATCAAGAACATCGCTGCTGACCATCCCAGCATCAAAATTGTTGTCAGCAAAATCATCCCCGTGCGTGACTCCCAACTTGATGTCAAAAGAGAACTTTTTAACGCATTTCTAAGTGAAGGGTTAACAATCTATGCAGAACGTCTCTTTCATCAACCACTCTAACTTCTCCACCCACGGCAAATTCATGAGGGATGACATCCACCCCAACCCCCGTGGTTCCAGCATCTTGGCGGGCAACGTGGGCCGACATCTGAGGGACATTTTCTGGGAGAGACCGCGAAGAACATCACGCCCTCCTCCTCCCATGTACCACCAGCACTGGCATTCACCCCAACAGCCTAGCCTCCGCAGATGCCCTCCTTACCCACGATATGGAAGATCATGGAACATGTTCGAACTTCTTGAGCTTGAGGATTCCTCTAAAATTACATTTCCATAAGAAATTTTGTCTAGGCTTAGTACTTGTCTTAGCTTTGTATAAGCTTCAACAGGCAATGACTGGCTATTGACTGTCTTTGGATTATATTTTTGAGACTTGTTGCCATCGCGAAATATTGTTATCATAATCTCTCGTTTAGTTGATTGATTAACAACCACCCCCCTCCACCTCCCACTCCCCCTTTTTTTATTTAAGTGTATTTCTCTGCGTTATATTTATCATTTTTACGTGAGGTTTATTCGTGTTATTTTTAAAAACAAATAACCGAATTTCTTCACACTTTCCTTTTTCCTTATCATGACAAAGTCAGTTCCCATTAAGGTTTTACAATGGAACTGCAGGTCTATAAAAACAAACCTGTCTTATTTAACTCAACATCTTGTTTCTTCAAAGTACCAGGTTCTGATTTTACAATCTTTGAATGTAAACCAAAACAGCCTACCTAAACTGGTAAATTATTATTATCCACCAGTGCATGAGATAGTAAATAAAACAGAAAATATTAAGACAGCTATATACATTAATGAAAATATACAGTATACAGTGTGCGATTCCCCAGCCCCTAAGAATGATCCTAATATTCTTTCATGTGCTGCAAGTCTAAAGTTCAATGATCAACTTATAATAAATGTTGTTTCTGTCTACTTACCAAAAGGCCCAACAGAAATTAACACGGAATGGATTCGTACAACACAAAATCCAAACAAAAAGTGGCTAATTTGTGGAGACTTTAATGCACACTCCCCTTTTTGGGAGAAAAATTGCGCTTTTATCACTAGTCACAGATTTTTAGAAAACATAGTAGACTCAAATCTTTACCTTTTAAACGATGGAAGAGTGACTAGAATTCCAGACAATGCAAATCATAGAGCCACCTCCATTGATCTATCTTTAATATCCCCTGCTTTGGCCCATAATTGCACATGGGAACCACTTTGTGACACGCTTGGAAGTGATCATATACCCATTGTTACCACTGTCAATGATCAACAAATATCTAGCGATAGAGATGAAGATGTCATTCCTAAATACAATTATAACTTTGCTGACTGGGAAACATTTAGAGCTTTTTTATGTGCACAAAACATAGATTGCATTAAAGATGATGACATAGACATTTATTACTCAAAATTTACGGAAACAGTACTAAATGCTGCTGATTATGCCATTCCTAAATATGCAGCTCGCAAATCAGATAAACATGCAGGGAATGTATGGTGGAATGATGAATGCCAGAAAGCGGTTGACAAGAAAACAGAAGAATATAAATTATACCTACAAAATCCTGGACCAAAAACGCATGCTCCAATGAAGAAAGCAAATGTCATGAGTAACAGAACGATTGCAAAAGTCAAGCGGGAATATTGGTCTAATTTCTGCACCAATGAAACACATACCCATAAAGACTTACAGAGGGTGTGGAAAAAGTTTAATGAAATGAAAAATGGTGTTCATTTGCCACACTGTCCAATCAAATGTGATGGTAATGAATTACCAAGCAATTCAGAAAAGGCAGAATCATTTGTAGATATGTTTGCTGATATAATGAATGCAAGCAAACTACCAAAAAATCATAAAATTTTCAGGGAAAATGAAGAAAGAAATGATGACTATCAAGATCCACAGCGGAAAGATGATCTTTATGTCAATGCTCCAATTACTATACGTGAGTTGAGAGAAGCTATACTTTCCCTGACTAATAAAAAGTCATCAGTAGGCATGGACGCTATTTCTAATATCTTACTTAAACATTTGCCAGACAGTTGGGTACTGTTGCTACACGACTTATTTCAAAAGTGTTGGGAACAGGGACAAAACCCTAAAATATGGAAACATTCTATCATAATACCGATTCCTAAAGAAGGAAAAACGAAAAGTAATAAGAATAATTACAGACCTATATCATTAACTTCGCATGTAGGCAAACTTATGGAAAAGATAGTTTTAAACAGACTAATATTCTATTGTAATAAAAATAAAGTGATCCCAAAAAACCAAGCTGGTTTCCGAAAGGGTAGGTCAACCATTGATCATCTTGTCAAATTGACTACACAGGTAAAGCATCAATTTGCTCGCAGAAAGAATATTCTAGCAACCTTTTTTGATATAAAAAAGGCATATGATCGTGTTTGGCATCATAAATTACTATATAAATTGAAACAAATTGGTTTGTCTGGGAACATCTACTTTTACATAAAAGACTTATTGATGAAAAGAAGCATGCAAACAAAGGTGGGAAATTCCTATTCGACTACACGCATGCCTACAATGGGTATTCCACAAGGCTCGGTAATAG
>CM065724.1:48452952-48577952 GCA_033310375.1 Conus canariensis
GTTGAAGTCCTGTACGGCCCCTGTGGTCGGCGGGGCTATAAACAATATGAACTGAATCTGACCCAACCCGCAGTGTGATTCCAACACTGACCAGCATGATGTCATGGTATCAAGCTGAGTGCGTGCGTGCGTGCTGCATGCGTGCGTGCGAGCGCACGCGCACGCACACGCACACGCACACACACACACACAGAGGCACACGCACGCGCGTCTGTGGTCAATGCTGATTGAAGGAGCTTAGTCACACACGCGCGTACGTATGCAAGCATGCACGCAAGCAGGCAGGCATGCACACACGCGTGTGCGCACGCACACAAATACACACAACACACACACACACACACACACACCTCAGTTTATCGCTCTTAAGGAAAATATATATAGACAAACAAGGGCCACGACTGAGAAAATGTCGACCATAGGTGAAAAGATGTAGACCTCATAAGGAAAGATGAGAACCTATGTAAAGAACAAGTAGACAACTAAAGAGAAGATTTTGACTGCAAACAGAAGATGTGGACCACAACAGAGAAGATGTGGACCACAACAGAGAAGATGTAGACCACAACAGAGAGAGAGAAGTGGAACACAACAGAGAAGATGTAGACCACAACAGAGAAGATGTGGAACACAACAGAGAAGATGTGGAACACAACAGAGAAGATGTAGACCACAACAGAGAAGATGTAGCCACAACAGAGAAGATGTAGACCACACCAGAGATGTAGACCACACCAGAGAAGATGTAGACCACACCAGAGATGCAGACCACAACAGAGAAGGCATGGAAAGTGAAAGAGAAGGCGTGGACCACAACAGAGAAGATGTGGACCACAGCAGAGAAGATGTGGACCACAGCAGAGAAGATGTGGACCACAACAGAGAAGATGTGGACCACAGCAGAGAAGCTGTGGAACACAACAGAGAAGATGTAGACCACACCAGAGATGCAGACCACACACCCCAGAGAAGGCATGGAAAGTGAAAGAGAAGGCGTGGACCACAACGGAGAAGATGCGGATCACAACAGCAAAAATACGGACGGCAGACGACGCAAACCACAATAGAGAAAGTATGGACTACTACAAAGAAGATACGGACCATGACAGAGAAGATGTAGACCACAACAGAGAAGACGTGGGCAACAACAGAGAAGATATTGACTACAACAGAGATGTCAACCACAACAGAGGAGATGTGGACTACAGCGAAGATGTGAACTACAATAGAGAAGACATGAGTTACAGTAGAGAAGATGTGATCACAAAAGAGAAGATGTGGACCACAACATAGAAGATGTGAATTACAATAGAGAAGATGTGAACCACTATAGAGAAGATATGAATTACAACAGAGAAGATGTGAACTACTACAGAGAAGATGTAAACTACAACAGAGAAGATGTGAACTACTACAGAGAAGATGTAAACTACAACAGAGAAGATGTGAACTACCATAGAGAAGATGTGAACTACCATAGAGAAGCTGTGGAACGTGGAAGAGATGTGGACCACAACAGAGAAGATGTAACTACTATAGAGAAGATGTGGATAATAAAGGAGAAGATGTGAACTACAATAGAGAAGATGTGAGCTACAATACAGAAGATATGTACTACAATAGAGAAGATGTGAACTACAACTGAGAAGATGTGGATCATAAAAGAGAAGATGTGAACTACAATAGAGAAGATGTGGATCACAAAAGAGAAGATGTGTACTACAATAGAGACGATGTGAACTACAATTGAGAAGATGTGGATCATAAAAAGATGAGAACTACAGTAGAGAAGATGTGAATTACAACAAAGATGTGAACTACAACAGAGAAGATGTGAACTACAGTAGAGAAGATGTGAATTACAACAGAGAAGATGTGAACTACAACAGAGAAGACGTGAACTACAATAGAGAAGATGTGAACTACCATAGAGAAGATGTGGATCATAAAAGAGAAGATGTGAACTACAACAGAGAAGATGTGAACTACAGTAGAGAAGATGTGAATTACAACAGAGAAGATGTGAACTACAATAGAGAAGATGTTAACTACAATAGAGAAGATGTGAACTACAACAGAGAAGATGTGAACTACAGTAGAGAAGATGTGAATTACAACAGAGAAGATGTGAACTACAATAGAGAAGATGTGAACTACAGTAGAGAAGATGTGAATGACAACAAAGATGTGAAGTACAACAGAGAAGATATGAACTACAGTAGAAAAGATGTGAATTACAACAAAGATGTGAACTACAACAGAGAAGATGTGAACTACAATAGAGAAGATGTGGATCATAAAAGAGAAGATGTGAACTACCATAGAGAAGATGCGAATCATAAAAGAGAAGATGTGAACTACAATAGAGAAGATGTGAACTACAGTAGAGAAGATGTGAATTACAACAGAGAAGATGTGAACTACAATAGAGAAGATGTGAACTACAGTAGAGAAGATGTGAATTACAACAGAGAAGATGTGAACTACAATAGAGAAGATGTGAACTACAGTAGAGAAGATGTGAATTACAACAGAGAAGATGTGAATTACAACAGAGAAGATGTGAACTACAGTAGAGGAGATGTGAATTACAACAGAGAAGATGTGAACTACAATAGAGAAGACGTGGATCATAAAAGAGAAGATGTGAACTACAATAGAGAAGATGTGAATCATGAAAGAGAAGATGTGTACTACAATAGAGAAGATGTGAATCATAAAAGAGAAGATGTGAACTACAATAGAGAAGATGTGAATCATAAAAGAGAAGATGTGAACTACAATAGAGAAGATGTGAACTACAATAGAGAAGACGTGGATCATAAAAGAGAAGATGTGAACTACAACAGAGAAGATGTGAACTATAGTACAGAAGATGTGAATTGCAACAAAGATGTGAACTACACAACAGAGAAGATGTGAACTACAGTAGAGAAGATGTGAATTACAACAAAGATGTGAACTACAGTAGAGAAGATGTTAGTTAGTTAGTTAGTTGGTGTTTATAGGGTCCAGCGGACTACTAGGAGCCAAATCAGGACCTCAGCTATCATATCTAAGTCTCTAAATACAAATACCCACACTAGTATTAACACATAGCTTAAAATTTATGAGGACAAAAGCACAATTATCTGTTCAACTCCGACGACACCTGTATACATAATTAAAACACTATATTTTATAAAATAAGTTTACCTCTTTCAAAAAAGAAAAAATAAGATCTACTGAAATCTCACGAAAAAGAACTGATAAATCACTGGTGGAAAAGAACTTCTCTCTGATACACATCAAATCAGCACATTCTGTCAAAAAATGATTAACACTGAACAAGCTGTCACACGCAACACACAATGGGGGGTCTTCCCCTCTGAGTATCCAACTGTGCGTTATATAGCTGTGCCCAATATGTAACCGTGACAAAACCGATTCCTCTTTACGGTTACATACCACCGATGGGAAAGGAATAGTTAAATCTGGGCAAATTTTAAACAATTTATTATGAATTTGATTACACCATTCACTCTGCCACAGTTCACGACAATACAAACTAGATTTATGACGTAGATCAGAGTGAGGAACAAACTGCATAGGCCTCCTGGAAAGACTTGCACCGAGAGCTTGTTTGGCTGCTTTGTCCACCACTGAGTTACCATAGATTCCCATGTGGCTGGGGACCCACAAGAAAACTATATGCTTTCCCGAAGAGACAAGCCGAGTATGAAGATCATGAATATCAGCCAAAACTGGATGTGAAACTTCTCTTGTCGATAGAGCCGACAATGCCGACAATGAATCCGATAAAATAAGGAAATCATTCTGATCTGACCTGGACACCGCACTGAGGGCCAGATTTAAAGCCTTTAGTTCAGCAGTATAAACAGACGACCAATCCCGCAATCTTAACAAAGTAGGCTCCTGAAAATTGTTATCACACACAATGGCAGCTGCAGCCCTCTCACCTTTTTTAGAACCATCTGTAAAAATCTTGATAAAATCTTGATAAAGTTCACATTGCCCAAGATAAAGTTGTTTATATGCAGCACTCGAGGTGACCTCCTTTCGAAATTGAGTTAAATATAAATTAATCTCTGGATTGGCGACTTTCCAGGGAGGTACATCAGTCTGTAATGGACCGTCATCAACAGCATCAAGGTCAATGCCAGCTGCCCCGAAGTGGGGCAAAATACGAATACCCAGTGGAGGAATCTCATTTGGCTTTAGATCATATTTGGCTCTAAAAGGCGGGTTCATGACAATATCATAGGCAGGGTTTTCTGGATTAGCCCTCAGTTTCAGATAGTAATTCATGGAAAGACACAACCTCCTTAGCTCCAGAGGGGGTTCACCAGATTCAGCATACAAACTCTCTTTTGGAGATGTGCGAAATGCTCCCAGAGCAATCCGCAGTCCTTGATGATGAATTGGATCAAGAGCTTTGAGGTAAGATTTTCTTGCAGAACCATATACCACACACCCATAATCTAGCTTTGGTCTCACCAAAGCCCGATACAATCGCAACAAAGTTCGCTTGTCTGCACCCCAATCAGTGTGACTAATAACCTTCAAAACATTCAAACCTGACTGGCAAGATTGTTTAATGTACTTAATGTGAGGCAAAAAAGAAAGCTTATTATCAAAAATAACCCCCAAAAATTTCACTTGTTTGGAAACTTTAATTACTTGACCATTGAGACTGATAGCTGGTTCTAAGACCTGAGATCTTTTCCTATGGAAATGAACACACTCTGTCTTAGTAGCTGAAAACTTAAATCCATTTTCAGTAACCCACTGCTGAACACGATTAACACACAACTGAAGTTGACGCTCAGCTGCAGCTAAAGTTTTCCCCTTGGCAGAGATGGAGAAGTCATCAACAAATAATGACTTATCAATTCCAGAATTTACTGACTGGACAATGTTATTAATCTTGAGATTGAACAGAAGTGGAGAAAGGATGCTACCCTGAGGGACACCCATCTCCTGCTCAAAAGGATCCGAAAAGGTCGAATGAAGCCTAACACTGAAATGCCTGTTGGACAAAAAATTAGCAATAAACATTGGTAAATTACCTTTGAAATCAAGTGCCTTCAAATCCTGGAGAATTCCATGCCTCCATGTTGTGTCATAAGCTTTTTCTAAATCAAAAAGAATAGAAACTACATGTTCTCCATTAATCAAAGCATTCCTGATAAAAGACTCATATCGAACCAGGTGATCAGTAGTACTGCGGTTGTTCCGAAATCCACACTGGGAAACATCTAAGGCCCCCAGACATTCTAACTGCCATAACAATCGAGAATATACCATTCTCTCCATAGTTTTACATAAGCAACTAGTGAGAGCTATAGGACGATAGTTGTTAGGGTCCGAATGATCTTTCCCTGGTTTAGGAATAGGGATAACAACCGCCTCTCTCCAAGAAGGTGGAAAATACCCTGAACACCAAACATGATTAAACAGAGACAACAACACCTTTAAACCCTCAGCTGGCAAATGTTGAATAAATTGATAATGAATGTCATCTGGTCCAGGAGCTGAGTTGTTGGCTTTCAAAATGGCGTCCTTTAACTCATCCATGCTGAAAACGCAGTTGTAATCCTCAGAACTATCTGGCACGAAGGAACAAGATTTTGACTCTGCTGATCTTTTGATACGCTGGAATTCCTTGCAATAATGATCAGCTGACGAATTTTGATGGATAGTAACAGCTAACAAGTTAGCAACCTCCTTTTTATTAGTAATAATCGATCCATTTACTTGCAAACATTTTATAACTGATGTAACCGACTTTCCCTTAATCTTACGGATTAGTTTCCAGACTTTCCTTGAATTGACCTTAAAGGACAGATTTGAACAAAAATTTTTCCAAGATTCTTTCTTCTTAGTTTTAAAAGTATACCGACACTTAGCCCTACACGCCTGATGTTTAACTTTGTTCCCCACCATAGGAAACCTAGCAAAAAGTCTTTGAGCACCTTTTCTCTTACCCTTCAAAGTTTTGCACTCTTTATCATACCAAGGGGTCTTAACATCATTTGGTTTATCACGGGACTTGGGAATAGCTTCCTTAGCACTCTCTACAATCACTTTAGTGAACTGCAAAACAGGATCATCATAACTCCGCAACAGATTCATAGGCAGTCTACTTAAAATCTGTTGCTGATAAAGACTCCAATCTGCAGAGCGAAACTTCCATGTTTCCCGAGGGGACTCCTGCATTTGCTTTGTAAAATAAATAAAAATCGGAAAGTGATCACTCCCGCTTAGGTCCGAATGAACCTGCCACTCTAAGTCCAAAAATAAGGAAGGGTCGGAAATGGACAAATCCAAGTGAGTCAAAGAACCAGAAGGAGAACAAAAGGTCGGTGAGCCTGAATTCAGAAGACAGAGATCATGATCCGATATAAAATCCTCAAGAACTTTCCCTTGAGAATTGGTGCAGTTACTTCCCCACTGTGGAGAATGGCCATTCAAGTCACCCAATAAAAGAAATGGGCGAGGGAGCTGAGAAATTAAACCATCCAACTGACTCTTCGAAATCACAGAAGATGGAGACAGATACAAACAACATATCGTAACGACCTTGTTTAACGAGATACGAGCTGCCACTGCCTCCAGATCCGTCTGAAGTGGAATTTCTGTATGTAGTACCGAATTATGAATATAAAGAGAAACGCCTCTCCTTGAAAAGTCTGCAGAAGCTGGCTTGAGTAAGCAGGAGAAACCAGGAATCTCATGCTTCTTACTTGCAGTTAAAAGGGTTTCCTGAAGAGCAATTACCGAAGATCTATACTCTGTCAATAATAGCTCAAGGTCCCGACAATTTGCTTTAACTCCCCTTATGTTCCACTGGAGTATGTCCATGTTAGGTTGTTAAAAGAATATCTATCAGCCCTCTTCTCCAGAAACTTCACTATCCACCAAAGAACTAAAACGGTTCTTCAAGACAAGGTCAGAAGCCGATGCTCCTGATAAATTTCTAAGTTGTTTGTTGCCATGCTTGGAATTTGCTCTTACTGGACTGAAACCTGCTGCACCAAATACCTGACTTCGAGATTTTCCCCTAGGAGGGTCTGGAGTCCGAAAAGGACGCTCCTCACTGCGTGCCTGTCTCGTACTGCTGTTATTGGCCTGTGAGCGAGGGGACATCTCTTTCCTCCGATCCTTCACCCCTGACCTCTGATCCACAGCACTTTGTGCAACTGAAACACTTCTTCCCTCACCAGCAGGGACTGAAGCCTGTTGTACACTGCTGGACGGAACACTATTGCATTTCTGAGACAAAACCTCAACTGATTGTTCAAGTATAGTAAGCCGATCCAAAACCGATGACAACAATTCTGTCAATTTCTTCTCCAGAGCAGTGAATGGAGCTGCTCCCAGATCATCACCCGATGACCGGTTCGCAGAATCGTTAACCACCTTCTGTGCATAAGTCGCAGCCGAAGGAGTCCTGGCCTCCACTAGCCTTCTAGCCTCAAGAAAGGAACATTTCCTCTCAATCTTTACTTTCTGAATCTCGCATTCCTTTTTCCACACTGGACAACTTTTTGAATTTGCTGGATGATCACCCTTACAATTGACACAGTATACAGCATTTATACAAGATTCATCATGCTTCTTCTGTCCACAGTCACGACAGATCTCCTGACCCCGACAAGCTCGGCTGGAATGCCCAAAGCGTTGGCACTTGAAACACCGCAAAGGAGATGGTACAAAAGGCGTAACTTTCACTCGGACATAACCCACTTTGACAAACTCTGGGGGAGATGGCATAGCAAAAGTCAAGAATAGTGTGTTGGTTTCGATTAAGTCACTTCCTTTAGAGATTTTAACTCTATGGACCTGCAGAACACCCTGACTTTCCATCTCAGTCCGAATTTCTGATTCAGCAACTCCAGCCAAGTCAACACATCTGATTACCCCTTTCGAGTAGTTGAGAAAGGGGTGAATGGAAACCTTAACTGTGATCTGCATGAGTTGAGAACCATCCCTTTTCAGCAGCAACCGAGACGCCGCTTCCGTAGCACAGTTAACAAGGTAACTACCAGATCGGAGTCTTTTGATCATTTTAAATCCTGTCGACGAAACTCCCTCGAACCACTTGCAAACAGCGAACGGAGAAATCCGAGCAATGGATTCTTTCGGATCTTTTGCTTCCACTAAAAGGAAGCTTGGCCATGTGTTTTGGATACCCTTTCTCTTTGCCACTTCTCTTATCTCATTATCTGAATCTGAATCTCTATTCATAGTCTCGTCCATAAGCGTGCCATGTCCATCATCATTTCTTCTCTTTTTGTTAGGGGGTAATTGTTTAGATGTCATAATGAAAGGAAAAAACTTCACCTCCCCTACTCCCCACCCGCCATCGAGTGCCCACAAGGCGATGCCCCTAAGCGGTCCTCCAGCAAAGGGAAACACCAGGGTTATAGTGCAGGTATACACCGCGTGGCATGCGCTCCACCCCATCCACCAGGCTCATGACCAACTGCCGGGAACGGACAGGAGGCCACTCACCTGGCTTCCAGGACAAGCAACGTGGCACACGGTTTGACCCATGCCATGCCCACACTGTGAAGGCGACCGGTTGACAGCATTGGGCCCCATGCTGCCCCCCGTCTAGGGGAAGTCCGGGCCAAAGTGGCGTGTTGAGGGGCACGGATCCTACTCCGAGTCCCTCTCAACCACCAGGACACCATTCTCCCCCGACACGGGCCACACCGCACGGTCAACACGGTGGACCAAGAGGCCACAGAGAAAATAGAAAGTGCTACAGAAGACTTGTGAAAAAAGGAAAAGAATAGGGTAAAGATCCGTAAAGGCAGAAGATAGACAAAACAGAAAACTGCAGATTAATAAGGAGAATGCTGAAAGAGAAATGCAGGTGAAAGAACCATGGGTAGGCAGAAAAAACACAAAAAACAGAGAAAAAGAAAGCCCACTTAAAACAAAGTCCCACCCTCAAGGGGCACAAGAGGGTGACCCTGAGAACTAAAAATAAGACACCCCACCCAGGTCCCCCAGGGCAGACCCCGGTGGGGGATAGAGAAGATGTGAACTACAGTAGAGAAGATGTGGATCAAAAAACAGAAGATGTAGATCAAGACAGAGAAGACGTGGACCACAACAGAGAAGTGGATTGGCACAGAGATGTGGTCCACAGTACAGAAGATGTGGACAATAGCTTAAAAATATAGACAACAATACAGAAAACTGGACTATAACAATGAAGATAGGGACCTCAACACAGACAATGCGGACCATACCACAGAAGATGTGATGCAAATGGAGAAAATGGGGGAAGAATAAGGGTGAGTGGAATGGTGGTGGTTGATGACTACACTTTTCAGATGAATGGTATTCTGCTGTCCTGACTGAACAGATAGGTAAGTGTGTGACGAATATGTGTGCATGGTAGGTTGGATGGATGGTTGTTTAGGTGTGATTTCAGTCAGACAAAATAAAGAGAACTTTAATTGCGTTGTATATTGCCAAATATAGAGTAGGTAGCACATGTGCATTTGTGACGGTTTGTAAAATTTCTCCCCAATGGTCGACAAACTACAATGACTTCTGTTCCAGGACGGTAAACTGAACAGTGTAAGGTTGGGGGGAGGGGGGCGGGGGGGAGAGGTGAGGACAGGACAGGCAGTGATCTTCATAGCTCTGTCTTCAGTTTTCTGGAGCTTCACTATAGCCCAGAAATGAGAAATGACCCTAAATGATTATGATAAATACACACACAGTGAGTTGTTGCTATGGGGTGTTATTTTGATGAATTCAGAACTAGGTTAATTTTGCAGTTTCATGTATGCCAAACACAAACTTCAAGCTACCAATGCTAATACATGTGTCTGACAGCATTACACATAGAGATATTTTCACACCAGTTGTAGAATTTGAATGGTCATAAAGTGGACAGTACCTTTCACTTTGATTTATAGTTCCTCACAAACTTATAACCCACCCCATCCTCACCCTGTTCACCAATATGATAAAATGGTAATCATGGAGTAAAGGAGTTGTCTAGTCCAAATTCATTGACAGGAATAACGCAAGATCAGCTTTTAAGACAGAATACATGTTCATAGTATGGGGCCACTAAACCCAGATTTGCTTGCACACATACATATCCACAGAGAGAATGAGGGGGGGGGATGGTTCACATTCTCTTTTCACAGACAGAGAGCGAGTATGGTACACTTTCTCTTTTTCACACACACACACACACACACATACAAAGACAGAGAGAGAGAGAGAGAGAGAGAGGGGTACACATTTTACACACACACACACACAGTGGTATGTATGGTGCATAATTTTTACACACACACACACACACACACACTACACACACAGTGGTTTGGTGCACAATTTTTTACACACACACACACACATACACAGTGGTTTGGTGCACAATTTTTTACACACACACACACACACACACACACACACACACACACACACACACACACCACTTTATTCTGACACCATCTGGCGTGTTAAGCATTTTATTTTTCTTCCATCAAAGAGCTCTCATGCGTCATATTCAGCAAAGGGCACTAATGCACAAACCAGCCAAAGCCTAACATCACATACCTTGAAGAAATGGCAAGAAACAGATCATCTGTTTAACATTATGGGATGCCATTTCTGTACTTAAACATCAGTAAAATGAGCAGCATGAAACAATGCAATTAAAATCAAATCAATCGGCTTCATTCATCTTTCTTTAATTCATCCGTTTATGAACCACTTCGTTAATTGCTAATTGCTTGCTTCTACCTCGTGGAAATTTTGAGGCAGTGAAGATTAAAGTGGGTGCTCGAGCCGACAATAAAAGTTTTGATTTTGGTTAAAAAAAAAAAGTATCCTGGACCACCTTCTTAGACATGGCTGGAGTGTATCAGAATTTTCACAGACTGCATGTACTGTCATTCCAAATCTTGTAGAGCCATGCTGACAGTATCACCATTTTCGTCATTACTGAGAGTACATATACAGTACCTATCCTCAGATAAAGACTGATCTCGAAGCACTCATTTATAAAATCAGCTGCCTACCTGGGTAGAGCTGACTGAAGAGCTGTCTGCTGGCACAAGTTTGGTTTCCTGTGTCAATTGATTGAATATCAATTATTCAACTTTTCACTTATTCCTTTGATCTTATTTTAAAAGAGGGTGCATGCTATATGTTTACATGTCATCCATATCAACAGCCAAACTGGTCTCTCCAGAAAAGTTGGAGGGGAGATTTTACGTATGTGCAAATTGTCATGCATTCAGTCATACACACAAACTCAGTTTGTATTCTCATTTCACAGGCTGCATGTGTTCTGCAGAATTTGGGTACACAATTCAGTTCAGAGTTAATGAGACTCTTTGCCTTTCAATTGATGCTGCAGATCTTACTCAAGAATGTTGACAGACTTGTTCAACCTTCGCATGAGTCGCCAGTAGGTGGACTAGATCTCACAGCAGTCGGGCAGAGGACCAAGGACTACTGTTATGTACACGGCAAGTTTGATGGAGTCTGATGCCATGTTCTTCCCAAGTTTTCTTCCTCAGCCTGCCAAAAGCAGTACTGGCCTTTGCGATTTGCAGTGTCATCTGCCGATATGCCATCATGTATGGAAGAGGTCAGTGTGATGAGCTTCTCAACACATCTAAAACTTGTGCAGGATCTTCCAAAAGCCACTGTGAGGACCTGCAAATCACATCTATGTCCATACAACAGGAAGCCAGAATTACAGTTCACAAGTTTCAAAACTGAGGTGCAAGGGGTGCACTGCCAGAAAAGGGATCTGTCAACAATGACGACACGTTTGACTGCGTACGATTTGATCCACTCCCTGCTCTCTCTCCTTTCCTCCCAACATTTCTCTACTTCACATGCCTTGGATTTCTGTCAAGGCATGCTACTGACCAACATGAATATGGTGCAAATTGTTTTGTCCTACATTTCTCTCTTCATTCCATGAAGAACTTCAAGCGGTTATAAACACTGAAATAAAAAGGGACAGAATAAGATATATGATGGGAGCTCTGTAGTTTTACCCATGACCTGTAAAGGTGGCTTCCAAGTGCAACATTCCATCCAATGTCTCATCAGTAAGAAAAGTCATGCTTGCAAGTTTTGTAAATAATCTATGTCAAAACACACATATGAATATCAAGTTAATGCTGTTTGAAGTTCTTTATTTCGTTAATTAAAAAAAATACCTTTGAGAAATGAAAAAAGGAACTGGCACTTCATTCACTACAAAATGTTAAACTCTATCAAGAGATTTACCACAAACCTATCTAACAACACAAACCTATCTAACACCAAAGCGCTCTTTTTAAGAACTGATTTAAAAACTCTGGTTCCAAAGAACAAGACTTCATTACGGTACTCCACAACAACTCACAGTTCACTTAAAATCATTACATACATATACAAATGTATACATGTATGTATGTATGTAGCCACAAACAACCTTAAAATTGTCTTCATGCATAATTCTCTCTCTCTCTCTCTCTCCACACTCTCACACACACACACACACACACACACGCGGCATGAGAGGTGCGACTCCCTATCCTATCCTCCAAGACACAAGACAGCCATAAGGGAGAAGAGAGGAATCCCAGGAACAGAGGAAGTGTTCACATCACCATCAACACAAAGACATGACATCTGCTGCACTTCATGTCAGAGCAAAGCATCACCATTCAAACCACTACCACATCATCAGCCAACATTAGTGTTGGAAGAAAGTTCTTATCAGTCCATTTTTCACCTCATTACATTATAGGTGCCTGCTTGATGATGTCTTTGTCTGTTCACTTGGTCACTGGGTCTTTTCTTTTCGCCGTGGTTAAAAAGATGCACCAATGCCCTCTTCTCTTCATGCTTCTAGCAACTGTTTTTCATTTCATGTCTTCTCATCTTCTCCTATCACAAAGCCTTGACCACCTGACACAACATGAACAGATGTTCAAATTTCCTCTGCCGTTCCAAAGCTGCTATGTACACTTTATTTTTACATATATTAGATAAACAGAGAGAGACAAAGTGACAGATTAGACAGACATATGAAAAGGATAGATTGATATATTAGGCAGACAGATAAAAAGGATAGACAGATAAACAGCTCCGGTATTCAAAGGCAATCCTGAGTCCAATGATGCAGAAGGCAGCAGTCGGGGGAGCAAGATGAAAGGGAAAGCACACTGATTAGTTGCCTTGTATAACAGTCTGTACACCTAGAACAGAAAGCAAGACAACTTTGAAAGCACGCTGATTCGTAGCCTTGTACAACAATCCTTATGTCTAGATTACAAACAGGACAAGAATCCTGTTGACTGAAAAAAAGACACAACTAGCAAGAATCTTTTTTTTTTGACTAGATAACTCCTATTTCTACTTTTTTTTTTTCAGTCATCAAAAATCACTTCTAACAATCACAACTGTTCAGCTACCTCTTTTAACCACCAACAATCTCTCGTAAATCATCACTATTTCTATGATTACCTCTTTTAACCTCTAAAAATTCCTGATAAATGATCACTATTTTTCATATTTATCTACCTTCATCACTATGAACTCTCTTTTCAATCATAAGTTTCTCTAGACTCTTTTGACCACGAAAAATCTCTCTAAATCATCACCATTTCCATAGGTACTTATTTTCAAACTATATCCATATACTTTTCGCAAATGTAGAAAACAAGCACAAAAAAAAAAAAAAAAAAAAAGAAAGAAAGAGAGAGAAATTAATTCAGAAACTTAACTTGTGCCAATGCAGAACATTCTGACATAACTGTAACCCACATGTTAAAAAACACATTAATGTCGCTTTTTCATTCCCAACAATACTCTTGATTTTAAACACGCTTCATAAAAACCTGTATGACAATCTGCCTGTTCAACTCACACAGAGTGACAATCACATATGTGTGTATGGTCTCAGCTGTGTAACAGATCTACAAGTGGGATGAGAGCGTCACAAAAACCAGGCCAGCATTCCTACAGGGCATGGCTATGATAAGGTCAAGTGATAACACCAGCAATGAAAGGGGAAGCAGTGGGGAAGGGCATGAAGAGTGCAGGTAGGCACAGAGTGGAGGGCAGGCTATCTGTAGGAGACATGCAAACAGTGAGTAATGCGCCAAAACAAGGATGCAGAGCATTGTTGGCCCGTCATCCATTCTTCCTTAAATCATGTACACATCTAAACTCTGAATTGTTGCCATGTTTGTCATTCTCTCATATTTAAATAACCCATGATGGCTATTCTATTTGACACTTCTATTTCAGATTTTCCCCACATTCACTGTCCATGTCAAATTCTATTTGATTCAGTTACAAAGGCAGACTCATGATGGATTAATAATGGTTACTGTGGAAACCAGGAATGGTGCTTAATGTGCTGTTTTCATCTGGTTCCACCTGCCAGATTGATTCACACCAATGACAACTTCTGGCTTTGTTATAGTTTGCAAGATGCATTCATATGTGACCAGTTTGTCTGTTCTCTTCTCACAGAATATTCATTTATACACCTCTACTTGGTAGACATTGCATTACATGGTTTGATCTGGATAAAAATGAAAGTTACTATTTGTTGCACTATGTTCATGAATTATAATAAAGCATACATGCAATAAATGAACCACAATTTGTGAAGTAAAATGTACATTCTATGATACTAAAAAATGTCACTGAAAAAGCAAATCATAAATAAACTGCCTTCACTATCAAATGATATCTTCTCGCAGGTGATGGCTGAAAAAGTCAACAATGTATGTTGTTCTGCCATGTTTTGTTCTGCCAGCCCTTGTAATTGCCAAGAAAATCCAATGTAAAATCTATTGTTAAAATTAAACACACATACAGCACACATGTCTACACACATGCCTGCCTCAAAACAATGATTAAATCTAATTTGTTACATGTGTGAGTCAAAAACATGACTCTGAAGTCTCAATCTGATGTCTCTGAATGACCGATTTCAAAACATCAAATCAAACAATCCATTTCTGCACCTACTGACCTGTTACAATTTATCACATTAACTAAACCATTTGAACACAAAATGACCTATTTCGAAACAGAATACCAACTTATGCATTTCAACACAACCCAAAGCGTTTATACTGGGAAGTTTAAATAATGCATACTACACATCATTCTGAGTTTGAGAGACATGTTTTAAATGACATATTTCAGCGCCAACAGCAAACATACTGGTATCAGTCCTTTCGACTTCCTGCACTTAACTAGCTAGTAACATCTAATGGCACCCAATGCATAGTACTAAACCAACGTACCTAACAAATTACTACAAACAACATCTATAATTCTTGTAGTAAACAGGTGTCAGGTAGGGCACATGAGGTATTTCATACCATGCAGAAATCCTCATTAAGGCCCATGTGTCTCCAGACGAAACATTCTTTCCCAAGATCGCAACCAGTTCACAGCAAGGCCTAGCTGAAAGCAGCTTTGTTACTGGGCAAGATTTTTGCAACCAGCTGCTCAAGGCATTCTTCAAGCAGTTCACACCGCATGCTGGACTAGTGCAAGTGCAAGACCTTGAAGCATTGTCCAAGCTCATTGGGACCTTTCCTATAGTCTTGTACAGGCTGGTGACCTCTAGTTAGAGTCATATGAGGGAGATAAAAAGGCCTGTAGTATGGCGTGTCGCAACCTTTCCAATGGCCTTCTGCAGGCTGATGACCTCCAAAGGAAGTCATGGTAAGGGACGCTTTCCAGTGAAAGTCATGGTGAGGGGTGCTGCTCTATTTGTTTGGATCTTTCCTACCGCTCTATGCAGGGCATTGATCTCCAGTAGCAGTCACGGTGAGGGAGATCAATAGCCTGTGGCATTGTTCCTGTTTGTTTGGACCTTTCCTATGGTCTTCTGCAGGCCAGTGACCCCCAGTGAAAGTCATAATCACAGAGGAAGCTTGGTTAAGATTAGCAGCCAGCCCACCCCATTGTCATTTCCTGTTTGGTCTGCCAGCCGGGGGTCCTCATGCATCAGTCAATGGCACCATTCCATTGACTACATCCCCCTAAGAAATGGAAAACACATGAACAACAACTTCAAAATATGTTATGGACAAAAATTCACTGTGGCTCAATTCTGTTCTGGCAAAAAGTGTTTTGTGACTGTATGATGAAGACGTAACACTGGGTATACACAGTACACTGTTGAGTACAGAGTTCCAGCTCACAACTATGTTCACCCGACTACTGCATACTTTGGTAAGCCACTGTACAGTGTTCCAGCTCAAGGCAATGTACAGGCTCATCTCAAACCACGTCTAAATGTTCACTGGTTAACTACACCGTTTGTAAACCTGTTCACTGCAATTCCACACTATACTCCACTTAACTACCAATCAATTTACCTCTATTTGCCCATCATGGGCCACATACACTTTGTTTCCATATGGGATATTGGAAAACCTTTGAGCATTAAGGCACACAATTTGAGGACAGTAGCCATTAAAAAAAGAGACCCCTATTTGCAAAGTGCTTCGGTTCTGCTCTGAAAAATATAAAAGAATTTCAACTGGTGTCAAGTATGACTATGAATGACAGTGATAGACTGGTAGTGTGTAACATGACTTAAAAGTACAAAGTCAGCAATGAGATAATGCCTGAATTCCAGATTTTCTGTAACAAAGTAAATAACCACAGCATAAGCTTGTCGACCTCATACACAGACACATGCATAGCAAACTATATCTACTGTTAGCTTTTTACATATTTTATTTATTGTTAGGATTCAGACCTTAAATTTTTGTTGGGATTAAAACAAAAAGTACTCGGTTTTGAAAGTACAGTTTACACTTGTTTGATGCACACAAAAAAGAAATAGAAAAAAAATGGTTGGTGCAGAAATGTTATGTTAAAAAACTTGTAGTTAAAGGCATAAGTTACTGTACAATGTTCTCGCTCAATGTTGGTTCATCGAAAGGCATATCTAAATGTCTATTGCACACTTAAGAAGTTTGCTGGAGATGTTTCAATGTTGGTGCAAAGTCATTGCTCTCTGATAAACTGTATATTCCAAAATACAGACAATACAACCATGTTCCTTACAATTACAACAATACTCTCTGTATGTACAACCTAGTGTCTCTGTCTTGACCATCACAATGTTACTCTCCACACCCCTCTCAACAGCAGCTCAGCAAATCAATATTCTGCAATCATGCTAACATCAATCATAAAATACAGTAAGAACACCATTCAATTCAGCAAAGTAAAATCTTTACAAACAAGGAAACAACAAATTCATTAATACATTTATTTTGTATATTGAGGTAAATACTACCAGTAGAATGGTTTTATATTTTCTCTTCCCTATGTGTGTAACACAAAACTGACTGACTTGAATGGAAGCACAAACACAGAAAAGTAAAGACAATGTAGACAATGAGGAAGTAAAAACAAAAGGTCAATACTAAAACCAGTTCTGCTCATGGCACTTGTGGCCTGTCCAGAAACCAAAAAAAGAAAAAACAACAACAATGAAGGCATGCTTGGACTGCCCCCCTCTGTACAGTGATTAGTTCCCCCTGCAGGTCCTCATCAGCAAGCAAACTGCATCACAATCAGCCTCTTCCACAATCACAATGGGGAAATTGTTGCGGACAGAAGAAGAGTGGGGAAATTTCATTGTCTGTTGATTACGAATAGAATCAGAACGGGAAATTCAATCTCTTTCAGCTTCTGAAAGCTTTCCAACCAGCACAGTATGCTCAGGAGAAAATGAGACAGTAAAGAAGAAGACTGGTGACTGCGTACAGTCCATCTCTTCCAGCTTTGTACAGCCTGCCATCCAAAGCACAGGACCACAGACAACACAAGACAAAAGGGAAGAGAGGTGACTGTGGGCGAGCTCATGGAAGTTCATCGTGGTGACAGGTCCTGTTGTCGCTCCATGAGCTGGGCGATGATGTTGGAGTAGTGAGGTCCAAAGACGGAGCGGTTGTGGGAGATGAGACGAAGGAACTGGCCCAGCACCTGACTGAGTTCTTTCTCCACGGCGCTGAAGCCTATGGGCACCTTCAGAGCCTCCATGCGACGGGTGGATATTGACTCCTTGAAAAAGGACAACAGTCTCTGGTCTGAAACACACACACAGACTTCATTGAAGCAACACTGTCTTCAAAGCACACACACACACACACACACACACACACACACACACACACACACACACACACACACACACCACAAACACATAATCTGGAAAAAAGATGACCGTTTGCTTAAGTGTTTACTGAACAAGAAGGGGAAAAAACTCACAGAGTGGGAGATATTAAGGACACAGACAGAGGAACACAGACAAAACACAGACAAACAGAGGAACACTGACTGATAGAAGAACATAGACAGGAAGAGTAAAAACATACAGACAGAAGAACAAACAGAGGAACACAGTCAGAGGAACATAGAGGGTGGAACACAGACTGACAGAAGAACACAGACAGAGAAAGAAAAATAGACAGCCAGAAGACCATTGCAAAACTGAGGAACATACAGAGACACAGATAGAGAAACCTAGACAGAGGACCACACACAGAACAACACAGGCAGACAGAAGAATATAGTCAGGCAAAGGAACACAGAGAGACAGAAGAAAAAAGACAGAGGAACACTGACTGGCAGAAGAACAAAGACAGAGGAACACAAACAGACAGAAGAGCACAGACAAACAGGACACAGACAGAGGAACAGAGAGAGAGGAACACACAGACAGACAGAGGAACACAGAAAAAGGAACACAAATATACAGAGGAACTTAGAAACAAAAATGAACATAGACAGAGATAGGGACACAGACAGACAGAACTTAGACAGACAAAAGAATGTTGACAGAAGAACATACACACGCAGAGGAGCAGACAAAGAGAGGAATACAGTCAGACAGAACAAGAAGAACATACACAGAGGAACATAGACAGACAGAGGAACAAAGAGAGGAATACGGTCAGACAGAACAAGAAGAACATAGACAGAGGAACATAGACAGACAGAGGAACAGACAAAGAGAGGAATACAGTCAGACAGAACAAGAAGAACATACACAGAGGAAAATAGACAGACAGAGGAACAAAGAGAGGAATACGGTCAGACAGAACAAGAAGAGCATAGACAGAGGAACATAGACAGACAGAGGAACAGACAAAGAGAGGAATACGGTCAAACAGAACAAGAAGAGCATAGACAGAGGAACATAGACAGACAGAGGAACAGACAAAGAGAGGAATACAGTCAGACAGAACAAGAAGAGCATAGACAGAGGAACATAGACAGACAGAGGAACAGACAAAGAGAGGAATACCGTCAGACAGAACACAAACAGAAGGAGGAACACAGGCAGAGAAGGGAACACAAAACAGACAGCAGAACACACAGAATAAGATGATCCTACTCATTAATTAGGAGATGAGGAGTGAACAACCCCACAGAGAGATCACAGGCAGACCAAGAGAAGGACTAACAGAGGAGCATACCCATCAGTTTGGTGATGGGGTTGTCTGGGGCGGCAAGACTGTTGATCTGACCCACAAGTGTCTGTTCCATGCTCTGGTCCATGGCAGGGAAACCGTGCTGCTGCAGGCACTCGTTCACATCCTTCTTCACCTGTTCCCCCACGTGGACCAGTCTCTCCTTCAGCTCTCTGCAGCATCAGTTTCATTTTGCAAAACAGCGCCAACTCCATTTGGGTTCTCATCTCTAGCATGAAGAGTGGCATCATCAGTAAAGAGTTTAAAGCGAAATGCCAAGTAAAGGGGCATATTATTTATATAAATTGAAACTACAATAGGAAAATTAAATATTTACATAAACTGAAACTACAATAGGAAAATTAAATAGACTGCAGCGTTACTGGAAAACATGGCAAAATATGCAAACAAACAAACAAAACCAAAGCGTAAACTAACAGATTTTATGTAAAATACAAAATGGACAAGGATTTTTTGACTTCTTCTTCTTCAGAGGTAACAAACAGTAAACAAAAATGCTGAGTATTCACCTGGTAGCAAGCATCATCGGAGTGATTGCTATCTGAGGAGAAGTATTATTACTGAGATTCAGTGGAAAGATCATGACCATGGGGAGGAAGCATACCTGACTTATTTCCAGAAATTTCATTAATTGCCTTCAAATTAGACTGCATCTCTTTTAGATGCAATCAGTTCACTCAGTCCTTCCAAAACAGACTTTGTATTTTGTTTTCTTTTTTTTTGTTCACTAAAGTAACTTCCAAAACAGACTTTGTATTTTGTTTTCTTTTTTTTTGTTCACTAAAGTAAGTCCTATGAGAGGCCCGTTTCACTGCAGTCACCTTATTTCGTTGTTTCCTGAAATATGCATCCTTCTCTGTTGGCAATATTAATTTTCATGGATTTGAATCTCTACATCTATTTCCTTCATCTCCACATTCTATTTCTTTGGCAGTCTGTGGGTAAGTCTGATATGTTTGGCTTAAAGGGGCAGTCTGTGGGTAAGTCTGATATGTTTGGCTTAAAGGGGGGCATGTTTATCAAAGACAGGGGGGAAAATTTTACAGCAACCCAGAAGTGCAATGTCTCAATTATTGTGTTAAAAAATTAGTCATTCATAAATCAGACAGAAATTCTTCCCGTAGGAAAGTTTTGCAGCTGTAACTGGATATGCTTTTGCAAGGACTATGAGGAATTCTATCTTTTTACAGGTTACAAAAACTGGAAAATGATCATTTACACCATTCACTGGAACAGACCTTACGATATTTTGTAAACTTGTTACATAGATATGGTCAATTAATGTTTTTGTCTGAAGTGTTACACAATCCCGAGATAATTAAATTATAGTTTATAAGTCTGTTTCCCTTCATAATGAGCTTTTAACATGTCAGTATAATTTCTTAGTAGAAAAACTGTCAGTAATTTAATACATCTTCCATAATGAGTACAATTTGATTGAACCATTCCACCTTTTTATCTGGATTTCTGAACAAGAGGCTAATTAGACCGATTTAAAGCCTTTCAAATAAATTTGTATCCAAATACACTCAATTCCATATTTGTCTAAAAACAATAACTGCTCGTCATTCATAAATAAATAATAATAATAATAATGAATACTTATATAGCGCCTATTCTCGGCTAGAGACCAAGCTCTAAGCGCTTTACAATCAACACTCGCTTACACAACGGGCTGCCTACCTGGGTAGTGCCGACTGAAGAGCTGCCAGCTGGCGCTTCATTCAGTCGTTTCCCGTGTCATCCAGTCAATATCGTTCACTCAGTTTCTTTACTTCCTTCATTCTTTCCATTTCTTACGCAGGGTGCATGCTGTGTGTAACGTGTCATCCATACCAACGGCCAAACTGGCCTACTCTTCCGAAAGTTGGTGATGGGATTTTACGTGTGTGCAAGATATTATGCGTGCGTTCACACACGGAACCTCGGTTTATAGTCTCATTCGAAGGACTGTATGGGAAATGGAGTCAGAACTAATGTTAACTCCGAGGGAAAAATCCCCCTGTACCGAAACGCCCCGGCAGAGATTCGAACCCGCAACCCCAGGATCACCAAGATTACGAGTCAGGCGCTCTACCAACTGAGCTATTCTGAGCTATTGGTGTACATATGCTACTAGGCCTGTTTCCAGTTTCACTTCAGCAACATGTCAAGCAATATTATATCATGGAATCTCTATAGCATTGCTGGGAACTACAACATTTAATTGTGACTTAGGAAAACCAAAAGTATGTAAAAAAAAACAAAAAACTTTTTAATTTGACAGAAAGGATAGTACTTCAGATGATTTGTTCAACAAATGATCAGCTACTTAAAGGCACTGCTGTCATGGTTCATGGCATCAAAAAGAAAAACAGTTATACTGTATCAATACAAACCAAGGAAATCCAACTGAAACTATAACAATAAAGTATGGGGAGTTTGTGTTATACTCCCTGTTTGGCTAATATACTTACCATGTCAGACCATAGCATTCAACGGCAGTTAGCCAGCTCTGTCAGGCCGAATTTTTCCGTGGCCAATGCAGTCATAAGACAGTCACGTGATGTCACCCCACTTCTGGCCCCGGAAGAAGCCAGTGTCAACTTCCAATACGTCATTCAGCGAGGCCTGTGTGTATGGTAACCCCGAGAACCTTGGCGCCAGAGGGGAAGGTAGGGAGGGAATTAGAGTCTTACATGGTAAGTATATTAGCCAAACAGGGAGTATAACACAAACTCCCCATTTTGGCGTCATATACTGTACCATGTCAGACCATAGCAGAATTTAAAGGAATCGGAGGAGGGCGAGCGCCCTGGTGGTTCTTGGGGTTGACCGATATGGCTGCATTGGCCGCCACAAAGGAGATCCCCTTAGACCCATCAGCTCTGGTCATGCGGATATCCCTCAGGTAAAAATTAATGAAGGGATTTTCCGAACGCCAGTAGGCTGCCTCCAGAAGGTGGCGCACGGGGACAGAGTACTGGAACGCTGTGGAAGTGGCCAGTGCTCTGACCTCGTGGGCCCTGGGTGATAGGACAGGGAGATCCTTGTACGCCTGAGCGTAGGTAGATCTCACCGTCTTGGAGAGCCACCTGGAGATAGTTCCCGCCGAGATATCTCTAGTATTGTTGGGGTTGAGGGAGATAAGGAGTCGTCTCTGGGAGGAGCGCCTGGGGCGTGTGCGTTCCCAGTAGTACCTGAGACACCTGGAGGGGCAAAGGTCCATGTCTCCATCTTTTTCTCCCTTTCCCAAGATGTCCGTCAGGGAACGGATGACGAGGAAGGAAGAGGGGGTGCCCGGTTCCTGATTCTTTGCCAAGAACTCCGGAAGGAACTTGAGAGAGACTGAGCCGTCCCTGTGGAAGGCGATATCTCTGGGGTCACCGCTGAGGGCGTGAATCTCACTTCGTCTTCTGGCCGAGGCCAGGGCGAGGAGAAAGGTGGTCTTAAAGGAGAGGAGGTCAAAAGGAATAGAAGCAATGGGTTCAAAAGGGGTTTTCTGAGGGCATCGAGGACCGTAAAAAGGTCCCAGAGGGGAATGCGCCTAGGGGACTGAGCTTCCCGTAGAGCAACTCCTCTAGACACCTCTCTGAGCAGAAAGTCATTGTCAAAAGAAGGGCCCCCCAGTTGACGAATGGTGGTGCAGATAGCTGATCTGTAGCCCCGAATGGAGCTAGCCGACAGCTTAAGGGAAGAGGATAGGTGGGAGAGGAAATTTCCTATTTGGATGTTGGAGGGGCAGTCATGGTGAACAGAGTTATCTGAGCACCAGGCTATCCATCTCTCCCAATGGTAGTTGTAGAGGGACTCGGTGCTGGCTCTGCGAGATGCCGAGGCTAAGTCCCGTAATCCCTGAGAGGCCCCTGCCCCGGCTAGTGTGTCTAGGACGGACTGGGGTCTGTCCGAGTGGGGGGTAGATGCAGATGTTCGCAGTTGGGCTTGCATAGAAGCCACGCGTGTAGGCGAAGCATCTTGGGATTGGAGTGAGGAAGACCTGACCGGGGTTGTCTCAGCATGTCCCAGCGAGGGCTGAGCCGGAGAGGGGGAACGTGGGTGAGGGACTTGAGGTCCAGGAACCAAGACTGGGTCGGCCACCATGGCGTTACGAGGATCAGCCTGGGTCTTTCCAGCCTCGCCTTCCTGATCACCTTGTGTAGGATGGGGAAGGGGGGAAAGGCATACGCCAGTAGGCCCGTCCAGGGGAGGGATAGCGCATCGACTGCATACGCCTGGGGATCTGGAACGGGGGAGACGTACAGGGGCAGGCGATGGTTGAACCTGGTGGCAAACAGGTCGATCATGGGCACAAACCAATGCTCCCATACACCCGACAGGGTATGTCTGTTGAGGGTCCACTCCGTGTGGAGGAGAGACTTCGACCTGCTGAGGGAATCCGCCAGGATGTTGCGTTTCCCTGCTATGTGTCTCGCGCGGAGGGTGATTCCCCGCGCGTGACACCAGCGAAGGAGGGCCTCTGTCCTGAGGGAGAGGCCTATGGAGCGGGCCCCTCCCCCTTTGTTGACATAGCAAGCTACCGACGTATTGTCCGTGAGGAGGAGAACAAGTCGGTGCGCGACCTTGTGCTGGAAGTGGAGAAGGGCTAGCCTGACCGCTTCCAGCTCCAAGATGTTGATGTGGAGGCGTGCAGTTTGTGAGTCCCACTCCCCCGAGGCATGACTGTCCTCCACGTGGGCCCCCCAGCCCAAGTTGGAGGCGTCTGTATAAAGTTCCAGTGGTTGGGTTGGGAGGGAGATGGGGACCCCGGTGGAGAGAGTGGCTGGAGTGAGCCACTCCTCCGTCGCCGAAATGAACCAGTCTCCGAGGGGAATGACCTGGTCCCAGCGGTCGGAGGTCTGCGACCAACGTCGGCGGAACTCCCTCTGAAGTTGGCGTTTGGGGACCCGCCCCAGGGGAATGAGGGGAGACAGGGACTCCATCATTCCTAGGAGGGAGGACAGGGTTCTGGCCGAGGTGTGGGGTGCCTGTGACAGGCGGGAGATGAGGTCCACTATGCGTGCAGACCTCTCTGGGGTCGGGGAGACTATCATGGAGATTGTGTCGCAACTCATTCCCAGGAAGGAGAACCTCTGGCTGGGAGTGAGTTCGCACTTGTTGGGGTTTGTGACAAACCCCAGTGTGGAGCACAGACTCAGGAGGCGGGTGGTGTGGGCTTGGCACTGGGCCCGGGAGGGGGCCAAGACGAGCCAGTCGTCCAGATACACTAGGAGGCGGATGTCCTCCTGCCTGGCTAGGGAGGCCATCTCCTTGACAACCTTTGTGAAGAGGAAGGGTGCCAGTGAGAGGCCGACAGGGAGGGCCCTGAACTGGAACACTCGGCCCTGCCAGACGAACCGTAGGAATCGTCTGTGGGCCGGGTGAACCAGGATCTGAAAATAGGCGTCCTTCAGGTCTATGGATGTGGCCCAGTCGAGATGATGGATGGAGTCTCGGATCTGGGTGGGGGTCTCCATCTTGAACTTGGTGGGCCTGAGGAACTTGTTGAGGGGCGAAAGATCTAGAATGGGCCTCCATCCTCCCGAGGCTTTTGGGATCACAAAGAGGTGAGAGTAGAAGCCGGGGTTTGGGTGGGAAACCTCCGAGATGGCCCCTTTTTGGAGGAGCTCTTGGACTTCCGTGCGAAGAGCTTCTGCTTTGGCGGGGGAGGGTTCGTTGGGGGAGGGAGGGGGAGATAGCATGAGGGGGGGACGCTCGTGGGCCCAAGGAAGGCGAAACCCTTCCTGTAGCACCGCCACTATCCAGGGGTTGAGGCCCATACGTCTCCACTGGTGGGCATGCCGGGAGAGGCTGCCCGCCAGGGGGGGCGAGGGTCTGGGCTGGTGGGGGGGGAATAGGGCGTGGGGGGGTGCTACCTGATCTAAGTCCCCCTCGGGCTGTCTCCCCAGTCAGCTCCGGGAGCGTGACTGTTGGCCGAACCGAAAATTTTGCTGATGGGGTTTCGGCTTAGGCCTGGGGAGAAGATTAGGTCGCTTGGCGGGCCGTGCGGTGCGGGAAGGCGATTGCCTGGGATAGGGTCTGTGCCTGGGGAAGGAACGAAGTGGGGATCTAGCAGGGTGTGGCGGTGGCCTGGGCGCAAAGGACACAGCCTGCTTGCGTTCCTCGACTGCTTGTGCTATGACGTCAGCCGAGTAGTCGCCAAAGAGCGACTGGTCCTGGCCCGGGATGCATCGCAGGGCTGCCTTAAGCGTCGGGGAGAGAGAGGTCCGCGCCAGCACGGCATCTCTCGCGACCAACAAGCAGTTGAAGTGGCTTCTGGCTGCGCTGTCCGCCGCAGCCGAAAGGTGATGCGAAATCCTGTTAACTAGGTGTCGCATGAAAGGATCGCTGAACAAGCAAGAGTCAGGCTCTTGGTGCGCCTCAGAGCCCGAGTCCCACGGTACTGGGATGGCACCATCGTCCTCCGGCCATAGAGCCTTCGCTCGCTGAAGGAGCATGCCCAAGTAGGTGTGTCCCGCCGTGGTGTGGAGGATGCCCATCTTGGCTACTCGGTCCCATTCCTTTAGGTTCTTAAAGGAGATGGTGCCGGAAGTAGGGGGGGGGCAGGTGGGGGATCAACCGACGGTCCGACTGGGAAATGCCCATCTCCCTGGTCACGGGATTGTCAGTAAACAAGGAGGCGACTGAGGGGTTCTTGCGGTCCCCGAGGAGGAAACCGACCTGGGCTGCATGTGGGGCCGAGAGGGGTCCCTGTCCTGGCGGAGGGATGGCATGTGCACCCCTGGCGCGAGTTGCTGGACCTTCCCAAATTGAGGAGAGGGACTGGGGGGCAACGATCTTTGGTCTAGATTGCTGGGCCGGGGGAGGACCGGCGAAATGGGAGAGGGAGAGAACTTCGTCAGCGGGTGCGGCCTCCCTCCTAACGAGGTCTGGTCGCCACCGTTCTAACGTGCGGACATCGTACAATGAGGTGGAGGCTAGCTCCTCCTCATCGTCCACCTCAGGGAGGTACTGGTCCTGAAAGGGTTCGTAGCACCCGTCGTCAGGAGGTCCGGGACATCGTCCTGCCGATCGGACAGCGCCCGAGGAGGGAGACCAAGGTCGACCCAGGCAAGCGAGGCGGGGTGCCACATTCGGCCATATAGCTGGTCATGCTGGGTGTTGGCATTAAGCCACTGGTCTCTCTCGGGGCATAGAGCCACCGGTCCCCGGGGAGGTAAACGGGCTGTGGCGGCCCTGGGGTGTGGGCAGAAAGTCCCCGGGGACCCGGGTAACCTGAATCACTGTTGGGGGGGTCTCGAGAGGCCGTGGCCTGTCGTCCCCGTCCAGGTCCGTGCACTGCACCATACATGTCCTTGGAATGGGCCTGGGAGGGCCATAATGGTACGGAGGAGGATGCGGAAGCCGAGCCCCCAACCCGCGAAAGTGCGGATTGGTCAGGATGCGGTCCCGTGTTCCTCCCCCTGGAGGAATATGTCAGGTTACCCTTGGTCCCGCTGGTAGATCCTCCCCCCCGGAGGAGCGGGACCGCGGACGTTGCCCAAATGGGGATCCGAAAAGGTCGGCTCCCCAACGTCCAATACCCCTAGGGAAGAAGGTGACGTTCGATCGGGGTAGGTCGACCGTCCTTGTGCATGGGCATGGCCGGGCCCATGGCGCGGCGTGCCCGCACGCCCAGGATTATGGACACCACCGAGGTCGTGCGTCGGGGTGACCATAAGGCTGCTTCCAGAGTCGAAGCGCTCCTCGAGCTCAGGTGTTGGCTGCACCTGTGCCCGGTGGGGCCGGGCGCTATGAGTGCACGTATCAATTTGGGGGGAAAAAGAGATACGTGACTCATCAAGGCGAGTGACGGATGGTGATTCCATCCCAGACCCGTCACCCGTGCTGGTCCGCAGCTCGGCAAGGTGCCCCGGGGGCCGAGATTCGCGTGACTCAGCATGATAGTTAGAAATCTCCGCGCGAGTCCGTAGGCTAGAGGGCAAGCTGGCCGATGGAGAAGGGGTGGGGGAGGGCGAATTCCGTTGGCTAGTCTTTGCTCGGCAGGGCCCCTTGAGGGAAGCCTTGCCCTTAGACTTTCTGGGCAGCACCTTGAGGGGAGCTTTGCCCTTAGACTTTACAGGCAGATCAAATGAAAGGCATTTTGAAATGGTGGCCGCTTGCCTATCAGCCTTGGGACGCCGCGGTCGTGCGTCCGTCGGTTTGGTAGACGAGGAAAGATCACGCGTCCCTTCCGCGGAGAAGTCGTCTCTGTCTACCCGAACCGTACGTTCATCAGTGCAAACGGATTGCTCCGAGATGGAATCGACCCGCGGGTTCTCCGGGAAATTGAGCAAACTCCGAGCAGTGGAGTGGCTCGACCCGGCGGTGTCCTTCACCATGTTGGGCACAGGTGGATAGAGCAAACCCGGAACACATGACCGCAAAGAGGAGACAAGGTGGCCGATCGAGAAAATCAATTAATCTCGATCGTCCGTGTGGTGTCGTGCAAAGTGCTCGAGAGATCGACTGAAAACTCGAACTACCCATACACGCCACCGATAGTGTGACTGGTATGACAATTAATAGCAATCTCTACACGTGGAGTATCACTGTGTATAGGTGTGATAGTTCTTGGGCACTAAATCTTTATAAGCAGATCAGTGTCACGCACCCTTACTCGAACACGTTCTACCTGTGATGGGTAAAGAGTACAGGTGTGATAGTTATTGAGCACTAAACCTTAATAAGCAGAACCAGCACAAAATGCGTGCTGAACCCGAGGCTCGGCAATATGGTGGGGGAACACGACCGGCGAGCGGTGCCGACGATCGCAAGTAACAAAGTCGCGAGAGTGCCGGTAAAAGAGACAAATCTTTTAATAAATACGATCCCACCAAGAGCCTCACACGGCAAGAATACTCAGGGTCTAGTGCAAGCCACAACTGAATCAAGTATAGAAACAAAACACAGCAATCTTAACATAAAGGCAAGTATAGGCGAGACAGAGCACAAGACTTACCTTGCTTTGACGGCAGGCCGAAGGTGAATGTCGTATAGGAAGTTGACACTGACTTCTTCCGGGGCCGGAAGTGGGGTGACATCATGTGACTGTCTTATGACTGCATTGGCCACAGAAAAATTCGGCCTGACAGAGCTGGCTAACTGCCGTTGAATGCTATGGTCTGACATGGTACAGTATATGACGCCAAACAAGATAATAATGCACATATATAAGATTACGAGATAGAAAGGGAGGGAGGGAGAGAGAGAGAGGGAGACAGATATGGAAAGAGGCAGAGATACATAGACAGAGAGAGAGAAACAGACAGACAAGACAGAGAATCAAGCATGTGCTTTGTAGTATAGTTCAAGGTAGGAAAGATACACAGAGACAGAACACTAATGATAGGGACCACCATCACATACATACATACATACATATACACACACACACACACACACCCATGATAAGACCTACTGTGTGTTTGCCTCCAACAGGACATAGCTGTGGGATTTGAGAGTGGATTTGAGGGAGGTGACTCCAGCAATGGGGGCGCCCACAGTACTGTAGGTTACCAACTGCACAGCCGCCACCTTGGTCAGCACCCCAACCTTCACCTCCAGCTCACAGAAACGACTCTTGTCCATTAGCAAGGTCTGAAAACACCGCAACAAAATGCTTATTAGAACACCTCCACCCTGACCTCGACCTCTCAGACACAACTCTTGTCTATCAGCAAAGGCTGAACACACAACAAAATGCATAAGTGCACATTACAATGCCCTGCACCTGACCTCCACCTCTCAGACACGGCTCTTGTCCATCAACAAGGGGTGAAAACACCACCATAAGCATGTTGATGTTGGCATAAAATGCAGTGAAACCCACCTGTGCCTTGGATGTGATGCATTATGATCCCAAACAATACCACAGATACAATGTATGATGATCCTCATTAATAGCTCAGGGTACAATATATTATCCCTGACAATACCTCAGATATATCAAGATCCCAATCAGTATCTCAGACACAACATATTTTGATTCCAGATGGCAACTTTAACACAATTCATCATATTCCAGACAAAACCTCAGATTCAATACAATATGATCCCAGACAGTACTTCAGATACAATTTATCATGATCCTAAACAGTACATCAGACACCACGTTTTTGTTTCTGCCCTATTGTTTGTGCCACCTCAATGGTATTGCACCCCTACTGCTTATTCCAACTTCTTGTCCACAGCTACAGCTTGGCCGCCAACACATCATGATCACAAACATCACCTCTGATACACTATACTACATTCCCAGTCAGTAGCTCAGATACATAACACTATGATCACAGTCTGTGGCTATGCTACACTTAATCATGATCCCAGACAGTACTTAGATATAGTACATCATGATCCCAGACAGTACCTCACACATATTTATGATCCCAGACAGTACCTCAGATATGATATATTTATGATCCCAGAGACTATCTCAGATATGATATATTTCTGATCCCAGGCCGTACCTAAGATATAGTACATCATGATCCCAGACAGTACCTCAGATTTGATATATCCATGATCCCAGACAGTACCTCAGATATGACATGTTTATGATCCAGACAGTATCTAAGATACAGTACATCATGATCCCAGACAGTACCTCAGATATGAAATTTATGATCCCAAGACTATCTCAGATATGATATATTTCTGATCCCAGCCGTACCTAAGATATAGTACATCATGATCCCAGACAGTACCTCAGATTGATATATCCATGATCCCAGACAGTACCTCAGATATGACATGTTTATGATCCCAGACAGTATCTAAGATACAGTACATCATGATCCCAGACAGTACCTCAGATATGATATATCTATGATCCCAGACAGTTCCTCAGATACAATACTATATTCATGATCCCAGACAGTGCTTCAGATACATTTATGATCCCAGACAGTACCTAAGATACAATATATTATGATACCAGACAGCACCTCAAATATATCTGTGATCCCAGACAATACTTCAGACATCATATATTTACGATCCCATACAGTACCTCAGATATGATAAATCTATGATCCCAGACGGTACCTCAGGTATGATACATTTATGATCCCAGACAGTACTTAAGATACAGTACACCATGATCCCGGACAGTACCTCAGGATACAGTATCTCATGATCCCAGTGCAGGGTCTCCAGGTAGGCCTCGTTGAGGATGTTGGCTGGCGTGGCTTTGGACGACTGTGATGATGATGACTGGGTTGCAGGGAAAGGAGAGGGCGAGGCAGACGATGGTCCAGCGCTGGCAGATGGTGAGGGAGAAGTGCTGTCCCGAGAGGCAGCTTCCTTCTCCGCAGCCAGCAGCTTCTCAAAGTTCCGCCTCAACCACAACTTGGTGAATTCTAACCCATCTGTGCCATTTTCTGCCACCACACCATTCCACTAGTTCATTACATGTTTCTCTCTCTCTCTCTCTCTCACTCACATCACACACACACACACACACACACACACACACTCTCTCTCTCTCTCTCTCTCTTAAACAACTTTATCTATGAGTTATGCATATGGATACATCCATATATGCCAAACCACATCTTCTAACCTATCAGACTTCTGGTGTTTCAAGTTAGCGCATCCAACACCTACATTTAGGATTACATTAGATAAGTATGATATGGACGCACAAAATCAACTTTTTATGTGAAGTGGTTTTCACCTAAAAATCACATAACTGCCAAACTAGTGAACAAATAGGGTTACTCTTGCTCCCATGATTTGCTTCCATGATGAAATAATTCCATGCCCATAATGCAGCTTACAACACCAGATCACCTGGCAGAAATGCCAACATGAAAGCACATAGAAAGTCCAAATCACACCAATTCAAATAAAAAATATAGTGGATGAAGTCTGCTCTGCACATGTCTATTAGTGTTCTGTTGATTTTTAAGACTGACCATTGTAGTCGCTCACCCCTAGTCAGACAGTCTAGAATTCACTTATAAAATATCACCTGCTCAGAAAAAGTCAGGTATTATTCTTTGGCTTCACTTGTCTGTGTTTCTCACCATCTAGCCATCCGTTCACTACCTGGCTTCATTGTTTATGTTTGTCAGACCACCACAAGCTACTCCCTGGCGTCACAAGTGTATGCTTGTCAGGTTACAACAAACCATCTGCTTATTTCCAGGCTTTGTTGGCTATGTTTCTCTGATCAAAACAAACCATCTGTTCGTTGCCTTTGATGTCTGAATTTGTCAGATCATAATAATCCTTCTGTTTATTCTCTGGCATCCTTGTGTGAGTTTGCTACTTCATAACAAGACATCTGTTCATTCGATGGCTTCATTGTCTGTGGTTTGTAAACTCGGAACAAGTCATCTGCTCAGTCCCTGGTTTCACCATCTATGTTTATCAGATCATAACAAGACTTCCGTTCCATACTCTGGCTTTGTTGTCTGTGTTTGTCAGATCATAACAAGCCTTCCATTCCATACTCTGGCTTTGTTGTCTGTGTTTGTCAGATCATGGCAAGCCATCTGTTCATTCCCAGGCCTTGTTGACTATGTATGGAAAATCACAGTATACCATCCGTTCATTCCTGGGCTTTGTTGTCTCGGATTATTAAACTAGAACAAGAGATCTGTTCATGCCCTGGTTTTGTTGTCTGTGTTTTTTAGATCAGAAAAAGTAATCTGTCTGTTCCCTGTCTTGGATGCATTGTCAAGGCTTGTCAGATCACAACATCTGTTCACTCCCTGGTTGTTGTCTGTTTTAGATCAGAAGTTTCTTATTCCCGCTTGTGTTGTCTTGTGATACAACATCTGTTCATCCGGCTTGTTGTCATTGTTATCAGATCAGAGCAAGTTATCTATTAATTCCCCGGCTTTGCTGTCTGTTTTGTTACATTACAACAAGTCCTCTGGTCATTCCCCGGCTTTGCTGTCTATGCTGTCCGGATCACAACATGCCCTATGTTTATCAGATCGGAGGATGCCATCTGTTTTCTTTTTTCGCTTTTGCTGCGTATGTTTGTAGGATCAGAACAAGCTGTTGATTTCTTGGCTTCATTGTCTTGTATGTTAGATAGGAAAAAGCTATCAGTTTATTTCCTGGATTTGCTGTCAATGTTTGCCAGACCAGAACAAGCCACCTGTTCATTCCATAGCTTTGTAGTCTGTGTTTTGTCAGATCAGACAGAACAATTCATCTATGTGAACAGCTTGACAACAGACAGAAGTGGAAAAGGAAATTCATGGTTATGTGTAGTATACCCAATGACCTGATGATAACAGAAAATGGTGAGGGGAATTCACAGCGACTTGTTGAACACCCAATGACTTGATTCAACAGACAGAAATGGTGAAGGTAATTCACAGCGATGGTACACCCAATGACTTGATTCAACAGACAGAAATGGTGAAGGTAATTCACAGCGATGGTACACCCAATGACTTGATTCAACAGACAGAAATGGTGAAGGTAATTCACAGCGATGGTACACCCAATGACTTGATTCAACAGACAGAAATGGTGAAGGTAATTCACAGCGATGGTACACCCAATGACTTGATTCAACAGACAGAAATGGTGAAGGTAATTCACAGCGATAGTACACCCAATAATTTGAGGACAACAGACAGAAATGGTGAAAGGAATTCACAGCGATAGTACACCCAATGACATGAGGACAACAGACAGAAATGGTGAAAGGAATTCACAGCGATAGTAACCCAATGATATGAGTTCAACAAACAGAAATGGTGAAAGGAATTCACTGCGATAGTACATCCAGTGACTTGAGGACAACAGACAGAAATGGTGAAAGGAATTCACAGCGATAGTACACCCAATGATATGAGGACAAAAGACTGAAATGGTGAAGGTAATTCACAGCGATAGTACACCCAATGACTTGAAGACAACAGACAGAAATGGTGAAAGGAATTCACAGCAATAGTACACCCAATGACTTGAGTTCAACAGACAGAAATGGTGAAAGGAATTCACAGCGATAGTACACCCAATGACTTGAGGACAACAGACAGAAGTGGTGAAAAGAATTCACAGCGATATGACATACACTCAGTGACTTGAGGACAACAGACAACTGGAAAGGGGAACAAAGAGAAGTGGTGAGGGGAATTCACAGCGACATGTAGAACACTCAGTGACTTGAGGACAACAGATAGAAGTGACTAGGGGAATTCACTGCCATATTACAAACACTCAGTGATCTGAGAACAACAGACAGAAGTAGTGAGGGAAATTCACAGTAACATGTAGTTCATACAAATACCAGGACGGAAAACAGACCTTGCTGTGTGGTGAGGAATTCATTGAACTTTTTCCGTTCATACTCCACTGACTGCTGCTGGAGATAGGGTCTGATCTGCTGGATGGTGAAGTTGGCCATGTCCATCTTCATCAGCTCCAGCACCTCAAAGATCTCCCTGAAAGGACATCTCTTCTGTCAGTCACACATAATAATAATAATAATAATGAATACTTATATAGCGCCTATTCTCGGCTAGAGACCAAGCTCTAAGCGCTTTACAATCCACACTCGTTTACACAACGGGCTGCCTACCTGGGTAGTGTCGACTGAAGAGCTGCCAGCTGGCACTTCATTCAGTTGTTTCCCGTGTCATACAGTCAATATCGTCCAATATCGTTCACTCAATATCCTTGCTTCCTCCATTCTTTCAATTTCTCACGCAGGGTGCATGCTATGTGTAACGTGTCATCCAACTGGCCTTCTCTTCTGAAAGTTGGTGATGGGATTTTACATGTGTGCAAGATGTTATGCGTGCGTTCACACACGGATCCTCGGTTTATAGTCTCATTCGAAGGACTGTATGGGGAATGGAGTCAGAACCAATGTTAACTCCGAGGGAAAAATCCCCCTGTACCGAAATTCGAACCCGTAACCTCAGGATCACGAGTCCGGCGCTCTACCAACTGAGCTATTCCGGCCCCCATCTACAACAACTCCAGCACCTCAAAGACCTCCATGAAACAACATATTTTCTGTCATTCACATATCTTCAGCAGCTCTGGCATCTCCCTGAAAGAACATCTCTACTGTCAATCGCACATTTTCAGCAGCTCTGGCACCTCCAGAATCTTAATGATACAAAATCTTTTCTGTCATACATCCTCAGCAGCTCTAACAATTCAATGATCCCCTTGAAACAATATCTCTTCAGTCAGTCATACATCTTCATCAGTTCCAGCACCTGAAGGATCTCCCTGAATGGACATCTCTTCAGTCAGTCACACATCTTCATCAGTTCCAGCACCTAAAGTATCTCCCTGAATGGACAACTCTTCAGTCAGTCAAACATCTTCATCAGTTCCAGCACCTAAAGTATCTCCCTGAATGGACATCTCTTCAGTCAGTCAAACATCTTCATCAGTTCCAGCACCTAAAGTATCTCCCTGAATGGACATCTCTTCAGTCAGTCATACATCTTCATCAGTTCCAGCACCTAAAGTATCTCCCTGAATGGACATCTCTTCAGTCAGTCACACATCTTCAGCAGTTCCAGCACCTAAAGGATCTCCCTCAATGGACATCTCTTTAGTCAGTCACACATCTTCAGCAGTTTCAGCACCTAAAGTATCTCCCTGAATGGACATCTCTTCAGTCAGTCACACATCTTCAGCAGTTCCAGCACCTGAAGGATCTCCCTCAATGGACATCTCTTCAGTCAGTCATACATCTTCATCAGTTCCAACACCTAAAGTATCTTCCTGAATGGACATCTCTTTAGTCAGTCAAACATCTTCAGCAGCTCTAGCATATCAAAGGTCTCCCTGAGACAACATTTCTTCAGGCAGTCATTTCGGTTCAATTCAATAACTTCATAAATCTACATGGAAATTCATTTGTGACCTCATAGGCTCATTCCAAACACTACATCATGTAAAACCCATGAACAAGCAAACCATGAACTTAGTAAACATTTCAGATTAAAACAAGTCACACACACACACACACACACACACACACACACACACACACACACACACAGCAGACACACTTTAAACACACAACACACTCATCCATTCATGCCAACACGCATACATACATAGCCTCTCACCTCTCTCCCCTCCTCAGTCCCTATATTCACCCATTTTTATACACCCACACTCATGTACATACACACATGCTCATCCACACATTCTCACATGCATGCAAATTGTCTGCAGGTACACAATACTAAAATCACAACCCTATCGATGTAAGTGTTGTTCATCATGGCTGTAGGCATCAATTGCTGAAGGAATGATTGAATTCAGAAAGTGGGATGTTGTTGCACACAGAGCTCTAGATCCACCACTTCTCTCTGATGTTTGACCACTGATATCATAGTGTAAGGGGTGTGTTTTGTCTGTTAACATTTTCATAAGTGTGTTCCTCAATTTTCTATTGTACATGTCCTGTTTTCTGCCTACCATCCCACGCCACTGACTTTTTCAAATCTGACTCTGTTACGTTTGGTTAAGTTTCCTCTTCAAAATACAGCGTCAAAAGTAAAAACGCTGGAGTCAATAGACATTTATTAAACATTTGGAACATTTGTTTGCCAACATTAAAAGACTTCACTATTCTCAGGCAGTACATCTGACTGTTTATTTTTTTGGAAACTGCACTGTCTTTTCATTCCATGACAGTTTTTTGTCAATTACCACACCTAGATATTTTTAAGTTTCCACTGTTCAACTGTTTTACCTTCTGATACAATATTCTTTAAACAAAATTTCTTTTCTTCAAAAATCAGTTATAAACAACAAAAAAAAGTTATAAACTCTTGAGTCTTACCAACATTTTTTTTTTCGCACCAGTTTGCAAACCTTCAAATTCTCATCTGTCATCATCAAAAATCACACATCTGCAGACTTAACTAGTGGACATGATTCTGTTGAACCTCTAAATTCAGCTGTGTATTTAGAAAACAGAAATGTTGACAGCACTATACCTTGTGATGTACCACTGTTTCTTAAACAAACAGCAGAAAAACAATGATTTGATTTTTAAAACCAAGACCTTTTGTTAAGATTATCCACAACCCATAAAACAGAAGAATATGCAAATCCCAAATGCATAAGCTTCTTTACTAAAAGGGGAGATTGAATAATAACAAACATACAACAGAAGTTCAAGAACAATATGTGAATATATTTGTTTAGATATTCATATAATTTGTTAAAGACAAGAAGTGAAGTATCCTCCACATTTCTGTTACTTCTGTATGCAAATTGCAAGAGATTTCAAAGGGTTGGACAAAAATCTGCAGGTGGAAGAGCACTACTTTCTCAAAGACTTTCATCACAGCAGATATGAACAACACAGGATGATCATTCACATGACTTACAGTTTGGTACAGGTATAATGCAGGAGGTAGATAGAGATAGAGGGTATTTTACACTGATTAATATATCAGGAGATTTACTAAAAACAATTGCTAAGATCTGGTAAAGTTCAACTGCACAGCATTTCAGTGAGTTTGTTGAAATCACATCAGGGTCAGGCACTTTGTTTTGTTTAGTTTTACTTTTTAACGATGAAAAAAACTTCCTCTTCAGAGACAACAATGCTTTGATTTTTCTGGTCCGTTGGGCCTTCATTGAGCAAATCACTCAATCCCTTTCTTCCTGCACTAAAATCATGACAAGCGAAACAAATGTAACTGGCATTCATGTCTTTTTTTTTCTCTAATTCTTTCTTGGATGATGGTAAAACCACTTTTTGTCCCCCCCCCCCCCCCCCCCCCCCCACCCGACCGTCTTGCACTCATCACTTTTATTCCTTCCCACACCCCTTTTGTGGTGCCGGCAGTTCACTAGTTTGTTTTCTATTTTGTGTTTACACATTTCTCTGCCCTGTCAACAATCTTTATTAATTCTCTTAATGCATTCTCAATGTCTTCCTTCCCTTCACTGTGAAAAGCTCTTTTCTTCATATTTACAGATCCTTTGATCTGTGTGGAAATCCCAGGTTTGTAGCTGGCAAATATTTCAACACCTCCTGCTGGATTAGCATTATCTGCACAAAATTGTATATACTGAATAACAGTATCTGCTAATTCACATACATTATCAGTCGCTTGAACTCACTGCCGCCTAATCGATCACTTGGTGGGCGATGGTTTGAGTACTTGGCATTGACCTGTCGCCCACCTGGTGATCGACAGTTTTACTCGAATTTTCACATGTAGCTGTGCGGACTAAGGGAAACAATCTTGGTATTGAGGGTTTCCTTTATTGGGTGGTACTCTCCCTTAGTGTATATCGCGTTTAATTCTACTTTTTTCACTCATATTATGGGATGGCTAGAGATAACTCTAGCCACCTGTGTCCATCATAGCGTCGGCACCAAAGCGTCAGCGAGTGGTAGCAAACAGAAACATCTCATTTCAAGAAGTAATTGAAAGAGTAATGGAAGAAGGATCAGACGAAGAGCGGAACTGTTTTCCGAACTTGCCGAATCAGACAGAGAGGATATGAGTGACGATGATGAGCTGTACATACCAAATGATAATGAAGTTGAGAGTGGGAGTGAAAGTGACAGTGAAAGTGATGTTGACATTCCTGAGGTTGATGTGAGTGACAGTACAGTGGACGATGATGTGTATGGTATGGACACTGATATTGATAGTGACGAAGGTAGTGTTAGAGGAGACGAGGAGGGATGGGTGAAGAACTTTAGACACTATCCGCTTGTGCCAAAGTGTAAATGACTCAGAGTTCTCACCGCCACGCTCACCGTAACACTTTATTTGTCATGTTTTTTTGCATTTTTTCTTCAAATATGTGGCAGCAGCTCTCTGTTTGAAGTCTGGACCACGCACACAGCTGTGTGTGTGAAAAATACATTGTTTTTATGTGTTTACTACACACTGTGTTTACTACAGTTTTGATCATATTGATTTTCATCCATACCTACGTGGAGAAAAAGTTTTTGCCTATAGTTGTTTTCCTACACTTTTCAAACCAGTGGTGAGTGAAGTGTATACCGAGCACAGGATTGTTTTATTTTTTTTCTAAAAGAACATGATTTGAAGTTTTCGATAGCATATAATTATTGTTGTATTCGGTTGGTTCTGTCTGTATATTTTTTGTAAAAATACCCAAAATACTATGTCTCAGCATGTGGTGGTTGTGGCAGAAACCTGCGTCTGCAATGAGTTAACACATTACATTCCAGTCCTTGCATTCAAAACAACCCCTCAACTTGTCACTTGAGTCAGTTGACCGGTCAAACACTGTTACTTTCACAGGCGGCTGACATTTAACAAAGTCTATAATGTGGAAACAAATGAGCAAGGTTGTGGTCAACAATTCAAAGAGATGGCAAACATGCATCTTCAAAAGCTCCAGCACCTCAAAGATCTCCCTGAAACAACACCTCTTCTGTCAGTCATCTCTATCATCAACAACACCATATGTCTCAATCTCATTGCAAGAAATTGGCTCGAGCACTTCAAAAATCTTTCTGAAATAAACTGTCCTCTGTTAGTCATTCATCTTGTATCCACAGTAGTGTATTCTACTGAAATAACTGGTCATGGGCTACTCTTAATCTAGTGTCTACATTAACCTCTTCCCTGCCCGCCCCGTGTCTATCACGGGGTCGTTTCCGCGATCCTGTACGCCCGTAACCGTGTCTATTACGGGGTATTTTCGTCATCGAAATTTCGAAAATCGGCACGGGAAATAACCCTAGAAATTGTCCCTGACTCTATTGGGGTGTTTAAATAACAGTTCTATCCCTTTATCGGTGTACTGAAGTGTTAGGAAATTGTCGGTTTAGTATTCAAGAAGGGTCGAGCTGATTATCATAATCAAGATGGCGGATCAGAGACGAAGCTCGACATGGCGACCTGTTTTGAAGCGTTATAGCGCACTGGAAGTTTTAGATGAAGTGTTGAATGATATTGATAGTGGTGACGAAGACTTCCAAGCATCAGGTGACAGTGATAGTGATGAGGAAGAGATGGATGGTAACCAGCACCATCCACTTTTGTCGGAACTCGTGGCGGTCACGAAGAAGAAGACCCGGACTTCGACCCACGTGGTGTTGGTCAAGCGAGCGATACCGGCCATGATTCGACCAAGAATCAGAACCAGAGCTGATTCCCAGCACCAGCACAGCACCCCCTCCTGTCATGAGGGGTCGTGGTAGGGGCAGGGGAAGAGCTAGAGGCACTGGACAGCATCAAATAAGGGGGCGTGGCAGAGGGCGTGGCAGAGGGCGTGGAGCTCGACAATCTTGCCCCAGTATTCCAGAGCAAATCAGTGGGAACTTCTGCTGAACTAAAAAAGTTCCTGGCCCTGGTGTTGCTGATGGGAATCGTGCGACTGCCTGCAATTGAGCTGTACTGGTCGAAGAAGGTGCTGTACCGCATTCCAGTCTTCAGCTCAGTAATGACAAGAAACAGATTTCAAGTAAGTTTCTTTACTCTCTCTGAGTCTCTCTCTCTGTTTACTTGTTCTCATTTTCCTTCCACCCTCCCTCTCCAACTCCTTTCTATGTCTAAGTCTTTCTTTTTAGCATTACAATAGATGAGGATGATGTGTGTGTGTGTGTGTGTGTGTGTGTGTGTGTGTGTGTGTGTGTGTGTGTGTGTGTGTGTGAGCTTCTCTGTAATGTGTGGTGTGTGTGCGCTTCTGTTTGTGTGTGTGTGTGTGGTGTGTGTGTGTGTGTGTGTGTGTTGTGTGTGTGTGTGTGTGCATGCTTCTGTGTGGTGTGTATGTGTGTATGCTTCTATGTGGTGTATTTGTGTGTCATTGTTTATGGTGTGTGTGTGTGTGTGTGTGTGTTTGTGTGTGTATGTGTGTATCTTGTGTGTATTGTGTCATTTGTGTGTGTGTGTGTGTGTTGTGTGTGGTGTGTGTGTGTGTTGTGCTTCTATGGTGTGTGTGTCTGTGTCTGTGTGTTGTACAAATGTGTGTATGTGTACTTGATTGTTTCTCGTGTGTGCGTGTGTGTGTGTGTGTGTGTGTGTGTGTGTGTGTGTGTGTGTGTGTGTGTGTGTGTGTGTTTGTTTACACACACTGATCAAATGTTGTTCAATCCTATTTCAGATCATCCTACAATTTATCCACTTTCACGACAACTCCGCGATGCCATCACCAGACCATCCCCAGTATGACCGGCTGTACAAGATCCGTCCAGCACTGGACCACCTCCATGAAAAATTTCAGGAGGTGTATGAGCCACGGCGAGCGGTGTGTGTGGATGAAAGCCTACTCCTTTAGAAGGGTAGGCTTATATTTCGCCAATACGTCCCCCTCAAGCGTGCCAGGTTCGGGATCAAGTTATACCTCTGCTACCAGTCCGACGATGAAGTGAGGCTGACGGAGAGGCATTTCATGTTCCCCATCCCACCGACACCCAACAAGGCAGCACCACAGAGGGCCTGCAGTGTCTGCACCAAGAAGCTGAAGATCAGGCGTGATGTGCGGTCCCCCACTGCCCCTCCAAGCCTGCACGTGCTATCCACAGTGCTACATGGATTATCACACTAAGTTCAACTACTGGGAGTAGTGTGGATCCTGTAGCACAGCTTAGTTTTGCAGTGCATTTTTTTTTTCATAGATCTTCTTCAGTTAGTCAGTGCGCGCTTTTATCTCTGTGTTTTTATATTCTTGAGTGCGTGTGTGTTTTTCTTTTTTTTGTCTTCATGGTGGTGTTTCTTCTGAAACTCTGGTTTATTCATGAGTGTGACCAGACTGTTCAACTGGTGGAAATAATCAGACTGGGTTATATTGGTGAGGCTGCTCAACCCAAGAACAACCCCAGAAACCTGCGAGATGTACAGAAAGAAGTAGTGTACGGTTATGAACATGTACTGAGTGAGTACCAGATGTTTCTTCTCGCATCCAGTGAACACTAACATCAGTTTTTCTAGTGTTTTGTGTGGTTTTATATACAGCAATATGACTGTTTTTATTTTGAAACTGTCATAAGATTTGATTTCATCAAATTTTACTATACTGTTTACTAACAAAATATGATTATTAGTACATCAGGTTATAGCCAAAGATGCAAGATAAAAACATGCAAAAGGTGTAAGACTTACCTAAGTGAATGAGACATACTTAGTGATCACATTAGTAAACCTACTGCAAAAGGCAAAATTTGGTCCCTTTATGTCTGGATTATGGTACCTACAATGATATATGTATGTATTATCATACAGAACAGACTTTTCTGGCAGTCATATCAATGCCAGATGTTTATATTATGTTCAGTCAATTCTAACATCATTTTTTTCAAAGTTGTTTTGTGGTTTGATATATTGCAATGTGTATGTGAGTCCTCAAAAACAGTCAGTTTAGTACAGAAAAGTTGATATTATCAATTTTTACCATACTGATTGCTAACAAAATATAAATATTATGAAATGATAGCATACCACAGGATATAAGAAAAAAAAGAGCAAAAAATGCAAGAGATATAGACTCAAATAATGAATGAGATGTGAACAGATGAATGAACCTACTGCAAAAAGCAGAATTCTGTCCCTTTTCCCTTGGATTGGGGTACTCCTCAAGATGTGTATAATACTATGCAGAAGAAGACTTGCTGGCAATAATATCAATACCAAATTTTTGTACGATGTCCAATCAATACTAACACCAATTTTTTCCATGTTTTGTATGGTTTGATGAGCTGCAATGTATGTGTGTGTGCCCAAAAACAGTCATTTCATTACTAAAAAAGTTGGTTATATTACTTTTTACCATATTACTTATCAACAAAATCAAAATGTAATGACATCACATAATGCCACAAGGTATAAGGGGAAAACATGCAAACAATGTAATAGATATAGCAATAAATGAAGGAGTAGTGAACAGATAAGTGAACCTACTGTGAAAAGCAGAATTCTGTCCCTTTATCCTTGGATTGGGGTACCCCAAAGATGTATATATTACCACACAGAAGATGATTTGCTGGCAATGACATCAATACCAGATGTTTGTATGATGTTCAGGCAATACTAATAGCATATTTTTCAATCTTTTGTGTGGTTTGATGAGCTACAATGTGTTTGTATACACTCAAAAACAGTCATTTCATCACAAAAAAGTTGGTTATATTACTTTTTACCATATTACTTACCAAAAAAAATCAAAATGTAATGACATCATATCATGCCACAGGGTATAAGGGGAAAACATACAAACAATCTAATAGATAAAGCAATAAATGAAGGAGTAGTGAACAGATGAGTGAACCTACTGCAAAAAGCAGAATTCTGTCCCTTTACTCTGGGATTGGGGTACCCCCAAAGATATATGTACTACCACACAGAAGATGATTTGCTGGCAATGATATCAATACCAGATGTTTGTATGATGTTCAGGCAATACTCACACCAATTTTTTCTATGTGTTGTGTGGTTTGATGTGTTGCAGTGTGTATGTGTGTGCTCGAACACTGTCATTTTATAACAAAACATGTTGATTATGTTACTTTTTACTACACTAGTGCCACCAAAATCAAAATATTATGATACCACATAATACCTCATGCTATAAGGAGGAAAACTGCAAACTATCTAACAGATATCTCAATAAATGAATAGTAGTGAACAGATACATGAACCTACCACAATATCAAAATTCTGTCCCTTTACTCCTGAATTGGGGTAACCCCAATGATGCATGTATTACCACATAAAAGAACATTTGATTGGAGTGATATCAATACCAGATGTTTGTATGATGCTCAGCCAATACAAACACCCATTTTTTTCATTGTTTTGTGCGGTCTGATGTGTTTCAATATGCGTGTGATTGTTCAAAAACAATTATTTTATTTGAAAAAAGTTTATCATAATACTTTTTACCAAACTATTTGGCAACAGAATCAAAATATTATGAAATCTCATTATAGACCAGGAAATAAGGAAGAATCATGCAAGAAATCTAAGACATATCTCCATAAATGAATGAGTATTGAACAGATTAGTGAACCTACCGCTAAAGCAAAATTCTGTCCCTTTACCCTGGGATTGGGGTACCCCCAATTATGCATGTGTTACCACACAGAAAAACATTTGCTGGCAGTAATATGAATACCAGATGTTTGTATAATGTTCAGTCAATAAGAACACCAGTTTTTTCACTTTTCTCTTTGGTTTGATGTGCTACAGTGTGTGTGCGTATGCAGAAAAAGTGTCAATTTATTACAAAAATAGTTGATTATATTGATTTTTATCATACTTATGACCAGCCAAATCAAATTATTATGATACCACATCATAGCAGAGGGTATAAGAAAAAAACATGCAAAAAATCTAAGATATCTCAATAAATGAATGAGTAGTGAACAGATGAGTGAACCTACTGCAAAAAGCAAAATTTGGCCCCGGCACACAGCAATACAGAAAAACACTTATACTGTGGCAGGGAAGGGTTAATGTATTCCCCATCCTGACTGCTGCAAGCCAATGACAATATGCAACACATCTCTTTCACTCCAGCCAGCCAGTCTCAGTCTGTGATACCTTGCTCACACTGCACAAAGGCAAGCTGTCAGACACTCACTTGAAGAGAGGCACCACTTCCTTCTGGTCACGCAGGGCGGCCACCCGGTCATCTCTGACAGGGGCACACAGCCGGGCCATGGTACCCACCACGTAGTTGGCATAGTAGAAAATGTCAAAAGCCTCGTTCTCCATTTTCTGCTGAATAAGCTCCATGTCCAGCACCTCCATGATCTGGGCACGCAGTCGGATGTGCTGGGGCAGCAGTAGCATCAAAAGGTTCTGCACATAAATCAACACCTTTCTGTACATAACATCAACCGGTCCAGACCTTACAAGGCCTGCACATAACATCGAGAAGGCCTATACGTAACATCAACAGGGCCTCTACATAACATCAACAAGGCCTGTACATAACATCAACCAGGTCCGAACATAACAGCATCAGAATCTGCACATGATGTCAACAGGGCCTGTGCATGATATCATCAGGGCTTGTACTCAAAATCAACAGGGCCTGTACACAATATCAACTGGGCCAGTACAAATGACATCAGCAGGGCCTGTAGATAACATCGAAAGGACCTGTACACAACATCAACATGACCTGTACGCACCATTAACGCAGTCTGTACATATCGTGTTTTCACACCACACACACACACACACACACACACACACCACACACACACACACACACACACACATACACATACACACTCACACACACACACACACAGAGAATTGTGTATATCATTTGATCATACAACCAGGGCCGTATCCTGTTCAGGGGGGATTATTGGGCGATTGTCATCACAACCATCAACTCTTCCGACCTCTTCGAAACACAAAGCACAAAACATTTACAAGGCTGATAATACTGCACACACATGCAGACATACACAAAGAGTATTCAATGGATATGTTCTTGGGACATACACTGTCTTTTCAGTCACACACATTATCCTCATTGGACCACTCATCTCTGATTTCCTCCACCATATGTTGTTGTTGTTGTTGTCGTACCCTGGCTTAAAGATTCCAGAGATCATCCAAACAGCCGAAGTACTTGAACACTATGGTACAAATCATACAAACTGTCATTACACCACTCATCTCTCTGACTTCTTCCATCATGTCACATAACACTGTCCTCTTGAACCTCTCACCTCTCTGACTTCTTCCATCATGTCACACACACTGTCCTCGGCTGGCCCATCATCTTTCTGACTACTTCTATCATGTCACACATGCTGTCTCCAGTGGACCACTCACCTCTTCTTTCATATGTCACACTGTCTTCATTAGACCACTCACCTCTTCTTTCATATGTCAAACTGTCTTCATTAGACCACTCTCCTCTTTGACTTCTTCCATCATGTCACACACACATCATCTTCATTTGACCACTCAATTCTTCTTCCATCATGTCACACACACATCATCTTCATTTGACCACTGAATTCTTCTTCCATCATGTCACACACACATCATCTTCATTTGACCACTGAATTCTTCTTCCATCATGTCACACACACACATCATCTTCATTTGACCACTCTATTCTTCTTCCATCATGTCACACACACTTCTTCCTTAGACCACTCATCTCTTTGACTTCTTCCATCATGTCACACACACACATCATCTTCATTTGACCACTCTATTCTTCTTCCATCATGTCACACACACTTCTTCCTTAGACCACTCATCTCTTTGACTTCTTCCATCATGTCTCACACACACTGTCCTCATTAGACCACTCATCTCCTTGACATCATGTCACACAAACTCTCTTCGTTAGACAACTTACCTCTTCTTCCATTATGTCACACACACTGTCCTCAATGGACCAGTCATCTCTTAACTGTTTCTATCATGTACACATGCTGTCTCCAGTGGACCACTCATCTCTTTGACTTCTTCCATCACGTCACACAAACTCTCTTCGTTAGACAACTCACCTCTTCTTCCACCATGTCACACACACTGTCCTCAATGGACCAATCATCTCTTTGACTGCTTCTATCAATGTCACATATGCAGTCTCCAGTGGACCACTCATCTCTCCAACTTCTTCCATCATGTCACACAAACTCTCTTCGTTAGACAACTCACCTCTTCTTCCACCATGTCACACACACTGTCCTCAATGGACCAATCATCTCTTTGACTGCTTCTATCAATGTCACATATGCAGTCTCCAGTGGACCACTCATCTCTCCAACTTCTTCCATCATGTCATACAAACTCTCTTATTTAGACCACTCACCTCCTCTCCCTAGTGTCCACACAATGTCTTCAATGGGTCAGTCATCTCTTTGACTGCTTCTATCAATGTCACATATGCAGTCTCCAGTGGCCCATTCACATGTTTTGACATCTTTCATATGTGATGCACACTGTCCTCATGAGACCACTCACCTCTTTTGACTTCTTCCATCATGTCACACACGCTGTCCTCATTAGACCACTCACCTCTTTTGACTTCTTCCATCATGTCACATGCACTGTCCTCATGAGACCACTCACCCCTGACTTTTTCTATCATGTCACACCACACTGTCTTCATTAGACCACTCACCTCTTTGACTTCTTCCATCATGTCACATGCACTGTCCTCATTAGACCACTCACTCCTGACTTTTTCCATCATGTCTAACATGTTTGTCCTTCAGGGGCAAAGATGACCACGACTTCTGCTGTCTCTGGGTGGTGGTGTGTTTACAAAGATGGCTGATCAGGCCAATCCTCACACTGAATAGTCTGATGCAGTGTGGACAGGGCAGACTTGGAGGTGAGTCAGGCTGAAAGGTGGTGCTTGCTCTGCTTTTTCCAAAACTAATGTTCTTACTCCTGTGCCTCCACTCATTTAAAAGTCTTTCGATCCGGATTTGATCAAGGTGCACCAAGTTGAGCAGTCCTGCACAGCTTCTTCCCAGAAGGCTAGGGCGATGCTACAGCACGTCAGTGAGGCCTACAGTGTCTTTGTAGTGCTGCTTTTGTCCTCCATGGGAACACTTGCCTTCCAGCAGCTCACCATTGAACAGTCTCTTTGGGAGACAATTTTCATCTGTATGGTATCATGTCACATACACAGTTTTCTGTGGACTAACCACCTCTTTGACTTCTTCCATTATTTCACACACACTGTCCCCTGTGGACCAATCACCTTCTTTTCTTCAATCATGTCACAAATGCTGTCTTCAGTACACAACTCGCTTCTTGGACTTCTTTCATCATGGCACATACCCTTTCTCATTACCCCACTCACCTTTTTGACTTCTTCAGTCACATCACATACGCCGTCCTCAGTACATATCTCACCTCTGACTTCTTCCATCATGTCACACACAGTACACATCTCACCTCTACTTCTTCCATCATGTCACACACACTGTCCTCAGTACACATCTCACCTCTGACTTCCTTCCACCATGTCACACACACTGTCCTCAGTACATATCTCACCTCTGACTTCTTCCATCATGTCACACACACTGTCCTCAGTACACATCTCCACCTCCTACCTTTTTACTTCATGTCACACACACGTCCTCATTACATCATCACACCTCTGACTTCTTCCATCAGTCACACGCACTGCCAGTACAATCTCACCTCTACTTCTTCCATCATGTCACACACACTGTCCTCAGTACACATCTCACCTCTGACTTCCTTCCACCATGTCACACACACTGTCCTCAGTACATATCTCACCTCTGACTTCTTCCATCATGTCACACACACTGTCCTCAGTACACATCTCACCTCTGACTTTTTCCATCATGTCACACACACTGTCCTCATTACACATCACACCTCTTGACTTCTTCCATCAAGTCACACGCACTGTCCTCAGTACATATCTCACCTCTGACTTCTTCCATCATGTCACACACACTGTCCTCAGTACACATCTCACCTCTGACTTTTTCCACCATGTCACACACACTGTCCTCAGTACACATCGCACCTCTGACTTCTTCCATCAAGTCACATACACTGTCCTCACTACACAACTCCCCTCTTTGACTATTTCCATCATGTCACACACACTGTTCTCACAACTCACCTCTTCGACTATTTCCATCATGTCACATACACTGTTCTCACTACACAACTCCCCTCTTTGACTATTTCCATCATGTCACACAGGCTGTCCTCGTTACACCGCTCACCTCTTTGATGTATTCAATCATGTCACACACACTGTCCTCGTTACACCGCTCACCTCTTTAATGTCATCAATCATATCACAAATGCTGTCTTCATTACACCACTCACCTCTTTGACTTCTTCAATCAGAACCAGGGCATGGGAGAAGTCAGGAGGGTCCGCATTCAGTTTCTCTTCCAAGGCATCCCAGAATGCTTTGTGCATCACATCACGCACCTGCTTTTCCACACTGTTGACCCAGGCCATAGACAACATAACATCAGATCAACCTGTCAACTACCCTCTCTTCCACAGTCTATCATGTAGCAATAGTCATGACACTGTTGACACACTCCATAGACAGCAGGTCAACCTGTTGATTGTCTCCTCTTCCATAGTCTATCATATAACAAAATACACCTTTAACCCATCCCCACCTTCATCTCTAAAAAAGATTTTTGGACATACCCCTCCCTCCCTCGAACTCCATCCTGGTCAGATCGATCTGACCTAGTACATCTTTACTCAACCCCTTGACTTTGGACTATGTAGCTGTTTTGTACTGTCATTTGTCTGATTACTATATCATATGTACAAACTTCATCACACAATTTCTCCATGTGGAAGAGTTCCAACACACTTTGGTAAGCTAGCTGATCCATTTATGTATAATATACATGACCTATATGACTCATCTACAGGCCAATGGAATCATATTGTCAATCATAGGCAAACACTGGCTATGAATCAGTGGGTGTCTGATCACAGCTGTTTGAATGCTTGCACATGCTTGGACAGATTCTAACGGTTTTTGCTGAGGTGCCAAGTCTACTGACAGTTATAACTGATGTAGTCTAAGGACATTTATCTTAAACTCACATGAGAAGATAAGTGGCACATGTAGGAGGAGGAGGTGGGAAGGGTGTGGTGCAAGCATTTTGTTCAGTCACCACATGGAAAGCAGAGTAGTGTAAATACACTGGTTTTTGTCTCAATTCTGCCTACACAACATGTTGACTGGAATGCTTTTTCTTGTCTGTGAGGTGTTCTCCCAGCATCAAGGTAGATCAAAATTCAGTATTCTCTCTGGCATACAGGTGTTAAAAAGTGTGACAACTCCAGCAGTTAAGGGTTAAGGATGGAAAATGTAACCTGCCAGCAGTCAGTTCCGTGAATTTTACGATGTCATCATTTGTATCATAACTGTGGATAAATTCAGTCCAGCAGAAAAGACTGAAGTGTTAAGATGGCTACCATTTACATCCCTCTTCAAGCTCATTATATGGTAACAGAACTGGCAAAGCAAACAAAACCCTATCAGAGAATCATTTTGGTCATGAGTTCCGAGGGTTGACCTCCCTGTGTTCTATGTTGTTTGGATACTTTCCACTATCCAATGCTATGCCAGATGTGTTAGTCACAAAAGATGTCAAAACATGTTACATCAGTTGTGAAAATAAATGTAATTATATATCAATTCCACATGCCCAATCAAGAGAATCACTTATAATACATGTACATGTATGTATCCACTACTGTGTTTATCAGGACAACTTTCCAGTCAAAACATCTAAAACTTTATTTTCAACAGAAATTGGCATTCTGCTGTTTTAACATTGCATTTTTTTAACATTGCACAATATTTAATCTAAACTCTGACTGTCAAAAATCAAGATAGCTCAAAAGCCATCTAATAGCTCAAAAGCCATCTAACCCTAACTTATTCTAAATCAAGACTTGGTTTAAAAAAGAGTATTCAATGGCTTGCAATTCATATACTTCAACAAAACTGCAGTAACTCCAAAATGACACAAGGAAGGGTAAAGTTCTTGAAGTAACTTCATTTATTCAGACATTTCAAATTTCAATGAAATTTACTAGGTTATCAAAATAACACAGGCTCAGACATAAACAATCTGATTTATGATATATCCTGCATGCATTTAAAAAAATATAAAAAAGCAAAACTAGGAATTCCAAAGTTCAGAGGTCATCACGAGTCTATCTCTTGCCCAAAACAACCATATAACCCAAAGGGCTGACCTGTTCTGTTCTGGTTGAAACTTTTCAAATTGAAAGTCATTGTTAACAGCAATCTCATGGGCCAGAGACATGTTCTTCACCCCATTGGCAGCATCCATCAGCTGATCAAAGGAGATGAACTTGGGAGGGGATGCTGCCCATCACACACAACAGAACACATCTTCTCAAACAGTCCAGCAACATGACATGAACTTTCATTCTGGATCATGGTCAAGTTCTATATGCTGAACATCGCTGAACTGGTACTGAGAACAATTGATGGGTTCTCTGCATCATTTCACAAGCCACTGTATGAACTGTAAGACAATATAATTACAGATTACTAAGATTTTCTTCATATTCCCTATCATATAATTCATCAATGCTGTGATGCAAAGATGTTCTTCAACAAACAGTCTTGTCACAAATACATTTAACAGTATGTCCATGTGGAAAGGTGTCAAGCCGGAAAAACAGATTTTTAAAAGCAATCAATCACTCCTTATCAACAGTCTCTGCATTATCACCACTACCCATTAAGCTATAATAATCAGGCATATCTGTTGTGTTTTTTTAATATCAGAAATCTAGCCATATTCAATCAACTCAGTATGACTGGCTCAATCTTATTATACAGTTTAAGAGCACTTCTCTCTCTCTCTCTCTCTCTCTCTCTCTCTGTCTCTGTCTCACACACACACACACACACACACACACACACACACACACACACACATGTACACACACATACATACACACACAGATTTCTTGATGAAAAGGATTGGTAACAGTAACAGTATTGCTTCAACTTCAAGTGCACTACCACTTACCTGGCACCATGAAGGCAGGCACAGGGGTGGGGTTAGGACTGGGAGTCTGGGTCCAGCGTTTCTTGCTCTCTGTGTCGTTCAGTGCCGACCCCTCCCTTCTATCTCCCCATCGATGGAGTTGTTCAGATCTGATGGGCTCTTCTCAGGTTTGTCAGCCATGGCACTGGAAGATGCACTGTGGCGCTTAAATCTGACCACACAACATTCATAGTTTCATGATCGATTTTAGAAAAAACACTGCACTTGCTATCAATTCATGTTATCTATTCTAATGCTACGACAGTTTCTCTCATAGAAGCTCAGTGTTGGATGTTCAAACTAGGAAATGCACAATAACATGATTAGCTTCCTACAAATGTGTGTGTGTGTGTGTGTGTGTGTGTGTGTGTGTGTGTGTTTGTGTTTGTGTATGTATGTATGTGTGTGTGTGTGTGTGTGTGTGTGTGTGTGTGTGTGTGTGTGTGTGTGTGTGTGTGTGTGTGCAAGCGTGTGCGTGTGTGTATGTATGTATGTATGTGTGTGTGTGTGTGCATGTGTGTGCAAGTGTGTGTGTGTGTGTGTGTGTGTGTGTGTGTGTGTGTGTGTGTGTGTGTGTGTGTGTGAGTGTGTGTGTGTGCATGTATAATTATGTGTGTTTATGGATGATTGGGTTGGATGGTACGTGTGCCTATATCAATGGAAGAACACATGTGTATAATAAATGTATGGACATATTAATATCATTATGATATATATATATATATACATTCAGACAAAACATTCACCTAAAGCAAGACTAGACAGACAGCTCCAGACTGTCACATTACATAGGAAGATAAACTGGTAGACCTAAATGAAATACAACTAGATTGTCACATGAAATGGAAAGATGATATATAAAGAAAGGCATCTATATTAAAATGCAAGTTAAAGATGAGACAGATCAATATGGGGTCCATGTACAGACATAGATAAGAAGACAGAAAGACAAAACAGAATAGTATGTCTTTTTCATTCTTAGGACTAAAAAAAAATCCCCACAAGTGATACAAAATGACATCAGTCTTTCTTGGCCTCTTTCTTTAAAGATTGCTTACATAATGGTTCAAGACTCACTAATGATATTGCTTACCTCACATCAGCTGAGTGGTGATTAAGCTGTCTTTCAATAGTTTTATGACCCTAGACCTTTCTATACACACAGAATTGGCTGACAGCCAAAAGTAAAGGGTAGGCAGTCACCAAATAAAAAGCTCCACAACCCTTCTTTTGTTCACTTTGTGTTAAATGAACAACTGCTTTCTAGGAAAGACAACAGCTAACGAAGGTCTTTTAACAGCTGTTATTACCACATTCAAATAGTCAGAGCTTTTGCCTGTGCAGCTGACAGTTGTGAGTTTGAACCATAAGTGGGATCAGATTTTTGGGGCTTAAAAACCCATTTTGTCTAACAGCAGTAAATGGGTACCTGATCCAGTTCTGGGAAGGTTAAAGGCATCGGAATGAGAGGGATGGGTTCCACCTTCCACAACAGAGTGCCCTAGACACAGTGAACCTCCGACAGTTCACTGTCCCTTCAGCAGATAGATTACGAGAACTTTTACTTTTTCCTCCCTCAAATTTCAATTCTACGGGAACTTTGATTTTTGTTAATAATTATTCTCAAATTCAAATTCTATTAAAAAGAAAATTGCACAATACACAAACCAAACTGAAGCTGTCAACAAGCTATGTAACATGAAAGAATTAAGAGTCTTTGCTAGTTATTTGACCAACTTATTCCATGATGACACGTAAAAGTGAAAAAATCATACTGGTTTTTATTTATACTGCAGTCTTAGAAACTTGTCTGGGATGGCCCAAATTCTATCTATTAAGTGTGTGAGTGTGTGTGTATGTGCGTGTGCGTGTGTGTGTGTGTGTGTGTGAGTGAGTGAGAGAGAGAGTATATGCGCATGTGTGTGTGTGTGTGTGTGTGTGTGTGTGTGTGTGTCTTCTGTATGTGTGTGTTTTGAGTTTGGAATCTGTGTGAGTGTGTGTGTGTGTGTGTGTGTAAGTATGTATACTTGCTTGCAGTGCTCTTTCTCTCTCTCTGCAAGACTGGAAAAGAGAGGAAGTCCATACTCCATTCACATCATCTGCTGGCACTGCAAGCTTTGACTTGGGTCAACTCCAAATCGTTTTTTTATCAGTTCAGAGGCACTGGGACGAAAACAAAGACAAAAACTTCTAATACTTTTCCATTTGAAAAGAGAAAAACTACACTGGAAACATATCATATAATTACATTACCTTTAAAATGACTGCGCGGCTATCACTCTGCTTTTCCCAAACAAACACGCTTCAGTTGTTGATAGTTCAGCTGAGATGGCGAAAATCGTCTGCTCCTCTTCTGCAGCTGGGAGCAAGGCTGTGACCTCGTTTGGTCACGAAGGACGCTTTCAGTTTCTGATGTAAAAGAACCACCAATTTTACTTCAGAATTGTAGGAGAGTTGTTCCGCAACGCAAAATAAAACGCATGAGCTGAAGTATGAGTCAGGAGTATCAAAGACTTCTCTAGAATGTCGCAGAAGAAAACGAACGACAAAGAAGGTAAGTAGTTGACTTGTTTACGGAAGTGACGTTGAGGTGAATAATGGAAAGCGTGCTTCTAAATATAGAAATACGGTCACCCCGTGACGATAACCTTGCTTTTAACAAAGGGACAGCAACAAAAGGCTGGTCAACAGAGGGGTGGGGGGGGGGGGGGGGGGTAGGAGTATGTGTGTGCACAGTCACGTATGTCATTTTATCATACGGCATATTTTATTATTCAAGATGTCCCCATGAGACAATTTTAGAAGAAAAAAAAAATCCTGCTCAGTATGATTGTCTTGCCCAAGTATGCGAGCACCAACGGGGAGGGAGGGAGTAAGGACTCGATCCACCGAGCACCTCGTGTGTGTGTGTGTGTGTGTGTGTGTGAAAACATAAATGCATGTGTGATATGACGGACAACCAGTTTTTCTGATTTCTCTGTTGTAAAATCTGTAAGTACATGCACACACACACACACACGCAGAAGACTTTTTCTTTCATTCAATTTCCCTGGTTTTTGCTGTTGATGTTGATGATGATGAAAATGATGATGTAAGTGATGACACACACACACACACACACACACACACACACAGCGGGGGGAGGGGGGGGGAGGAGGGCTTTAAAGATGAAGCTTGTATGAAAATACTTTTTTTCGACTTTAAAAAACATACGACAATACAAAACTATACAAAAATATTACCCGGAAAAATTAAAATGTGTGCACATGCCACGTACGCATGTTTGTGTGTGCGTGTGTGTGTATGTGTGCACACGCGCGCACACACAGTCCCGAATGTCATTTTAATATACAGGTTATTTTATTATTCCAAATGTCCCCATGACTTTTTAAAATTTAAATCCTGCTCAGTGTGATTGACTTGCCTGAGTATGTGAGTACCGACACTGACAGAACAGTCCTTAACACATAAAATGATATCCATCATAATGAATTTAATGGGGCAATATTCTAACCTGGGACCTTACTCTGTGGCAGAATTCTTGAGTAGTCTTTTGTTTATTTGAAGATAACAAGCAAGTAGGGTGGGGACTCCCATGAAGAGATAACTGCAAGTCCGTAACTCGGAGACACCAAATTGCCCAGCACAAATGTCAAATGCACTCACAGTTTTCTTCTTTTTTTTTTCTCACTTAACATCCAACATCGATATTTGATTAATCTGTCATTTTGCGGGAGGTTGCAAATTAGGGGTACAGTTTGATGAATGCAATGCTGAGAGGGGATGGGGTGAGGGAATAAATAAGTTAAAAACTCCGACTTGGTGACCTGCCAATTAGTGTCTGTTCAGTGGGCTCCAACGTGATACCGACTCCTACAGAGTCCCCTAACCTAGAATCCTAACTTACAAAAACCCTAAACAGTTTACCAGCGTAACTGAAGGAGTGTTCCTGCAGATGAGTTGGAGGAAGGAGGAATCTGAGATGAATGAATGTTATTTTGCAGTATTAGAGGAAGAATGCCAATTTGAACCCAAAGGCTCGGCCATCGCAGCCTCCTGTGTTCCAGGCAGGGATGGTTTGAGGGTAGAAGGTACTGTGTTCTGCAGGATGGGATGTCAAAACTGCTGCTTTTTTTTTTTCTGGAGTTCAGCCTGTTGCCCGATGGCCTTGGCAGGAAGTCTGAGTTTGTGGAGACGAGTTCAAGATGGCACTTGTGAAACATCCCCAGGTAGTCATTTTTTTGTCAGTCTTGCAGGATGTCTGTCCAACAAGCTAAGGATGGAATTAATGCAGGATGATGTCTCCATGTTTGTTCTGTGAATTCTGTGTTTGCACTTATACCAGGTGATATGGTGTTGTGAGCAACATTTGTTTGGAGTCATGGGCCTGTAATCATCTCATCATGGGAGCAAATTAATTTATTTTTTATTCATTTATTTATTGATTTTTTGTTGTTGTTATTTACTGTTTACTGTTCCCTATCGCATTTAAGAGAGTTAAGAGATAATATTGCTTATAGTTATAGGGCCATATCAGGGCTGTCACCACGCTGAGATCAACTCTCAAGTCGTACTATTAAAAAAAAGAAGACACACATCCAGTGTTCCATAGAACCCATTAAACACACCTGAAAACATACTGGAACTTTTGTTAAAATCTTTCTTCCGTAAAATCTTAGATCAGATGAAAAATGTTGATCTCTTCCAGAAATTCAAAGATTACATCGGATGGGATATCTCTGAACGAGGTTTTCATGGAATCTGCCGTGTTCGGCCTTTATTTCATTGTCATGAAATGCATTGTGGTGTGATCAAACTATATAAAGTAAAGCTATCCTGCCTCCAGCCCAGCCTTCATGGTAAGAATCTGCTTTAAGGTATGACCATACAGTATGTTCTGTCTCTAGCCCGGCATTTATGTGAAAGCAGAAGTAGAATCACTGGACTGTTAGACATATGGAACAAAGTACAATTAACACTTTGAAACTGGTCTTTATTGTCATGAAATGCTTTGTGGTGTGTCTAGACTGTATATCCTATCTCAAGCCTGGCCTTCATTGTGATGAAATGGTTGTGGCATGACTGGACTGCATGGTATAAAGCTATCTTATCTCAAGCCTGGCTTTCAATTTATAATAATAAACTGATTTGTCGCATGACCCCGACCACAAAGCTATCATGTTGGCAGTGCTCATCTTTGTGTTAAAGTTGCCATTGTGGATAAGGTGTTAGCACAGGAAGCTGGAGAATTTTGGGGTTTTGTATGGTGCAGATTATTTTCTGCCCCCACCCCCTCCCTCTAGTGTGTGAAGGCTTCAGTCTAGTTTGAATGGCCACTGCTAGTTCTGAGAGACGATAAATTGAGGTTCCTTGTACAGCATGGCTTTTTGCTTAACAGTCCACAGTTAGGCCATTTTTCAGGCAACATGTTATTGCAACATCCATGCACAGGGCCACAGACACACTCTCTCAGATCGAACAAAGAAAAACATGAGAAAAAAATCCCAATTTTATTGATAATGACATCTCATTTAACAATTTTAGATTGATCTCTGAAATAGTTCATGATTTGTACTCTTACTTAATAAACTTATTCATAATAACCAACAAAACCCCGAAACAACCTATGATAGACCACAACCTGCATTTGTCTTTTTTTTTTTTTTTTTTTTTTTTTGCTGTGAGAACTCACCCTTCTAAATCTTGTTAACCTCAGAAGAAGACATATTTATCACATAAATCAAAACAGTGTGTGTGCACTTTCTCTATTGCTCTACCCCCCTCCCCTCTCAAACCCATGCCTCCCCTTCACCTTCTTCCAAGCACTGATGGTGATCACTGAAACAGCCCTGTGGTCCAACAAGTTCATCCAATGCAGTGATAGTGACCACTGAAAACTGCCCCTTGACTGACATGGTAATCTCAATGCATACATTGATAGGACCACTTAAATAGCCCTGTGACTGATATGTTCACCAAATGCACACAGTGAGAGCAATCACTGAAAACAATGCTGTGACTGACATGCCCACCAAATGTACACAGTGCTTCAGCCAAACAGTCTCTGATCTCTGACAACTTCATCATCCAGAGAAGCGAAACTGTACAGGAACTTCATCACAACCAGATCAAAACAATCGCAATTCCGTATATAAATAAACACATAATTATGTACTCATTCTTTATCATTTCAGCCCAGCAGACCACAGGACTCTCCCAAGGCTATCACGGTTTAGGAAAAGAAATCTTGTCCTGTGAAAACTGACAACAGTAAACGAGATACATATTAATCGACAGCTTAACTAATCAACTGACATCCTTTTTATACAGATAATATTAGACTGGTGAAGGCGATAGGTATTCACCTTAATTTGTCACCCCTGTTTACAAAAATGATTTTTTTTTAAATGACGAAGAACATTTGAATGCAAGGGAAAAAAACATAAAATTATAAAAGGCCATTTGGGCCAGACTATACACTAGCGAGTGTCCACTCTGGACAGTGTATTTTTTTACTACTTAGACACCATAAAGGAGAAAAAGAGAGAGAGAGAGAGGGAGAGAAAAGAAAGTCAAAGAGAGTGAGTGACACGATAAAATCACATGCACAGAATTTCCAAAAGGAGGTGATGCATTTTATACTGAAAGAGCCCCTCGGCATCCCCATGGGGACCTCCAAGTACATATTTCTTTGAAAAAGACATACACCTACAATTTCTGTGAAAAATACACACATCTTCAATGTCTGTGAAAAATACATGCACCTTCAATTTCTGTGAAAAATAAATTCACTTGCAAGTTCTGTGATAAACACACTCTGTGGTTTATGTGAAATATACACACATCTACAGTTTCTGATGGTGTCTGCTTTCCCCATCTAAAAGCAGCTCGTTCTCCCCAGGTCAATATGTTTATAATCAAACACATCTAACAAGACCAGTAGCTTCTACCTAATAATCTGGCTATATTTCATTTCATTTTATTTTAGACTTAACTTAAAAAAGAAGAGAAACAAAAAACATTCATAATTGTATTAACCTATAGATACACAAAGTATACACTCTAACCACTATGGTTCTGTGAATATGATAAACATGCAATCAAATAATGTATTTTGTTTCAACATAAACATGTGTGCAAAGTACTGATTTTTTATGGATCCTCAGTCCAAAAAAGAACGCAACAAAACCAAACAGCAGCAAACAAATAAAACTAAGCAATACAGACATCTTAATGGCTGAAGACAGGCCATTATGTTATTCACTTATTGTCCTGAAAGTAAATCAATTCTTCACACAAACATACCTCCCTGAGATTCGCCAGAGCCAAGCCATGGATTATATATTATAGCAGCATATGTAGGCACAAAGACTTGTACCAACACATATTTGACATTACAGTAATCAATTCAAATCATGTAAAACACTACAGTGTATTAATCTTTTGTTGCCAAAACAAACAAGGCAGACAGACCTTAGGTTCAGCTTTCCAGTTTTCTACATCAACGCTCGATCTGAATTATCTTTAAAGACTTTAAGATGGAGTTGATAGTTATGAGAAGGACAATAACAGAGATTAGGATGGAGTTGATAACAATGAGAATGATGATAGTAGACTTTACAATTAAATTGACAGATGTGAGAATGATACCAGACTTAAGGATGGAGTTGAAGGCTATGACAGTGAACATAACAGGCTATAGGATGAAGCTTAAATAGCAATGAGAACAATGTAACTAACTTTAGGATGGAGTTGATAGCTGTGATAATCTTAACAAATTTCAGCATGAAATCGATACCAGACTTAAGGATGGAGTTGAAGGCAATGAGAGTGAACATGAAAGACTACAGGATGAAGCTTATAGTAATGAGAACAATGTAACTAACTTTAGGGTGGAGCTGATAGCTGTGATAATCTCAACAAATTTCAGCATGAAACTGATGAGAATGATGATAACAGAATTAAGGATGGAGTTGATAAGAATGATGAAAACAGAGTGTAGGATGGAAAAAAAGGAGTTGGTAGCTCCAGAAATGATGATGGCAGACTGTGGATGGAGGTGACAGCTGTTATATGATCAAAGCAGACACAGGTGAACTGTAGTGGAAAGAGTCGGCAAACTTGTCCTCGAAAACATGGATGTCATATACCTAAAAATTGATGCAAATGGAGTTCCACTTTTGCAAATCTATTTCGTAAAGTCAGTCTAAAGTAGTTCTGTATTGTTTAAAATGTTCACCTACCCCGTTTAATTAATAAGCCAGTATAACATTCTTTTTTTCAGGTATTCTCCAATACATTGTAAGTCTTGCCTGTCTTGGTCAGTGGGATGTTGCATAAATGGAGTTTTTTCAGTGGCACTCTTTGATTCAAGCTGACTGTACTTGAAGACTGTGTATAGGAATACACTTATATGTCAAACAACATATCACAGAAATATATATGTTTATCTTATGTCATGCCAACTCTCCATGATTTCAGAGAAACACAGGTGATATATCCAATATGAATGATACACAGATATGATGAACTCCAACCTACAGTCTAAGTTGTACTCTGATCCATACACAACAAGCATTATGGTGAACACCTGCCAACAATTTATGTAGAACACCGACCCATACTGGGCAAAGGCTACAGCCTGAATACAGCCTACAGTCTGTGTAGTACACTGCGCCATACATGGCAGGTGCTACATGGTGACGACAGCCTCCAATCTATATAGTACACTAACCTATACAAGGCCATCTCTACATGGTGAACACAAAAAATCTTTGTAGCACACTGACCCATATCAGGCAAGCAGTACATGGTGAACACAGTCTATGCAAAATCTTTGAATGAAATTTGGGGTATTTGTCAAAAACCTAATTAGATATCTGTCCATTTTCAGTAGATGTGCATCAAACATATTTTCAGTAGATGCGCATCAAATGGGCATAGTATATTTAACTGCACCATTTTAATTACACGTTTTATACGATGCTGGTCATGGAAGACCACAAGAGCAGTAATTGGATACAGCATCCAACTGAGTATGGACTGAGTGTGCTCCACATTGTTGGTTAAGGTACAAACTCGATCATTTGATGCATTCGATGCATTCTTTGATGAGTATGGGTTTGATATGATCAGCATCATCGAGACAGATAAACGTGGTAAGATTAAAGATACCCTTACCTAAATCAGACTGACAGTGCTAGAGCTATATTGTGTAAATTAAGAAACTGTGACAAACAGTGCCAAATCTATGGCCTGTTCTTGTGTTAATACATGTTGAAGACGACATCTTCTCCACACTCAGTCAAAGCCAAGTCTTCAGCCCGTTTAAAAAGGCAAGACATCCTCTCCACACTAGGGCAAACAGTGCTCTACAAACAGTGTAAGTCCATAGTGTGTTAAAAGAGACATCCACTTCCACACTCAAACAGTACCAAGTCTAGTCTGCTAAAGACACCCTCTCCACACGAAGACAGGCAGAGTCAAGTCTACAAGACATCCTCTCCATAAAATGCCAAAACTACGGTCTGTTAAACAAGGCAAGAGTCTTAAAGAAGACATCCTCTCCACACTCAGGCAGTGCCATGTCTACAGTCAGTTAAAGAAGACACCCTCTCCAGAATCAGACAGTGCTAAGTCTACAGTCTGCGAAAGAAGACACCCTCTTCATAATTAGACAGCGGAAAGTCTCCACTCTGTTAAAGAAGATACCTTCTCCTCACTCACAAAAAAAGTGTTACAGATTAATATTACTTGACACTCTTGTTAATTCATTGTCAGATTATACACATCACCCTCTTATTTTGGCTATGGGTATGAAATTAGCAAAAGCGATTTCCCACTCATGGGTGATGGTCATATTATCTGTACATATGACCAGTCCCTCACACATGATGTAACATATTCCAACAGTCCATACAAAGCTAGCATAGAGACTTTAAGGACTCCTTAAAGTAAAACATCTTTGTAACTTATAAATTTCACACAACCAACAAATGTTTTCTTCAACATAACAGATAAGTTACAGAGAGAACACACAATGTTGGCAAGCTAACGGCGGAAAAATTAATGGGGGCATCAATTCAACTGCCCCATACCCCACCCACTCCCCTGGCTTCTCCTATACCCTCTTCTCTACACATCTCAGCCCACAGAGTGCAAATGTTTTGCTTTTAAATTTCATGTTTTCTAGAGAAAGGGGCATACAAATATAAATTACACATAATTAAAAATGTACAATGAGCATGTAGAAATTTGCACAAGATAGGTATACACATACGTCCTCACCTATGCACCTACACACACACACAGAGAATTGTGTATAATCATTTGATCATACAACCAGGGCTGTATCCTGTTCAGGGGGGATTATTCAGCGATTGTCATCACAATCATCAACTCTTCCTACCTCTTTGAAACGCAAAGCACAAAACAAGACTGATAATACTGCTCTTCTTAATATCACATACACCCACGCTTCCAGTTACACGCACGCACGCACACACACACACACAAATACAGAAGCCAAAGCACAACACCTATTGCACATATTGAGGAAGCAATGCAATGCACTGAATATCATCAAAGAGGGCCCAAGCCCATCACAGCACAGCTTTACTCCCCACACTCTTCCTGACACGAAGATCATGAGTGGACACATATCCTGACCTTTCCTCTTGTCCTCAACACGATTCCCCTTTCTCTCTTACCTGACATCATCATTTCTGGACACAATCACCTACAGGTTCCATTTGTCAATAACTCTAACCTCAACAGATCTAATCTCTGCCTTTTGTGCTGTACAGAAACTGGCATTAATTCCTTCAAACCTAAATTTATATATACATGTCACTTCCGGTGACAAATCAACACCTCAGCAGTATAAAACAAAACTAATAACTGAATAAGCAGTTGAAAGAACACTTTCACAACCTGAATACATTGTGCATTTCACTTACTGAGCCTCACTCTGAAAGCAACGAAGGATCCTTTTATACTTCCGTGATTAGTAAATTTATGGCTATTTGGCATGCGACAGGACAGTTGTGAATGAGTGGAGGGGGTAGAGGGAAGGGGGAGGGGGGGGGATCGATTTCTTAACAATTTTTGCACATTTTTATCCATTACTCATTGTAGGGTCAGTTGAGGAGCAACTTTTTTCCTTTTGGCAAGCCCTTCCTGTGGCGTCAAAAATAGGGAGGACACACTCTTCCCTCTCCTTCATGTAGTCCTGCAGTTTCCCCTAGGCTTGTGAATATGGCTTTATGTGCTTAGGTGTGCATGTTTTGTTATTGTGTCCACTGCCATGCTTATGTTGCCCTCACTCCCTTTGCTGTACTTGAGTGTAGCTACAACCTGGCTCTGGACTGTAGTTCTGTCAAGGCCATCTTTGGCTGTGTATATCTGGAATGTGGGAATTGACTGAGTGTGCACTGGCCTGAAGACCTTCTATGCTTCTGCTAACCCCACATTATGTTTGTATTCCCTGATTAGATCTCCTTGCTGATTGGGGACCAAACCTGGCCGCCATCCTGTCTTAGTGTCATCCCGGACAGGCTCTCCAGCATTTGGACATCTTTCATGGAAACAGCAGTACACCCACAGCATAGAGGGCCAATATTGCATTGAGCCTCACCAAACATTTTGTAGTCTGTATGAAGGAGCATAGAGGGCCAATGGTGTTTTGAGTTTCACTGAACCTCCTGTTGTTTTTATGAAGAAGCATAGAAGGCCAATGGTTCTCTGAGCATCATGTAACCTCACTGGAACTCCTGTAGTCTGTATGGAGGAGGATAAAGGATTCACGGCATTCTGACACTCAATTTGCTTCCTGTAATCTGTATGAAGGAGGTGAAAAGACCAAAGATGCTTTGAACCTCACTGAACTTCTTATGGTTATTACTGAACCTCACTGAACTTCTTATGGTTATTATTATTATTATTATGACTACTTATATAGCGCCTATCCTCAGCAAGAGACCAAGCTCTAAGCGCTTTACAATCCACACTCGTTTACACAGCAGGCTGCCTACCTGGGTAGTGCCAACTGAAGAGCTGCCAGCTGGCGCTTCATTCAATTGTTTCCTGTGTCATCCAGTCAATATTGTTCAATATCGTTCTCTCAATTTCCTTACTTCCCTCATTCTTTCCATTTGTCAGGTGGGGTGCATGCTATGTATAACGTGTCATCCATACTAACAGCCAAACTGGCCTTCTCTTCCGAAAGTTGATGATGGATTTTACGTGTGTGTGCAAGAAGTATGAAAAAGAATAAAAGGTCAATGGTGTTGTGAACCTCACAGAAATTCTTGAGGTCTGAATGAAGGAGGGTAAAGGACACTAATGGTGCTCAGAGCCTCACTGAACCTCCTGTGGTTTGTATGAAGGAGAGCAAAGTACACCAATGGTGCTCGGAGCCTAACTGAACCCTCTGTGGTCGGTATGAAGGAGGGCAAAGGACACCAATGGTGTTCTAAGCCTCACTGAACCTCCTGCGGTCTGTATGAAGGAGGGCAAAGTACACCAATGGTGCTCTGAGCCTAACTGAACCCTCTGTGGTCGGTATGAAGGAGGGCAAAGGACACCAATGGTGTTCTGACCTGAATGAACCTCCTGTGGTCCGTATGAAGGAGGGCAAAGGACACCAATGGTGCTCTGAACCTCCTGTGGTCTGTACGAAGGATGGCAAAGGACACCAATCGGCAATGGTGCTATCAGCCTCACTGAAGCTCCTGTGGTATATATGAAGAAAGTGAAAGGACCAAAATGGTGCCCTAAGCCTAGCTGAACCTTCTGTGGTCTGTATGAAGGAAGATATAAAGGACCAGTGGTGCTCTGAGCCTCACTGAACCTGATCACTGGGCAGAATAGAGAGGGATCACTCTATAGAGGTTGACAATGGTATCACAGCCTGAGAGAAATGATCCGTCACAGAATGTTGGTGTTTTTAAAGAGGGAGTTACACTGAGGTTCAACTGTATTTCAGTGTGGTGCATTGCGTGCATTAACTGCCCATGTACTTGATCAACAGCCCCCACAACCGGTTCATAATTTCCAAGGACTCTTCTGTTTTGTGTTCCTTGATCCACTGTTTGATCAATTCTGGCCAGTCCTCACCAACACTGTCTACAAGCTATGTCCACACAGCATAACACAGTTCTGTCCATACCGGTCTGCTGCACTACATGCCATAGAAATGCTTCTGGTACACCACTGTACCACAGCTAGGTCCACATACAGCCCAGTGTCGCCTACCTCACAGCATATCAGGGAAGTGGTACACCACTGTCTCACAGCTAGGTCCACGCACAGTCCAGGATCGCCTGCCTCATGACAAGCCAGCGAAGTGGGTACACCTCTGTCTCGCAGCTACTGAGCTAGGTCCACACACAATCCAGCATCGCCTACCTCAAAGCATACCAGAGAAGTGGTACACCACTGTCTCACAGCTAGGTCCACACACATCCCAGCATTGCCTGCTTCACAGCGTACCAGGGAAGCGGGCATGCTACTGTCTCACAGCTAGGTCCACATTCAACCCAGTCTGCCTCACAGCATGGCAAGGAAGTGGTACACTATTATCTCACAGCCAGTCCACACACAGCCCAGTCTCCCCCACAGCATGCCAGGGAAGTGTTACACCACTGTCTCACAGCTAGGTCCACGTACAGCCCAGCATCGCCTGCTTCACAGCATGCCAGTGAAGTGTTACACCACTGTCTCACAGCTAGGTCCACGTACAGCCCAGCATCGCCTGCCTCAGAACATGCCAGAGAAGTGGTACACTATTATCTCAGAGCCAGTCCACACAAAGCCCAGTGTGTCTCACAGCATGCCAGAGAAGTGCTCCTGGTACAAGGTGGGGTAACACTTCTGGAACTGTTTCAGCCGTTGCCTTTTCTCCTTCAAAGTCATCTTGGTGTCATCCAGGATGCTGTTCACCATGGCAACCAGTCCCTCCTGAGTACAGTCCCTTGCCTGGCGGGCGTATTCGGCTTTGGACACTCGTTGACAGAAAGCCGAACCTGAAACATCCACTGCACCATGTGTCATGTATGCTGTGGTATAATACCATGTGTTATGTTACCATAGCGTTACAACATCAAAGCACATATGTCACCATGCTGTAGTACAAGTGTTACCACACCGTGGTATATGTATCACTACACATTAGTACTTGTGTCACACCTTAGTATATGTATCAATACATCAGAGTACATGCGCCACCATACCATAGTACATGTCACCACACCATAGTACATGTGTCAAAACACTATAGTAACTGTGTCAACATACCATAGTACAATATGCATCACCACACCATACGGCATAGTACAAAATATGTCCTTCCATCGTACGCTTACCTCTGTGGAGAGTCATTGGGGCACAACACTAAGAACAGTTTATCAGGTACCTACAGTTCTGTTGGTAGTGTGCCTAGGCTTGGGTCTCTGCAGTTTTCTTCCACGTCCACTCTATAATGTTGTCAGACCTTTGTTTTTTCTGTCTTCCCCTTCTCCCTTCCACTAGGACTGTGTTAGCAAGGCCATTGAATCTTGTTACAAGGCCGTACTAACATAGTTTTCTTTTCATGACTGATGTCAAAACATCTTCTTATGGTCCTGTGTGCCACCTGATGGTGTGACGCACTTGTTGATTAGTGATATGATCAGTGTATCTGATCTCCATGGCCTGTATTCTTTTTTTGCAAATCTGCTGTATGGTGCCATGTCCCGCATGTCAAAAGATGGAACATACCAGTGCACACAGGAACCTGATCTTGTGTTTCATGGAGACGTTCCGTACAGGTGTTAATCTGGACATTGCTGTGGTTGTCTTTGCCGCCCTGGAGTGGATTTTTGTTCTGGATCTACAGGTGTTAATCTGGATATTGCTGTAGTTGTCTTTGCCGCCCTGGAGTGGAGTTTTGTTTTGGATCCCTCACTGCTGATGATGGATACAAGGTAAGTGAATCACTGAACAGACTTTAACTTCTGACTGTGGACAGTGTTGTGGTTAGCCATCAACTTAGCCTTCTCAGCGCTGATTGCTATGCCATATCCTGTTAACGTTTCATTCAGTTGTTCGACAAGCTTGGCGAGTTCTGGTTCACTGCCTGAAAGGCCACTGGTATTGTCTGCAAATCAAAGGTCTGTGAATACAGCGTGATGGTTCTTCCTCCAACACTGAGTGCACTGACATGATCTTCAAGTGCATCAGAATATGCTGAAAAAGTGAGTGAGACAGAAGACAGCTCTGACAAACTCCAACTGAAGTATGGAACCATTCTTCAAAAGCACCTGTACAAGCGCTGCTGTAGTCGTTTTGGAGTACAGTTGCTACATGGTGATAAGCTTCTGCCTGATATTAAATTTCTTCATTATGGCCTATAGTACCTACTGCCAGACTCTCTTAAATGCTTTCTTGAAGTCTGTGAAGACGTGGTAGAATCCCACCTGGCACTGGAGGTGTTTTTCGCAAAGAGTGTGTCAACTGAAAAATATGTTTGATGTTACTTCTATCTTTGTAGAATCCAGCCTGATCTTCAGCAATGATGGTATCTGCTTATACTCGCAAGCTATTCAGAATGGTTTTGAGCATTATTTTGCTTGTGTTTTGATCAAGTGTGCCAGATTTTGTTGCAGATGGCTGTTAGGAGGATATTAACAAGATGATGGTAAAACTCATCAATAATTTCCTTTCTGGAAAATTTCCCTGTATTTAGAAATACGAATCACAAACTAATGTATATTCAAGACAAACAAAAGAGAAAACATGATTTTCTCAAAATATCTAGGCGCTGAGAGCACCTCAACAAAATTTTGCCAAACTGCACAATCTTGCCGATCCAAAGTTTTCAAAATTTTCTGATCCAGATTTCCAGTTTAATCTAGAAGATTTGCACCCCCGAATGTGTTAATACACCGTATTACAATACATGTATTTTGTCAGACCATTGTACAACCACACCATAGTACAACACATGTCATAACATCTAGTGTAGCACGTGTCATCATATCAGAGTACAAGAAGTCACCACACAATACTACAATATGTCACCATGCCAAAGCACAGCATGTCATGCCATGCCATGTAACAGCACGTGTCTGCATGTCTTAGTACAACATGTGCTACCACATCATAGTACATGTGTCACCACATCTTGCCAAACGAACAGGAGTGCCAGTGTGGAGCAGTCCCTAACCCTGAAATTCTATTCTGATCGTTTAAGCTTTTTTTCGTTTTCTTTTGCTGGTGTTTCCTCTTTTGTGCTCTTTCCCAGCCTGGCATCACCCCTCCTTCCTTCTACCCATTAACATCCCGGTGTGTCCTGTGGCAGTTCAACCACCAACAGTTGACACCAAGTCACCATGAGACAACCTACCAGAGAAGACTCGACTCTACTGCTGAGTCATTTTGGAGGTGTTCAATGGTGCTTGTTCTGATCCAACATACCTAGGAAACCACCTGCTAGCCCCCCCTACTAATGATGATAACTACTTAGTCATGGGGTGTGTATCCCCATTGGAAAGCACCACCACATCTGTCCAATGACGGTCTCCATGAACTTGCCTATATGGACGACCTTGAAATGTGGCATAGTTGAAGAAAGGAATCAAAATTGAGATCACCCAGGGACCTGTTGACCTCACCTAAGTTTGGAAAGTTGTGGCCGGTCTTGAGGTGGTAGAGTTTCAGGGACACTCGCTCCCTGAGGCTGGAGGGCAGGGTGAAGATCTTCCCCAGATGCTGCATCATGAACTGCACCAAGATGGAGCCCAGGTTGGGCGCCAACAGCTTGTGCTGGAAGATGGCGTCTGAGAACATGCGCAGGGCCACCACTTCGTTCGAATCCTGAAACACAACTCCATCTTCTGCAGAGTGTACTCCCATCATTTTCACTACCTATCATTCAGTCTTCAGCAGAGTGTGATATATTACTGTCATCAATTACCACCTAGTCTTCTGAATGTGACATATTGTCCACAGATATCCACTCCATTTTCTGTACAGTCTGACCAGTCAGCGTCATTAGCTATCCTCCACTCCATCTTCTGTACAGTGTGACATATATCATGGTCACCAGCTCTCCACTCAATCTTTTGCACAATGTGATATATTGTTGTCAACAACTGTCCACTCCATCTTTTGCAGTATGATAGAGAATTGTCACCGACTATTCATTCCATCTTATGCATAGTGTGAAAGATCATTGTCACCAACTATTCACTCAATCTTATGCACAGCGTGATATGTTATTGTCACCAGCTGTTCACTCCGTCTTATGCACAGTATGATATATTATCACTGTCACCAGCTATTCACTCCATCATTTGCACAGTGTGATATATTTAGTGTCACCAGCTCTCCACTCCATCTTATGCACAGTGTGATACATCATTGTCACCAGCTATCTGCTTCATCTTCTGCACAGAGCAATATATCATTGTCACCAGCTATAAACTCCATCTTGGAATCTTGGCACACAGCTTACTTATTGGTCAAAAATACACAAAAATGCAGTAGATGTTGACCTTTAAAACAGGTCAATACTGGCGACTCAATGAAAAGCACTTGAAAGACACTCTGTGTCACCTGAGATCATGCGCAGTGACTATGTGCCCTGAGTAGAGTCATCACACATTGTCTGCAATGTGAAGATGGTAAAATCAAACCTAGCACCTACATGTCATAGTACCTCAAATGACATGAGGCTGAAACGAACAATATGTGGAAAGATAGAGTGCTATCATGCAGGTGACTTGGCAGAATTTGACCAAAGCACAATACCCTGGTCCTTCCTTCACAGAACGCCTTTCCTTCAAACACAACAATAAAGCCTAGCCAGCCAGTCAAAATATTCCACAATACCAACAGTCCATTAGATACCATAGATGATGTCTTTCATGGAGATGGGTGGGTACACAGTGAGTTATGAACCAACAAAAGACATAAAAAAACAACACAGTGAGTTACAAACCAACAAAACAGACATCAAATTATCACTACCAACATATGTGAAATTGATGAAGTGAAAAAATGAAACCCTAACATGTATCTAGGAAATAATGAGAAAAGAAAAGTGAACCTTAGAACAGCAATTTTAAGATGACGGATAAACACAGTAAATATAGATAGGATCTGAAAAAAAAGATTTTTGAGAGACAGACAGACAGACATACCATAGGGTCCAGAACCAGAGCAGTATCCACAGAGACAGCTGTCATGAAGGTCAGCAGTCGATGTAGTTCTTCTCTGACAGCTACAGGCAGTAGCACCATATCCAACCTCAGTGCTTTCACGGCCTGTTTCTCCTGGTTCTGCAACAACACAACACAAAACTAACTTTGTGATATGTTACACACAATGCTTTCACTACCTGGACTGACTTCATGGAAAGTCAGATGCATCAAATAAGATAAGACGTAACATGTGTTTCATCAAAATAAGACATCACAAATAGTGACATTATTATTTGCTGATTACATATTTTTGGAAGTAGTTTGTGCCAAGACTGAGCCTATTCGCCAAGGACAGAAAACAAACCAAAGCTGGAACCAGGTCATCAGCAACACACATGCCCTTTTTAACCAGGACAATGAAAATCACAATGGACAGCCCTTCCCTGTGTCTCCTCTCACCGTCCCTCCAACCCCATCTTTTCATCAATAACACTGACAGTCACCATGGACAAGCCTTCCCCTGTCTCTGCTCACCATTCCTCCAACCCTCTCTTTTTATCCAGAACACCAACTGTCACCCCCCCACTCCCAAACCTCTCTACATCTTCCCATCCCTTCGACCGTACCCCTCCACCACCCCAAACTATCACCCCACCCCCATCCATCCTTTATCCTCCAGTGGTTCAAATTTTTAAAAAAAGCACATTCCTTTTTTCTATTGTTATTCATCTGTATGTGGAAAATCCTCAAACCCTCAACATCCATAGTGCATGATTGCCCAGAAGAAAAGCCCCTTGAGTCTAGGCCCCCCACCTGCAGGATCAAGTTGAGGATGGCCATATGCAGGTCGAAGAAGCGGCCGGGGAGAATAGTCTCGTTCACACTGCTGTAGTGCTTACGCAGGATGTCAAAGGCCTGACGCTTTGTGTTGCTGTCACGACCCAGAAAACTGTGCTCCGCCAACAAAGATGATCCTAGAATTGGGAAAATAAACCCAACAATTCAACATTAGTTTACTCCTTTTGGGGGGTATGGAGAACAGTAGTAATACATTAACAAGAAATAAAAATTTTAAAAATCGAACATAAAAAATGTTTGACATACCCACCATGGAAAAGTCCATATGCCAAGAGTATTTTGTCAAACAATGTCAAAGTGAATCAAGTTATACATACATTAATAAAAACTGAGTGTAATTTTCTTTACAGTTAGAACTCAACAAAAATTTAACCCAGTTCCATCAAGGGCAACTTCTTTTAAGTTCAGCCTCTGAGCTGAGAACCCTAAGAGCTTGTCAGGCCCATGATGTGAGCCCTTTCAAGAATGCTGGCTATTTCAGATTCTCGTCATTAACTTTTTATTCTCTTTCATGATTTGCTTTGTAATGTATGAAATGATGCAAATCTTGTAACTACAGAACCAAAATAAAAGCAATACCATTTCTTGAAAGTGAAAATTTTCCAATGAAAGTGATGTTGTCCTGTCAACAATTACCATGTTGCATGTTAACTCCTATTTAAGTGGATATGCATTTATGTGCACGGGAACTATAAACCCAGATACACATTATGCAAATTATGTCAATTTCACACAAAAATGCAGAAAAGTCAATCGTCGCTTCAGTCATACCCATCTGCAGCGCTTTACTCTAACCTGGACATTTGTTTCTGTAGTTCAGAGCATCTGACTGACACTTTCTTTTTTTTAAGTCCTGGAAATTTCTCTTGTTCTGACAAAGTAAAAAGTGTGCTTCTCTGTCTGGGACTTACAAACGTAATCTAATTGTGTCTCTGGTGAAGTATGGGTTGAGGAGCAATTTTACATTAGATTCAATGAATAAAGTAGGTCACAAAAAATGCTAGGTTGCAAAAATATGAAGTACAGTCTGCACATTATTTCACCTTCACAGACTACAGGATTGAAACAAAACAATAACTGAATAAAACAAAAATGTTTAAAAAAATGAAAAGAATATAACTATACTTTACTGACACATATGAATTTACTCGATAGCAACATTGTGATTGCACTGAAATGAGTCTGTCAGTGATACTGCCATTTTACCACGTGCGTGTGTGTGTGCTCGTACGTGTGCGTGTGTGCATTCATTTTAACAGACACCACAATTAATAAAATACAGACTCTAGAATCGTACACTCAGTGCAAGCGCTGGCACTAGCTATGAAGTCATCAGAGCAGAAATTATGAAGTCATCAGAACACTCACCCTTACATGAACACTGAATGCAGGCAATGGCACAAGCAACGAAGTTATCATAACACTCACCCTTAAGCAGACACTCGATGCAGCCAATGGCACTAATCAAAAAGTCATCAAAACACTCACCCATAAGTAGACACTCAATGCACATGATGGATCCCATAATAAAGTCATCAGTACACTCATATTTAGCCAGACACTCAATGCATACAAAATGTCTAATTATGACACTCAATGCAGGCAATAGCAGTAATCATGGGTGAAACCAAGAAAATATGAAAAGCAGGAAGGCAGAGGGTCCATGGGGCTGCTTTAGGCCTCCTGGCAAGGTCAAGGGGCAGAGCCCCCGACGCTGACAGGTTTCTGCACCTTTGACAGATATAATCTAGGGTTTGGAGGCAGCTCACTCCATTTCAATTTGACAATCTACAAGACCACCACTGTTACAAACTGACAATGTTAGAGAACAGAACAGAATGGAGTTTACTGAATACAGCCTGCTGTGGCACAAGATGCCGGGGCTGGACAAGTTAGTTCTTGTAAATATATTTTGTGTTTACCTGTAGCAAAACTTAAGAAAACAGTCAATTTTCATAAAAGAAACAGTTTGTGTTCACCAGAATTTTGTGCACCAACTCAACCTGTAGTAAGCTTTGTGAGAAAGATAAAAAGTCTATTATTTTTCATGTTGGTGGAGGAAGGGGACACAAAGCTGACTTAAATGCAAGTATTTAATACATTTATGAAGAGTTTCACTATTACACATCATTGAAAACAACATCAACTGGCTTAAATTTCAAAATTGAAAATAAGTACAACCCCAACCATCAAATCTTTCCCCAAACCCTCTGCACAGAGTGAGAGAGAGTAAAAGCGAGAGAGTGAGAATGTTTGGGGTCTGCACATCTCCGACATTTGCTTTTCTTTTATATGCCATTACCCAGATGTGATGACTTTGGTTGATCCAGATACACATAACGACAGTACAACATCTGCTATTATGGTCTTTAGACACCATGCACCGAAAGCATCACCTTACCCATCAACCATCGTCATCAGGGTCTCTAATTTCCACCCATTCCCTTAAGCTGATCAGAACCATGGTGACAATAGCGAAAGTATCCTCATCCAGCTGGATGAACTACATCCGCATCACGATTGTTTGCTGAATCAGTGTTCACATACCAAATAAAGATGGAGCCGAAGGACATCTGGTTTGGCAAAAACATTGATCAGTGCATGGACAGTGTTAAGGAATTTTTACTTAAATGTTAAAAAGAAAAAAAATGGGCCCAAACATATGCTAATTTCTGGATCTCCTCAAAAGTAGCAAAGTCAAATTCTGGTTTGTGGCGGTTCCAGACGTGTGGTTTCATACAAGATTATTATGAAGTCATCAGATAACTCACCCTGAGACAGACATTCAGTGCAGATGATGGCATTAATTAAAAAGTCATCAGAACACTCACCTTTAGGTGGACACTGAATGTGGGCAATGGCACTAATCAAAAAGCCATGAGAAAACTTACTTTTATGCAGACACTCAATGAAGTTGATGATACTAATTACAGCGTCATCAGGACACTCATCTTTAAGAAGACTCACAATGCAAGTAATGGTAAAAATCATCAAAAAATCATCAGAACACTCACCTTTAGGCAGACACTCAATGCAAGCGATGGCACTCTGAATCACACTTTCCTCCTCTTCCCCCTGAAGTCCCACTTGATCCAGCTGGAGCAGACTCTGAGTGACGGGGCGGTGCCAGTTCTTGGCCACAATGTTGGAGATGATCAGGTTGTGGTGCTGTTGCTGTCGTTTGGTTGGCTTGTCCTGGGCCAACACTCCATCCAGGAAGGTCAGATCTATCAAGGTCGTCAGCTGGGCCAAAGCTACCTCTCGCCATGTCTCTTCAATCACTGAGACAGGAAAGAAAGTGAACACTGGACTCGGAGGTCAGAAAGACAACATAGGAATAAACATGGTTAGTTTCATGTGTGAAAATCAGGGACTTGACCAAGTAATGAACTATAAACAGTACAGCTTCTTAACATGATGCTAACTATAATGATAAAACTCTAAGACAGGTTATTCCAATCATTTCCATGGTAGAGAATTTGCAAAAAGAAAACATGGAATGGGGTCAGGGGCCAGGGGCCTTCCTGTCTCAGAGGCTCTACCCCCAGAAGCTAAGTAAAAAAAAGGAAAAAAGCAGAACAAATCAAAACCAACCAAACCAAATCAAAACCCTGACCTATTTGAGCACTTTGAAAACCTTTCACCATTTTAGAAAGGCTGGGGGGCTTTTTAAAGGGAGATAAAAGCATTCCCACAAAGCCAGGCCCCCTTGTGTCTTACCATCTTTAGAAAGGCCGGGGTCTTTTCACAGGGCTCACACTCTGGCAGTGAGGCTGAACTGGAACTGCTGGAGGTCAGGGAGGTCACGCTCTTGGTATCAGCTTCTCGGTCACAGACAACTTGATTGTGGGCGGCCATCATCTCCAAGGGTAAACTGCAACTGGTAGCATACATCAGACAGGCATCACAGGACACTCTATACATTGTCATTGACATTACTACCCGACTGATTTTAAGAGACAGAAGTGAAACAGCACATTGTAAGTAACAACCTCAAACAAAAGTTACTCACAAGCCAAGCCAAAAACATTATTAAACACACCAGTTAAGATGAAAAGTAACCCTTCCTTAACACACAACATGAAGCGGAGTGAATTTTCCACAAACATGTTTTCTTCACATATCACTGAAAACACAAGACATACATGAAATACAAAAAACACATCAGAATACTCCCTGTATGGCCCTCAGCAACAGAATGGCAATACTGTACAATTATAAGAGGACTTTATAAAAGAAGCAAACATCCATGTATGGATTAATGAAGCTCATCACCAGTGCTGTCACACTCCTTAACTTACAACCCCTTGCTTTTGGCTAGACTGTACACAACATAAATTGAATCAACAGGAACTGTCATGAGTTACTTCTGATTGAAAAGATCAAGATTACTTCTCCCCCCCCCCCCCCTCTCCCTTTCAACCCCCCTCCCCCCACCCTGTTCCATCTCTATCCCCCTCTCTTGCTGTCTCTTTCTGAATTGTCCCCACTCTTCCATTATACACTGCCATGTTCCTGCTAACGGCTGTACCAGGAGTGTCCTTTTCTGCATTAGTTATGTCTGTTGTTTGTAATATTTTCCTTGCCTCATTCATGTTTGGTGTTTTAAACAAGCAATGTTTTGCACCTTATTTTGCATATTAATCTGTACTTTGGCTTGTTTTCAGTAACGATGCAGTCTGTTTCAGTCTCAGCTTGTTCCTACCGTTTGGTCTCTGAGGTCAAGGCAACATCGCTGTCTTCACAGATGGAATCATCGTCGGAGTCTTCGGTGGGCGGCAGGTTCTCCACCTCCTGACTGGCTGCAGGGAAGCAATACAACTTGCCTCCACTGTCCTCAAAGGTGTGCTTACTGAGGTCCACCTGCCTTGAACCCACTGGTTCAAAGGCTTTGCGGGACATCAACAGTTGACACACCTGTCACATCATACAGTGTTAACAAGGTGTTAAAGACTGTCACTGCCAGGATATCAACAGTGACACACCTGTTACACCACACACTGGGCTTTAACATTGTACTCAAGACACTTATGACATCAATAACTGATACAGCTGTGACACTATGACTACATACAGCGTTAACTGAGACACCTGTCACACCACACAATGTTAACTGACACAGCTGTCAAGCCATACAGTGTGTGTGTGGCTTTTTTTTTTTAAGGAACTGGTAGAATGCTTCCAAACTGAAAGCAAACCAAGTTCAACAATCTAGCAGGAAATTCTGACCAAGTAGGCCTGATTTTGCACTGCACAATGCAACTGTTAGAATGATGACAGACTGATTTTCTTCAATGGAGACCATTTCTTCTATGCCCGCTTGTTTGCTTATTGTTTTGAAACAGAAACGTTGTCATATTAAATCACACTTGAATGAAGACTTCAGTAGCAAAGCGATAAATACAGTGGCAATGTAGATCAAGCAACTCAGGTGAATGTGAGCCACTGATATGGACTATGATCAGACAGTATCAACTGAAGGCTACTCTACATCGAAAGGTAATTATGCCTGTAGAGTGGCTATATGGTAAACACAACAATGAACTGTGGTGACTGGTGACAGCGACACATTAAAATAGCCACGTGACAAATATCACAATAAACTATGATGACCAGCCATAGCAATATACTGAAGCAGCTACATGATGAACATCTCAATACTGTTGTGACTTATGGTACTGGTAGTAACAGATTTAAACAGCTGTATGACAATCATCACACAGTAAACTGCGACAGCCAATAAACTGTGGTGATAATGATATGGGATAAAATGTTAGAAACTAAGAAAGTGATAATAGTATACACACTAAGGAAAGTTAGGATTAGGGTTCGCCATTGCAGCTAAAAATGTCATTTGGCTCTGAATTCTGCATGCATTCTGTCATTCAAACCTAGCACAGTTTCAAATGTCAAAACTAGTATAAAAGGACTTAAGCATTTCAGCACGGAACTGAACAAAGTGTGCTGACCTTGACAGCTTTCTCCCTGGAAAGATCAGCAGAAAAGGTCTCCCTGTCACTGAGCAGGTAGTGCAGGATGACATCCACAGCATCAGTGCCCGTGAAACAGTTGTCATAGTAACGCATCTTGTGACGCCGCCTCTTCAGCTCCACCTTGCTCTTCATGTGCTGGATCATTTGGTTCCAGATCTGGGTAGCTCTGAAGGGACCTGTTGGGACACCACACCATATGACTGCCATTGACATGCAAAGTAAGGGAGACCACCAGTCACCAGAACTGCAGGTGTCCATGTTCCCTGTGATGACTGATGTCATCTGTACTGCCTGAAAGTTTATGTCTGGACATGTATGTACAGAATAATCTTTACTATAAATTATGAGGATTTTCAGAGAACACAGATCTTAAGAGATTCCCAAAGATGATTCAGTTATTGTACCCGGCAACAGTTACCATCCAGAATCAAAGAACTAGTGTACAACCAAAAATTATAAGAAAAAGCTAAAGTTGAAATAATTCAAATGTCATGTAAGCTTGTTCTATCACAATCTCAGCAGTCCACTGAGACTACAAATATGTATCAGATTGTCACATTGCTGCCCACTAAATGAAATACTGTTCTGCTGAATCATTTTGGTGATATTCAGTGGTATTTGTTCTGCTCAAAACTCAGTGAGGTGTAGTCACACAGTCCTTAAAGTTACAAACGTCATTCCTAGTCCCCACACAGACTTCAGAGACTTCAAACAGAAGATCATGCAACCAGTGAACAAGCCACTAGGACCAAGGACAGAAGAGTAAGGCTGTGGCAACACTATCACCTTTGAGTTGAACTGGACAGTGAGCTGCACCATATGAAAATGAACACAGAAAAAAAAATGAGGTGGTCATACTATGAGCTGTAAAAAAAGTGTTTACAAACAAGTGACTATTAGCAATGTTCAGCTTGACTTTCACATATTCAGTAATTGCTGCTCAATACTTGAGCATCGGAATTTTGACATGTTTTCTAAGGGGGGGGGGGGGGGGGGGGGGGGGGGGGGGGGGCCTCCTCCATTGACACATCTGGCAATCAAAGTAAATTATCCACAAAACAGATGTTTTTGACTACTGAACACGAAGACCACACACACATATACACACAAACACGCGCACACACACATCCAGTGATCCACACACAATCATAATTTCTGTGTTAACGTGTGTGTATTGTCCATGTATACAGTAAAACTTAATGCACATCATGAAAGCTTACATAATTACATGCAAAGACAGGCAGAAAAATGGAAAGTTCAGGAGGCACTGGGTGTGGCAAAGGGAAAGATCAGGTAAATCACAGGACACACACTAACCAACAGAAATGAAGTGGTGGTCAAAGGGTAAAAGGAAATACAACAAAAAAGATATGGTCATAGAGGAACTGAAGAAAGAAAAGGATGCCAAGTGAAATCAGAAGGCAGTCCAACAAGGCCAGCATGGGCAGACTACATGACAAAATGCACAACAAAGAAGTCTAAGCAGGAATGATGGGTCCCAAAACACTGCCCTGCGAATACCACTAGTAACCCATGTACTCACTGATTTTGTATCTTTTATACTAATGTACCAGGGCTCGAAATGTCAATGACAAGAAAATCTTGCAGACAAGTAGAAATTCTCTCTCCACTTGTCCATTGAGCAACTAATTTTTGATGTGTCATCGACTGAATGGGTCAGCTTCTCTGCAGACTGATTGCGCTTTCCTTTTCACTTCATGCCATCACTACCACCACTCCTTAGCCCCTCTGCCTTCCATGTTTTGCTCATAACAGGATCCGAGCAGAGCGATATTTTGCTGCTCAAGGCAAGACGTGTTCTGTAAAATTTATGTGTCATCAGCATTCAAGCACTGCGCCTGGTCAGTGTGGAAATGACAGATCAACTCCCGTCTTTTTGTTCTCAGCTATATGCCAGTAGGGACTGGATTTATTTTGGAACATGTAAATGGTAAAGAGTGGAGACAGGGAACAGAGAAAGAGAGCAAGACAGAGATTTATTGTTTTTGTTTCTCATACACATTTACACACAATGGGACCCCCCCCCCCCCCCCCCACCCCCCCCACACACACCTTTTAGTTTTATACCCTGATGAACGAAATTTTCTTTTTAATCTTATTTTTCTTTTGGAGACCTTAATCACACATGCCATGGTTATCTAATTATGTCTGCTGAGTTCTCAGTGCACTACCGGCTGTTACTTGCATTAATGATTTCTTTTTTCTTTTTTTTTTGTGGCATCGGTTCTCGGATCAATGGAGCACCTAAGGTGGTGATTTTTTTTTTCTCTCTCTCTTTTTTTTTTTTTTTTTTAAATACTTATTTCTTTTTTCTTCCCCAAGGCCAAAATCCACCTCTTCATTTTTTGGTGCTTCACAATGTCCTCTTCATCTGCAAAAAAAAACAAAAAGCGGAAAAAAACAAAAACAATTTCCACTACTAGGTTTTTTTCTCTTTTTTTTTTCTTCTTTTCTTTCCCAGCCAATCTCTTACACACCATGCATAGCCTGTACATTCTCTTACAAATGGACATATTTTTGCTGATTTTAGTGTTTTGGCAATTGATACAAAGTGTCTGGGTTTGTTAATGTACTAATGTGTGGTGTACTGGCACACTCACTCTGATAATGTGTTGCATTATACGGAAACGGAACCAACATAGATGAAACAAAGGACTCAATTATTTTTAGTTTTTCATTTTGTTTTACACATACACCCGCACACCACATCTCGCCGCCCCCCCCCCCCCCCCCCTCTCAAATATGCTAACAATGGTAGTTACCTGTTAATTAAATACACGACACGATACCAAAGCAAAAACAATGCGTAAGCAACCAGTTCTGTATATACACTTGCCTGAAAGGATGTCGTTGGTCCCTATTGCCCGTCTCCCTCTCCTTCCCCCTACCCAAGCGCATGAGCGCTCTTCACAACACACCACCACCACCACCATCCACTCACCCCAACACCCATCCACCCCCACCCCCTCCCCCCACATCCACCCATACCCCCACAAGAAAAGACAGAGAGAGAGAGAGAGAGAGAGAGAGAGAGAGAGAAGAGAGAGAGAGAACGAGAGAGATAGAGAAAAGGAAGAAAAAAGAGAGAGAGAGAGAAGACAGCAGACAGACAGACAGACAGACCGTTTGGCAGACAAACAGGCAGACAGACGGACAGAGACGGCATCTTTTAAATGAATTTAAGGATTTATGTTGTTACATGTCGTCTCACCAGTTGTCTCTTCCCCGATAAGGTCAATCTTATAGAGAAAAGAAATCATGCATGAACCCCCTCATATTCCACATTCCCCACGTGCAACAGTCTTACACATATACGAAAACGAAAGAGTGCAAGAAAGTACAGAGGAGTGGAGAACGAAAAGGCATATTTACCTTGGGACACTTTCTTTATGAAAGAAACGTCACCAAGACTGTGTTGTATGTGCGCGTGCGCATATATATGTGTGTGTACCTGCAAGTGTGTGTGTTACAGTGCATGTGCGCGCACGCAAAATGCACAAATACGTAACTAAGTGTATGTCTCTCTCTCTCTCCCTCCCCCCCCCTCCCTCCCTCTCTGTGCGTGCGTGCGTGCGTAAGAGTGAATGCATGTATGAGATCTCTTTATATTTTCCTCAGTTGCAACTGATTTTCGAATATGACTGAAATTGGCAGTCTAGATTCCGGGGTTTTTTTTAATAAATTTATACTTAATACACATCTTTGCAGTAATCACAACATGGTTTATTTTCAGTAGTATATGTCTGTCAATATTTTCTTGTCTAAGAATTCCAAAGAGCACAGTTTCTTCAGAAAACACAATTCTTGTGTTGTATACAGCTAATATGTATTGACTGACAAATTTCCAAAACGAATTAACCTTATGACAATGAAAAAAGAAATGTTCAATGTAATCAATTTCATCATTGCAATATGAACAATTTCGATTATCCCTGACTTTCATTTTGCATAGCATTATATTAGTCGGGTATATATTTTGTAAAATTTTCCATTGTAAAACTCTCAGTCTGGATTCTTTTGTGCACAAGCGGGGTATCTTCTATACATTTTCATTTAACTCCAGTCCATATTTATTAGTTATTATTTATTATTATGTGCAGCCCGTTTTTGGTCTAATAAATAATAAGCATTAATGATTTCTTTACTTAGGAAGGACAAGTAGAAGTTTGGGGGGACAAGCAGATTTTCTTACCAACTTGTCTGCAGGACAACAAAAAATTACCAGGGAATTTCTAACCCTGTGTACAGGGTTCTACTGGATAGGAAATCTTCAGTCGAGACAAGAAGTTCGCTCTGAATCCTGAATAATGAAAATGATAATAATTATAATAATAATATCAGCTGGATAAGGCACAAACAGTGTGTGTACCATGTTGTTTTCTTTTGAACATGATGGTTTGCAAAGTATTCTATAGTCAGCAGAAGAGCAAAGAGTATTGGATGGAATGTAAGTTTTAATAGCTCAGAATAAATACAGTGGGGATTTCCTTTTTTTTTTTTCAAGTTGGCTTGACTTCTCTTGCATCCAGCTTTTGGGTATTTTGCCCTCTCTGTTTTATCAAATCTTCTTCTTCTTCTTCCATAGAGCAACCACATTCAACTTCCTGATTCTTATGTCGCTATATTGAAAGGGGGCCCACCAGTCAGCGTTCAGTGTTTAAAACAAAACAAAAAAAATTCCCATTAGCCTACATGCATTGCCAGTCTTGCTGCCACCAAGACACACCATCCAGTCCTCAATGGGGTCTCCTCTCACGAGATCCCTCCACAAACATAGCCAGTCTTGCTGCCACCAAGACACACCACTCAAGACTTTTGCCTTGTGAAGTCCCCTCTCACAGGATCCACTCTTCATTTGAGATCTTGCTTTTTTCTTTTTCTTTCCTTTTCGGTTCTTCCCCTTCCCTTCCCTTTTTTCCCCCCTTTTCTTTTCTACTAAAGATTTTCTCCGCCATTTCATCTTCCCCCCCCCCCCCCCCCCCCCATCTACTTATGAATCAAAACCACAGACTCGGCATTTACGATGCACTATGACAGCTGGTCCCATTCCCAAATGTGTGTGGCAGGAACGAGAAATACCTGTGTCTGTTGGCACCCTGGGACGAAAAATTACATTTTTATGGGAAATATAAGTCAGTCTTATAAAACTAAAAGCCTAGCAGTAGCATAATGTTATCTGGACCAGCAGACTGTAATGTGCAGACTGTAATAATATGCACAGAAACATTAAGTATCATTAACAAATAATTTATATTCTTGCAAGTTTACTTCCCTTTGGTCTTGTCTGGATCTGGATCAGTACGTTGCTAAAACATCCATTTACTAGCATAGATGCGACGGTGGGGGGTGCGCAGCATGATGATATTATCGGCTTCTGGCTTTTGCCAGAGCTGACTTGAAGCTCTGTCGACTGACTTTTGGTGGACGATGTTATCGTCGAGGTGGTTCCACTCAGTTATTGTCTTTGGGAAGTATGAGTTACGGTACTGATCGGTGTGTTTCAGGAACTCAGTAGCACCTATCACTGTTTTGTATGTAGTTCTCCACTGGGTTTTGTGTCAGGTACGTACTGTTGTCTCTGGTGGAGCGGATGCATCATCGTGATTTCTGAGGTGTGATGAAGTCACTTGGGGTGATCGCTGGCACCAGACCCTCAACCACCTTGTAAAAGAATCCTAGACGTACTTGAAGCCACCGTTCTTGGAGTGTAGTGAGCTCATGTTTTCTCAGCAGACCCGTTATGGAGCCTGGCGTGGTGGAGCGGTAGTCCTTTGCTATGAAGCGCACTGCATTTCTTTGTACGCGCTCCAGTATGTTGATCTCTTGCTGCATGTGCAGGTCCCAAATGATTGCTGCATACTCCAGGACAGGGCGTACGAGTGCGAGGTAGGCATTTCTTCGGCAGGAGGTAGGGCTGTGCCTGAGATTCCGCCGGAGAAATCCTAATGTGCTATTGGCCTTCTTTGTGATGGAGGTGATGTGTTGAGACCACTTGAGGTTGGCGGCGAATTGGATGCTGAGGTATGGGTTATGAGGGACTTGCTGCAGGATGGTATTATTTAGGGAGTAGAAGCAGGAGGTGGTAGAGGATTGTGCAATGCTCATGATGTAACATTTTGAGGCACTGAACCGCATGCCCCATTTGTCTGCCCATGACTCTAGTGACTTGAGGTCCTCTTGTAGAGTGTGGTGGTCATTAAAGTCGTTGATCTCGCTGTAAATGAGGCAGTCATCTGCGAACAGGCGTACTTGGGATTTGACTGCCTCTGGGAGGTCATTTATGTGGCACAGGAATAGGAGGGGGCCGAGCACGGTGCCTTGTGGCACTCCTGAGTCGACAGTTGTGGCGTTGGATATAGTGCCCTCTACCACCACTTGCATGGTTCGCTCTGTTAGGAAGCAGGTAAGCCAGGTGTGGAGCGTGCCGCTGATGCCATAACTGGTCAACTTATGGAGGAGACGGTCGTGGGGCACTGTATCAAAAGCTTTTGAGAAGTCCAAAATAGCCATATCCACTTGCTTCCCGTTGTCAAAGGACATCAGGAGATCGTTGGTAGTGGTGAGCAATTTGGTCTCGGTGGAAAAGCCTGAACGGAAGCCGTGGTTGAGATTTGTGAGTATTTTTTGTTGTTCTAGGTGGGACATATTGTCTTGGTGTCTTCATGTGTAGTTGATAGGGCCACACTGTGTACGGTATGGTAGCTTTTATTAAGGCCCACTTCGCCTGATTTCTAGCCCAAGCATGTGCATTGTAGTTTTCTTTTTAATTGTTCACATACATATTTATTTTATAATTAAAAGGCTCTGCGTTTAGCTCTGTCTTGTCCACTAATCCAGCATCAAATAAAAATCTGGACATGCATACCAAATCTAAACACCTGAAGCGGCTGAAGTAATGGCATGGCTTACCAAGCTTAGTTTTTGACTCACGTAGAGGCATTGTTGTTTCTAAATTCAACGAGTTGGACTCTGGAGCCTGAACACTATCACTCTCCAGTGAGGCCATGTTGATAGTGTTTGAAACTCGCTCTCTGTTTGCCATCCCACAATGCATCAAATGTGTTCACTGAAATGTACTGTTCAAAGATGTAACAAAATAGGAATAAATGGCCTCACAGAATTTAAATACAATTTTGCTTGTTATTTTGCTTTAAAAGAATATGCATTAAAATTTAGCAACCAAAATACGTTTTAAGTTAATAAATATGAAAAAATAGCACAACAGACTGACCAGTGAATGCATTCTTAAACAGGTCAAAAGTACAGATAACCTAATTCATGGGAAAAACGGGTTATCGACCTTTGTGGGAGGTCCTTGTTGATCAGCTGTGCAACTTAAGGGATGAAATGGCAGACAGCACAGTTGAAACACATTGAGTTGACCGTGACATGAGGCAAGGGCAGATATTGTTTTGTGACAGAATATAGGCGAAGATGACTTCTCATACTGACACTGCACCTCTTGTTCCCACAGATGATAGGCACACAACAAGGGAGTGTGTTGAGAATCGTGCATTGTCAAGAACTGATGATCCAAACGACTCTCAGCAATATGCAGCCAATGTTTCAGGAAAGGACAGCCAACAAACACTGTCCGATCACTCCATGGACTTGGATACGGCCGGTATGAAGGCTTTGAATGCAGCCAGAGGCAGACATGACAGGGATGTGGGGGAGGAAGACGAAAGGGGAGAGGTGTTCACCATCAACAGCATGGGACGCACAGGTACACTGAACCGTGAGTTTTCCATGCTGTTGGAGAGTGGGCGCAACACACCCTGGCAGCACTACTGTGGGGAAGTCATGGGGGAATTCGCCAGTGTGCCGTCCATGGAGGGATACACTCAGTTCATCGGCCTTGGTGAGTAGTGCAGCAGTTAAGGCATGGAGACAGGGCAAACTCTGCAAATAGCAGTGGAAGCATGCCTTTTGGCACATACACACTTTTGACCCTCATCTACAATGTTATGATGATCTCTTATAATCAATTTCCAAACTTTGGTATTAACACTGTCACAAGTTTCAAGCAAACTGTAACAAACACAATGCTTGAAAGCAAAACTGCAGAGACAGAGAGACACAGTGAATCCCCTCTCCACAGAGAGAGAGAGAGAGAGATAGAGAGAAATACACAGTGACCAAGTGTGTGTGTGTGTGTGTACTTTTTGACACTTCCTTCTTCATCATCTGCCTTTCTCAAATGCATGAATGTGCACAAATTCACACAAATTTTATCTGTCTTAATGTCTGATGTATTACTTAACCTGTGCTTAACCTGTAACAGAAAAGAGCTGACAGTCTGATTCAGTAATAGATGCTGGCATACAAGAGATGTGAGTATGTGTGTGTATACATAAGCATGCCTGTGAGTAACTCATTCATAAATTTTGACTTGATGACCTTAATGTGCAAAGCAGAGTTGATTTCAGCTGCCTTTTGTCTTCAGATGAGACAGCACTGATTCAGGCAGTTGTCTTCATCGAGGATGCTTACAAGGTTTGAATAATATCATAGTTAATTTAGCACTGCCTTTGGCAGTTGGCGTAGTAGCAGCAATAGTAGTAGTATTTATTGCTGGTAGCAACTGTAGTCGTTATAGAGGTAATAATGGTAGTATTAGTGGTAGAGGTAGAAGCAGAAGTGAAAAACATTCAAATTCAAGATTAATTGTAAAATATGAATTTAAGAAAAAAAATGCCCGTGAAATACATCTACAAGTTATTCATGGCTTCTGTGTCTCTGCCTTATGCACATGAAATACATATCTACAAGTTATTCATGGCTTCTGTGTCTCTGCCTTATATACATGCACACAGATGTGCACACATACATGTTCACACACACATGCACTGCAGACTCACATATATGCATGCATGCACAAGCATCAATGCATACAAACATGCACTTTATGCTTGTATGACTGCACTAATGTACACACACACCTGAATGCATGCTTACACACACGCACGCACGCATGTGCGCGCGCACATACACACACACACATACACATACACATACACACACACACACACACACACACACACACACACACACACACACAGATCTATGGTAGTGGAACAGGCCATGTTAGTTAGGTGTCCACAGTCTGACCAATCCATTGGTTAATGCCTGTCAGACATCTGTTAAGTCATGACACTTACTGTCATTCATGAAAGCCCCTTCCCAGATGTTTTCTTCCATGTTATATCTAGCTGTAGCCCCGCTCTGTGGTATGACTTTGAAGATGTGGTGTAACATTTGACCAGTCCTCACATGTGTACCGTATTTAGCTGTAACCCCTGAGCTCGGTGGTATCACGGGTTGGAAGATGTGGTGTAACATTGGCTAGTCCATACACATGTGTCCAGCTGTAACCCCTGCACTTGGTGGTATTATGACTTGGAAGATGTGGTATTATGTGGACTAGTCCACACACAAAGTAGTGTATCAAGGTGACAATGTATTGTATGTAGCTAGTGTAACCCCTGGACTCTGCAATATCGTGACTTGGAAGGAGTGATGTAAGGTTGACTAGTCCACACATACTGTGATGTATCTAGCTGTAACCCGTGCACTCTGTTGTAACATGACTTGAAACATGTGGTGTAATGTTGACTGGTCAGAGATACAATGTAACCCCTGTACTCTGTGGTAACATGACTTGAAACATATGGTGCAGCGTAGACTAGTCCACACACAATATATTGTATCTGGCTGTTACCCTGCACCATTGGTATTAATACATGGAATATGTGGTGTAACATTGACTTGTTCAAACACAGTGTATTGTATTTAGCTGTGATCATGGCACAAACATTTTACAGCAGATTCCATGAAAACCTTGTTCAGAGATGTTCTGCCTGACATGATCTTTGAGTTCTTGAAAGAGATTAACATCTTTCATCGGATCTGAGATTTTACAGTGAAAAGATTTTTAACAAAATTTCGGGTGGGTTTTTAGAAGATGTATTTCAAAGAATTGTGTGAGTGAATGATTTGTGAGTTGATTTTAATGTGGTGACAGCCCTGATATGGTCCTTTGCGGTTGGCTGGACTATAATCAGCAACATTACCTTACCTTACCTTGGCACTGTGAGGCTTCATGACTTGGAAAATGTGTAACAAAGACTAGTCCACACACAATGCACCTCTTAGATGAAACTGAAAATCACTCACTCTCTGTCTCACTTAACCCCACTCCATACCTCCACCTTCACAGGTTCACTAGTCAGTTGGCGGTCAGTACAGAACAGATTCCAGTTCACTGGTCAGTTTGATGGTCAACACAGGTGCTCTTTCTTGTTCAGAGTTTTTCCTGATTGTGGACAATATCATTTCATTTTGTTAGATTGAGATATTTTCACCGTAGATGGGTACAGTCTAGCTGACAGGATTGGATGGTGTGTGTGTGCATTGTAATTTTAAAATTTATGTATGTATTATAATTCAGTTTTGTTATTTTAATGGTGTGGTGCATTGGTACATGCATGCATTTGTGCATGCGTGTGTGTGTGTGGTGATATCCTGGCCTCATTTCTCCCCCATTTCTGAACACAGCATGCGTGTGTATTTATGTTGCAGTATCGTTCCATTAACCACAAAGTGGATGAAGACTGTCTACGTCTCTATCGCCACTATCACTCTACCTGTGTTTATGTGTCAGTGGATTTTTTTGGACTTTGGTGATGTATTCAGTGTGTGTGTGTGTGTGTGTGTGTGTGTGTGTGTGTGTGTGTGTGTGTGTGTGTGTGTTTATGTGTAGATCTGTGCGTGTGTGTATGTATGTGTGTGCACATGTGTGTGTGTTGAAAGTGGCATTATGTGAATATGTGCATATTCATGTGACTGCGTAGGTGCATGTTCATGGCTGTGTGTTTATATGTTTTCATGCATTATGTAGTGCACGTACGTTCCGCATGAGGAGCGAAGGTTGGGTGTGAGGGATGAATGGGTGAGGATGTGCAAGCGTATGCATTTCATTTTTCCTGTCTGTTTCTCATGATCTTTCTCAGGGTTCGATGGGTCATCATCTTTACTCTCCACATCCTGGCATTTTTTGAGAGTCCATCATCACTAACATGGACCTCTGACATGCGTTACCGGGGTGACCAGATAGAGAGTCCTTGCTGGGTGATGGAGGGGATAGAACTGCTGTGTCTCCTGTTGCTTCTGCTGGACAATTGCATCAGAGTGAGTGGTTTCCCTTACTGCTGTGTCTGATCAGGGACTGTAGTAGGACGGACAAGCAGATTCCACTGTGCATCCGATCTGTTCAGGACAGCCTTTGACTGGCTCTTGTTGGGGAAATTTGCTTCCAGTTCTCAAAAACTTTGCCAGAGAAACTGAAAACTGCTCTTGCTTAATTTCAACACACCTGGCCGGTCTTGCCATGCAAGTGTTGGCTGCACAACTCAGAAAGTGACAAAGAAAGAATAAAGTATCAAAGACAGAAAGAAATGATGAATGAATGAATATATTAATACGGAAGATGATTTGTCTACTAAAGAAGTCTCAGTTGTTCTAAAGGTAATATTTATGGCCATTTGGAATAGACTGTTTATTCTAGGCAATTGGAACACAGCTTCGCATGATAACGTCTGCTACCACAACCATAGCATGTTCTGTGAAGGGAAAAACACACCACACACACACACACACACACACACACACACACACACACACACACACACACATATCAATTCAGCTAATCCTATGATCAGTCCTTTCAACATCTGAAGAAAAGGCACATTTGTTGAAAATGCACTGATCTTTTTTTTTGCCAGTGTGTGTTTTAAAAATGTTGCTTTACACATTGTTTCTGTATGTGTGTGTGTGTGTGTGTGTGTGTCTGTCTGTCTGTCTGTCTGTCTGTCTGTATGTGTGTGTTTGTGTGTGTGTGTGTGTGTGTGTGTTTTGTTAAGCAATTTTTTTAGCAACACATCGACTTTGTTGAATGCAGCTGTAGGTGTTGTGCTTCAGGCCTATCTGATGGGCAAGTACTATTTCTGGCGTCACAAGTGGGATGTTGGCGCTGTGATCCTCCTGCTCTTTTCCCTGGTGGACTGGGCTGTGTCTGCCTGTCTGGGGTGTACTGAGGTTGGTTCCCTGTCTGGTCATCAGTCTGGCTGTCACAGAAGTGTTTCTTTCTTAATGCCATTGGTTTTCTTTCTGTGTGTGTGTGTGTGTGTGTGTGTGTGTGTGTGTGTGTGTGTGTGTGTGTGTGTGTGCCTGCCTGCCTGTCTGCCTGCCTGCTTCCCTACCTGCTTCCCTACCAGCTTCCCTGCCTACCTCCCTGCCTGCCTGTCTGCCTGCCTGTGTCTCTGTCTATCTGTGTCATGATTGTTTAAACTATGGATTATTTTATTCTGTGGCTGAGACCAGGAACCGCAAAATTCTTTCTAAAACAGCCAGTCATCTTGACATGGAGGTGACCTTTGGTCAAGGTGACCAGATGAATTAACTTTTGTCGGACAGTGGCATGTCATGGGTTGTGGCCTGAGAGACTGCAGGTTCAAATCCCATAAAAAATGTACTAATTGGTGAGATTTGTTGACTCCTGCGGGTTGCACACAGAATTGCTTAGTCTGATAGGACTCGGACAGAAACACAGCAATCACACAGCTGAGTTTCATCCAAGTGATGGATGTATCTCTGAAGGTCTTGGTCAAATTCTGACAACTGCAGATGTCTGTATCTCCTGGGCCTGGTTGACATCAGAATACATCATAACATGAACACAGAATAACATTATGTCACATAGTTTCAGACCTTCCCCGAAGATGGAGTATGGCTGCCTTAATGGCGGGATGAAAAACGGTCATACACACTGTCTATACAGGCAGTGTCCGCAGGAGTATCAGCCTGAGTACGCAGAAAGAAAGAAAGAAAGAAAAGAAAGAAAAGTTTCAGACCAGTATGGAATTTCTTTACTTCATCTTCATCATCCTCATTTGATCATTGAAAAAAAAAATTTTGTAGCCCTTCCTATCTGACTGTGATGATATCTATAGGTTTGGTTCTTACTCCTCATCCCTGCTTGTGGGGAGTCTGTTGTACTGATCTACATGTATGGCTAGCTCTGAGTTCAGTTAAGGGCCCAGCAGTCACAAAGATCTAATGGTATTTCTTTGCATTATCTGTGTTCTTTGAATGCTTCAACAATGCTTCGTACATGTATCACTTCAAGAGATACCTGTAGGGTGTGCATTTTTTCTCTCTTTCTTTTCTTTTCTTTTTTTTTTTTTGTTTGTTTGTTTGTTTGTTTGTTAATTTCAAACCCTTTTGGTGCAGTAGATGTTCATCAGTGACAATATAGCTTGACACTGTTAGCAGACAGCTGTAGGTGCCAGTTGACAACAGAAGCATGAGAGTGATTGAACTTTTGTTAATCTTCATTGTTAAAAAAACAGAAAAGCTGTATTTTCAATTATTGGTCAGAGGTCATTTCTGGCATATTGTGAAAGTCATTGTATGTCTATTTTAGGGGTCAGAATGCTTGTTTCTGAAGGAATTTTTGGTGTTTTAGACGTGATAAGTCTGATTTGACTGGTCTTGTGAAATACATTGTTCCAGCAAATGGGCGTATTAATTTTTTTCTTTTTTTAATCAAGTCAAACAGCTATTAGGTTAATGATTGTCTGATGTATAGTACTCATAACACCTTTTTGGCTCGTTTCTTTATGTTTATTATGATCTTTTAATGTATTGGAAATATCTCAAGTTTCATCAGTATTAAAGCTTTTCTAGGTTAGTACGAAACAAAGTCTCAGCAGCTGTGATAACTGTTCAGTGCAATGTACTGGCAATGGGAAATCTGTGCTGAAAGGATTAGTCTACCAATGTCCATGGATAATGGCTAATATTGGAGAAATATGAACTGTTAAAGTTTGTTCTGTAAATCTCAGTTATTGTTATTAATGCTGTTTATTATTTAGATCCTCCTCATGTCCCATGTCTAAGGTTATTTTTTTTAATACATAGGGCCAGAATGAAGTTCACATTTTGTTTAAACTTACAGCCGCCTCTTTGGTACACTCTGATGAGCAAACATGATGACGAGTGCGGGCAAAGTGTGATCAGCAGGTCAACATTTGTGGTGGCATTTCTCCCGGTGTGTGCAGTAAGGGAGGGCATTCCTCATGGTGTGTGCAGACAGGGGACAGAACTGGTTCATAATCGTGGCACTGCTCATTTCACTGGTGAGGCGAACATAGCTGTGATGTTGTGCAGAAATGGAAACTGATCCTTGCCATTCACACCCAAAAATGGAAACTGATCCTTGCCATTCACACCCAGAAATGGAAACTGATCCTTGCCATTCACACCCAAAAATGGAAACTGATCCTTGCCATTCACACCCAGAAATGGAAACTGATCCTTGCCATTCACACCCAGAAATGGAAACTGATCCTTGCCATTCACACCCAGAAATGGAGACTGATCCTTGCCATTCACACCCAGAAATGGAAACTGATCCTTGCCGTTCACACCCATGCTGGCATTGTCACAGGTGGTGAGAGTGAGACGAATGGTGCGGCCATTCTTCATATTGCAGAATTCTTCCCTAATGAAAAAGACAGTCAACTGCCTGTGTAGAACCCTGCCTGAAGTGTTCAGGTCAGTGGTCATAACTTCTGTGTGTGTGTGTGTGTGTGTGTGTGCGTGTGTGTGTGTGTGTGTGTGAAGTGTTCAGGTCAGTGGTCATAACCCCTGTGTGTGAGTATGTGTGTGTGTGCGCGCGCGTGTGTGTGTGTGTGTGTGTGTGTGTGTGTGTGTGTGTGTGTGTGTGTGTGTGTGTGAAGTGTTCAGGTCTGTGGTGACAGGGTTCAGCTCAGTGTGTTCTATCAACATGTGAGGTGTTCCTGTCTTTCCGTGGTCAGCACTTGCTCAGTCACTAGATAGAAAGTCCAAATAGCTCAGATTGTCTTTGTGTGTCAGAATCAAAGCAATGCTGGTTGTCATCAAATTCACCATTTGATTACCTGTGAAGTTATCATGGTGCAGACTATGATAGACAGCTTAGTTCTTGGTTTAAAAGAAAAATCCATAACACTAAACATTGACACATTGTTGATAACACACACACACACACACACACACACACACACACACACACACACACACACACACACACACAAACACACACACACACACACACACACGCATGCATGCGTGCGCACACACACACACACACACACACACACACACACACACACACACACACACACACACACACACACACACGAGCGCGCACACACATACACAAATGGGCATGCTGTGCGCAGACACACACAGACACAGACACACACTGAGACAAACACACACACACGCACGCACTCATCCACGCACGCACGCATGCACGCACGCACGCACGCACGCACGCACGCACGCACACACGCACGCACACACACACACACACACACACACACACACATGATGTGTTCTTGTCTTCAATGTAATATTCTGTCAACAAATAATGTGTTTTCTGTTGTCAGTGTAATATTGTATTCTATCAACAGGTTAAGTATTTTCTGTCTTCAGTGAAATTTGGTATTCTATCAACCGGTGATGTGTTTACTGTCTTCAGTGTCATATTGTGTTTAATCAACAGGTGATGTGTTTTCTTCTTCAGTGTGCTGTTGATGCTGGGAATGCATCTGTACATTTTCACCTTGTTTGCTATGTTGATGTTTCCCACCCCACAGGTAAGAGGGTGATATTATCACCGTTTGCTGTTACTCATGTTTTATATTGTCACCTGTTTGCTGTTATTCATGATTTACTTTGTCACATGTTCACTGTTACTCATGTTTTAATCATCATAAATTCAATAATTTGGACAGTATTTGATTATCAACATGTAAGATATCTTGAACATATATGCTGCAGCTAAAGGTGTGTGATGCTGTTATTTCGGGTCTGTTTAGGGCATAAGTTACGCCTAAAGACCACCCACAATCCATAAAATACCATGTTTAAAAGGCAAAGGAACACCAGCTGAACAAGTATAAAGAGAGAAGAACATCCAAATGCTTAGTTTGGTTCCAGCGTTAATGTCTACATTCTGTGGGAAGAGGATATACAATTTTTTTAATTTTTTTTTTTTTTTAATTATGTTTGATCTCTATAGTTGGAGACTGCCTGGGGCTGGACTGGAGTGTGCTGGTCAGAATGCAGAATGGTCACACCCTGGAGATTTAAGTGTTTGCATGAACCTTTGAATTTGTTTCTTTGGAAGTCTCCTTCTTTATTTTCTTTTTTAACAAATAGTCTTCCATGATGCTTCCCGTAACACAACGATTCCTAGTTCAGCAGTCACATGCACACATTCCCTTTCAGGTATTTTTTCACAAGTTTTATGGTAGATCATCAATTCCTGGAGCTGAGCTATGTATTGTTTCTTTTAAAACTCTTTAAAAGAAATTAAACTTATGTCATGATTCTGTCCATTTGAACATGCATTACATGCCAAAAACCTTCAACAGCTTTATGGTGAACTTAACACAGGCATCTACATTGAAAACAACACTTTGGGCTGGTACAACCATCTTGATAAGTTTTTACCTGTGGGTGGACAGCCCTGCCTCTTTATACTTAGATGGGGCTGTCATCTTTGGTAGTTTCAGCCCAGTATTTTATACTTCCTATAGGCCGCAATGCTCTTCCAAAATGTGTTACTCTCTGGTGAATTTTGGAATGCAAAAACCAGAAACAACAACAACAACAAAAACAAAAACAAAAAAAACCCCATGTCCTCACAGAAGAATAGAGATACTTTGATGGAACCTTAATGGTGGGAGTGTCAGAGAGATAGTGATGTGTGGTTCTAGAAAGAATATTTAAGTAAAGACTCAGTGTTTGTGTGTGCTTTGCACATGACATTCAAACTGGCGTGTGTGATGTGTTTAGGACAGTGACCGCAAGCGAGCCAATCACAGCCGACCTCATAGGTCAGCAACAGATAATGTCAACGACAGTCAGGTCACCGAGGTCCCCATTGTAAGTCAGCAGTGTGGGGCTAGGTTTCAGGCAATATAACAATTGGTATAGGGTTTGTGTGTGTGTGCGTGAGTGTGTGTGTGTTGTGTGTGTGTGAGTGCGAGTGTGTATGCAAGTGTGTGTTTGTGTAGGGCCAGGAGGAGACAGGAAAGGTGGGGGTGGGGGTGGGTATTACCTATGTCTTGATGGACATGTGGGTTGTTTTATGCCCATGTACTTTTTTTTTCCTCACTATGACTGTGACATGTCATACAGATGGTCTCTTGCCATGAGTGTACTTTGCTGTACAGATAGTGTACTGTGGTGGCTGGACTGTGTTGTACAGAGTTCTGCTGCAACTGAATGTACTGTATTGTGCAGATAGTGTCTTATGGTGAATGTACTTTGTTGTACAGATAGTCTTATATGTTGTACAGATAGTCTTATAGTGACTGTACTTGTACAGACAGTGTCTTATTATGAACCTACTGTGTTGTACAGAAAGTATATTCTTTGACTGACTGAGCAAAGTTGAATAGATAGTGTCTTACTGTGACTGTACTTTATTCTACAGATAGTGTCTTATATTGATTGTACTGTATTCTACAGATAGTGTCTTATATTGATTGTACTGTTGTTATACAGATAGTGTCTTATATTAATTTACTGTGTTATACAGATAGTGTCTTCCTTTGACTGACAGAAGTGCATTGTGCAAGTAGTGTCTTGTTGGAACTATATTTTGCTGTACATATAGTGTTATTGTATTGTGTTGTACAGAAAGTGTCTTACTATGACTGTGCTGTGTTATTCAGTGTCTTGCTGTAATTGCACTGTGTTGTACAGGTAGTGTCTTGCTTGCTGTGACTGCATTGTGTTGTACAGATTTATAAGTATAATATTACTGTGACTGTACTGTAGTGTGTAGACACCAGCATATTGTGACTGCACTGGGTCATACAAAGAAGTGGCATGTTGTGGCTGTTCTGTGTAGCACAGATGTACATGTATAACCTTATTGTGACTGTACTGTGGTGTAATGATAGTATCGTGCATGCTGTAACTGCACTGTGCTGTTCAGACAGTGCCAGACACAGAGGGCAACCAGTACTTCTCCTCCATGCTGGATTCCTTCATGAGTCTGCTGGTTCTTCTCACCACTGCCAACAACCCGGACGGTGTGTGGGCGTGTCACTGTCACCTCACTTCCCTGTCTTGCCACTCTCTCGTCACTGGCCTAGCACTGTTACGTCACAGTTTGTCAACGTCTTGCATCCAGTGTACTGCTGCCTTGTCTCCATCGTGTCGATGTTCTTTATAATCAAATTTCTGTTTTGTCACTGGCTGTTCAGTTGTCATAGTTCTGTCACAACACGGTCCAGTAATGTTATATCAATATCTAGTCAAGCAGGTGTCTGGTCTTGGTCATGTCACTGTGTTGCCATTGTCTTGTCAGTATTGTGCCTCTGTCTCATGTATGTTTTGTCAGTGTCACTGGTGTTGTCGCTGATTTGTCAGATCAAAGAGCATTTTCCCACCAACTCTGCCTGCTGGCGATGTCAGCCAACAACAGGTCAGTGCTCATCACCCGTTCATTATCCTTGTGTGGTGTGCATGTGTATGACACTGTTGATAACACTCTTCAGGAAATCCCAATTATTTGAGTCTGAATAGGAAACATTGGGAAGTCAGATCACACACGTCTGTTGAGAAAGCTGATAGTTACTATAATCAATGTTGGCACAGTGTGTTTGTTGGTTACCTTTTGAGACATGATGATCTGTTTTGTTCTGTGTGCAGTGACCATGCCTGCCTACAGTCGTAGCCGCCTGTTTTCCATTTTCTTCATGCTCTTCCTGATCATTGGTTAGTATTACTGTTAGCAGTGTGGAACGGTCATATCAGCTATTGGTGGTTTTTTGTTTGTGCTTGTTGTTGTTTCTTTAAATCTTGCCATGCAACTTTTTTTCTAAGAATTGGTGATGATACAATACTCAGTGAACTCACAGATTGGTCTGTGTTCAGTCTTGGTTTCAAAGTGAGGTGACTGCAGGCAGAAACTGAAACAAATTCTAAAAATAATTCTTAGTGAGTCCACCCAAAACAAGGACAAACAAAGTGAGAAAGCTGATAATTACTACAATCTATGTTGACCTAGTATCAGTTTGCCATTGTTGTGCATGTCTGTACTATTTACAGGGTCAGTCACTGTACAGGTCTGTACTGTTTTACAGTGTAAATGGTTGTGCAGGTCTGTACTGTTTATGGAGTCAGTCACTGTACAGGTCTGTACTGTTTTACAGTGTAAATGGTTGTGCAGGTCTGTACTATTTACAGGGTCAGTCACTGTACAGGTCTGTACTGTTTTACAGTGTAAATGGTTGTGCAGGCCAGTACTATTTACAGGGTCAGTCATTGTACAGGTCTGTGCTGTTTTACAGTGTCAGTGGTTGTGCAGGTCTGTACTGTTTCTGGAACATGCTGACGGCAGTCATCTACAACCAGTTCCGGGGTTACTTCCTGGTCAGTATCTTGGCTGGCATGCTTTTGTCCTGGGATCTTGTGCAAAGTTGTCACGCCATTGCTGCGGCAGCAGACTTGACGAGGCAGTTTGTATCATAACCCTTTCTCTTAATGCTTCGCAAATAGTACATTTTACAAAACACAGTTTTGTCATGTTGATTATCAAAGTCATCATCATCATGGTAAACGTCATCATTATCATATCTCTAAACTCTTCAAGGTCATGGGAGCAGTTGCTGTCAGCTCTCTCCATTTCTGGGGGTTGGTGACCGGGGCCTCGGTGTATGCCAAATGGATCGTGGTTCATCGCTGGATGTTGTCCCAGTTCATCCTCGGTCTCGTGGCCTTCTCCTTCCCTTTCCATCGCCCTGAAGGATGGTCCTGGAACGTCCAGATGGCGGTCTGCCCATGACATTGTAGTTGTCTCCACCTGACTGTTGGGAGTAGCCCCTTTGTATGTATGACCTTGTCTGAAGGACAGCAATGTGCACACAGCGGATGGTAGAGCTGTCTTTGACAGTGCTGACCCAGGCTGATCTTAAGGTGATCACTCTTTCTGCCTAACTGCATATGGAGGTGATTTTAGCTCTCTTGAGGAGATAAGGCATCATTTGGACCGGTAAGTATATCATGAAACTACTTTTAATGGTAGAATTCCTTTCTGTTGGTCTTTCTGTCCTACCAGGTGGACTTTCTGTCTTTCTAACTAGTCTTTCTGTTTTTCCAAGTAGTCTTTTTCTCCTTCCAAAAGGGCTTTCAGTCCTTCCATGTGGGCTTTTTGCCCATCCAGATGGGTTTTCCATCATTCCGAAAGGGCTTTTTGTCCTTCCAAATAGTCTTTCTGTCCTTCCAAATAGTCTTTCTGTCCTTCCAAATAGTCTTTCTGTCCCTCTGAACAGTCATTCTATCCTGCCTGATAGTCCTTCTGTACTTCCAAAAGGGCTTTCTGTCCCTTCTACTGGGCTTTTGAATGCGCTTTACATCCTTCCAAATGGGATTTCTGTCCATTGAAATAGTCTTTCTGTCCTTTTAAGTAGTCTGTCCAGATGGGCTTTCTGTTCTGAATGGGTGGCCTGTCCTTCCACATTATATTTCTGTCCTTTCAGTCTTACTGTGTTTTCCAAACAGTCTTTATGTCCTTCCAAATGGTCTTTTTGTCCTTTCTTAAGGGCTTTCTGTCCTTCAAAATGGATTGTGTGAATGTGCTTTCATTATTTCCAAAAAGTGTTTATGTCCTTTCAAATGAACTTTCTGTCCTACCATGTACGTTTTCTGAATGGTCTTTCCAAGTGGGGTTTCAGAGTGGGCTTTCTGTCCTTCGTGGTATTTAGTTCTCCAGGCTCACTGATGTCAGTGGCACTCTGGCAGATGGTACTTGGTGCTTAGTGCCTTATTTATGAGATGATTGGTTCGACTTTTAGGCTCTTGATGCTGACTTGCGTGGTAAGGCCTTGGGATTGTTTGTTGTCACTGGTTTCATTTTACTGCCCCAGTAACTCTTCTCGGAGGAAAGAAAGAGAAAGAGAGGGCTGGGGGGAGGGGGGGGGGGGAGGGGAGGGGAGGAAAAACAGAGACATGCTGATGGAAATTTTGCCATTTCATTCTATATAAATCATGTCATCACTGTTCCCATTACAACTTTGTTAACAGTTTGTTTCATAAGTTTGATTCAGTTTGATGTCTGTGACTGAATTAGAGCATTAAAAGGTGTATAGATTGTTATTTATTACCAGTGTAATTCATTAAATAGAACTTTAATGAGCTGCCTTTTAATCTGTGTAAGTATGTGCGTATGTGTGGCATATATGTCTATGTATGCATATGCTTGTGTGTGTGTTTGTGTGTTTGTGTGTGTGTAGGCTCTTGTGAGTACTATATCCTCAGCAACACTTCCTATCTAAAATGTGCTTTGTTGTAGTTATGAAGCAGAAGTTACAACTTGAAAGGTCCCTTTGAGTAGACCTTTTGTTTGGGAGGAGAGTTATTATTGTTGACCCAGACAAATTGTGGTTGGATGATTCTGTCAGGGTCCTGGCCTGCTCTGGCATTTTGGACAACGCTAGGTATGTGTTTGGTTCTCTGCTGGTGGGATTACAGCTAGCTTCTAGTTTGTAGAATGCAATGTTTGGTCTTTTTCATGGTGCATGATGTGTTCTGATAATTGCTGGTTTTGGGGTTGTTTTTTTTTCCCTTGCTTCTGGCTGGTAGAAAACAATGTTAGTTCTATTTTGTGGTGCATGTTGTTTTCAGGTAATTGCTAGGGTTTATTTCGGCTTGCTTCTGGTTGGTAAAATGCAGTGTTAGTACTCCTCCGTTTTGTGTGATGACTTCTTTTTCTTTTCGGCTTGTTTCTAATTGGTAAAATGCAATAGTAGGTCTGTTCCTTGTTTCATGATGTTTTCAGATAATTGCTGGGTGGAAGAGGGGAGAGAGAAGATTGCTTCTAATTTTTAGAATGCATCGTTAGGTCTATTCCATGCTGCATATGCTTCTAATTTTTAGAATGCATCATTAGGTCTATTCCATGCTGCATATGCTTCTAATTTTTAGAATGCATCATTAGGTCTATTCCATGCTGCATATGCTTCTAATTTTTAGAATGCATCATTAGGTCTATTCCATGCTGCATATGCTTCTAATTTTTAGAATGCATCATTAGGTCTATTCCATACTGCATATGCTTCTAATTTGTAGAATGCATCATTAGGTCTATTCCATGCTGCATATGCTTCTAATTTTTAGAATGCATCATTAGGTCTATTCCATGCTGCATATGCTTCTAATTTGTAGAATACATCATTAGGTCTATTCCATGCTGCATATGCTTCTAATTTGTAGAATGCATCATTAGGTCTATTCCATGCTGCATATGCTTCTAATTTTTAGAATGCATCATTAGGTCTATTCCATGCTGCATATGCTTCTAATTTTTAGAATGCATCATTAGGTCTATTCCATACTGCATATGCTTCTAATTTGTAGAATGCATCATTAGGTCTATTCCATACTGCATATGCTTCTAATTTTTAGAATGCATCATTAGGTCTATTCCATGCTGCATATGCTTCTAATTTTTAGAATGCATCATTAGGTCTGTTCCATGCTGCATATGCTTCTAATTTGTAGAATGCATCATTAGGTCTATTCCATGCTGCATATGCTTCTAATTTGTAGAATGCATCGTTAGGTCTATTCCATACTGCATATGCTTCTAATTTGTAGAATGCATCGTTAGGTCTATTCCATGCTGCATATGCTTCTAATTTTTAGAATGCATCATTAGGTCTATTCCATGCTGCATATGCTTCTAATTTTTAGAATGCATCGTTAGGTCTATTCCATGCTGCATAATGTTTTCAAATAATTGCTGGCTTTTTTTATTGCTTCTATATGATAAAATGCAATATTAGGTCTAGTCACGTATGCTAAGTCAGACGCCTCTCCCTCAGATCCCCACCTAGCCAACACCCAGGACTGAAACACAATATGTTTCACACACAATAAAGCTTTGATTCAATGAGCACGACTCTTTTTGCCAACAGTAAAGGTCACAAAGCACAGGTATTGTAGTATTTTCTACCTTTTTTTTATGAAAGCAAATCACCCAACAATCCCCAACACAGCCGAATGAGTCACAAACCAAAGTATTCAGTTATAATGTTTTGCTGTTACCTTTTTTTTTTTGAGAGGTCTAAAGTTGGGACAGGGTGTGATGGATACAGTGGTCAGCTGCCATGTCTGTACCATGGACCACAGGAGCAGAGCCCTGCCTAAGATCCCCTGTGCAGTTGTTACGTTCCAAGGGGTCTCAATGACAATGCTGTGCTGTTTACAAAGAAAAGGGACCTATCCTGGCAGCTGTCATGTCCCAAGGAGATGATGGCAATGCCAGATAACACCAGCTTGGTTCTATGTGGGAAAGAGTTTTTACATATTCTGAGAGGGGGCCGGTTCAAGGGAAGAGGGTTAGGGAAGTAAATGGGGCAACAACAAAGGAAAGAAATGACAGGATTTGTTCCCTCTTTCAACCTGCTTTGGATATCCTTATTACTTCTTTTTAAGACCTTCCCGCATTTGATTCACGCCCTTATTGTCATGCACCCTTTGATCACACAAAGATTTTTTTCAAACAGGAATTGATGGAATGAGGACTGGAGTCAGCGTTGATGATCATGATGTCAACAATGACAACAACATGTTGTGAAATCAGAGACAACTCTGTGTCTTACACAACCTTTAGCATGTGGCTTACACAGCACACATTCAGGTGGACCGTCTCGTTTATTCTTTCCTTTTTTTTGAGAGGGATTCTGCACACATGAGTGGTCAGTGACAGAGTCACAGATGCTGCACCCCTCTAAGTAGCAAGCCCACTGCAGAAGAGTAACCAGGTGTGCAGCTAGCACTGTCGACAGCACTTGAGATGTTGAAGATGGAAAAGGAGGTAGAGAGAGGCCTGAAAGGCAAGGTTGAACTGGGAAGAGTGGGCGAGAGGACAAGTTATATGTCCATCACTCTCTTGCCCCAGATAGAGCAAAGGCCCCAAGGGAACAGCAAGGCATGGTGAGGACAGACCAGTTGCCTTTACCAGCCTCCATCCCTCGGCATGGTGGAGAGAGAGAGAGAGAGAGAGAGAAAGTAGCACCTGCAACAAAGTCTGAACTGGCTCACTGATCAGAACTACACCGGCAAACAATGAAAATTAAAAAGGGGTCCACAACTGCCCCAAGGACCGGACAGTCCAAACAGTGGCAATGATTAGGACCAAACACAGGACAGCCAGACAGTAAGTCAAGGAAGCAACCTACCAACAGCCGATGTCTCGAGGACAGAATGACCCGTCAGGATGAGAACAGCATGAATACAGACTTGACAAACACCTGTCAAGCAGGCTCCACCCTCCCCACCGAATACAGGGGCACGCTACTGCAGTCAGTACAGTTGTATACCAGCTCTTCAGCTTGGGACTCCTTTCTGACACCAAGCCCCAAAAAGAAGTGAAGAGGTGAAGACCAACATGCAACCAAGGAAAAGGGGGGATGACTCCACCATGATGACTGCTCATTATACTGAAGACAAGCTAAGGACACAGCATTATGAACACACAGTTGGCATGCAAACTCAAGAAAAAAATCACTAATCCCCCTGCAGAAGTTGATCTGTCTTCCCCCAGCTTGATGGTCAAGTCCTGAAAAGATCCTGCCATAGAAAACACAAAGTAAAGAAAACAGCCTGGTAACTAGGCAGGGAAACAAGATACAGGAATGCAACAAAGTGACTGGTCTACTCCATGTTGCATGATGTTTTCAGATAATTGTTTGCTTGTTTGTTGCTCGCTCCTATTTGGTAGAATGCAGTATTAGGTGCAGTCTAAGCTGGATACTGTTTTCTGTTTTTTGCTGGTTAATTGGCTTGCTTTCAGACATTAGAATGCAGTGGGAGGTCTACTTCATGTTGTGTGATTTTGTGTTCAGTTTCATGCTAGTTTACTGGTTTGCTTTAATTGGTAGAATGCAGTATTAGGTCTGTGCCATGTTGCATGATGTTTTATGTTTCATTCTGGTTGACTGGCTTGCTTTTAGCTGGAAGAATGCTGTATTAAGTTGTTTCTAGTTGGATGATGTTTTCTGTTGCATGCTGATTGACTTTTGGCTTGCTTCAAAGTGGAAGAGTTCAGTGTCAGGTTCAATTCTTGTTGCTTGATGTTTTCTGTCCTGTGTTGATCAATTTTTGGTTTGCTTTTAGTTTATCGAATGCAGTAATAGATGTAATCCGGGTTGCATATTGTCAAATACAACATGTTTGATTTCTGGTCTGTATTAGTTGCACTAGAATGCATTGGGGCTTTTTTTTCTGGCTGCATTATTGTGTACATAATTGTGAGTATACATGTCTCTAGGTGTGTGAGTGAGTGAGTGAGTGAGTGGTGTGTGTGTGTGTGTGTGTGTGTGTGTGTGTGTGTGTGTGTGTGTGTGTGAGTGAGTGAGTGAGTGAGTGAGTGAGTGAGTGAGTGAGTGAGTGAGTGCGTGCGTGCGTGCGTGCGTGCGTGTGTGTGAGTGTGTGTGAGTGTGTGGGGTGTGTGTGAGAGAGAGAGTGTGTGTGTGTGTGTGTGTTGCAAGCTAAAAAAGCAGATAGAGATGATGTGTCATGTGAGCATTGTGTTGTGCCAGTGTGTTATGCACTTATGAGAGTTCTGTGTATTTTGCATGTTATCAGTGTGTTGCATATAGAATGTCCATGTGCTGTGTTCTTATCATGTTGTATGTCAATATAAATGTGCTGTGTTAGTGTGTTCAGTGTACTTGTATGTAAATATTAGTGTATCTTGTGATATCAATTTGCTGTGTCAGTATGTTGTATGGTGAGCACAAATCCCAATGTTGGAGAAACAATGTTATAGAGATGTCTCTAGGACAGCATTGACTGTCAAAGAAAGTCCTATGTCAACGTGTTGTAGCATCAGTGTTTTGTGGCATCAGTGTGTTGTGTCATGTATTGTCAGTGTGTTTGTGGTGAATCAAGTTCTGTGTCGGTGTGCTGCAGTATCAGTATTTTGTGGCATCAGTGTGTTGTGTCATGTATTGTCAGTGTGTTGTGTGTTGAACGGTTTTATGTCAGTGTGTTGCAGTATCAGTATTTTGTGGCATCAGTGTGTTGTGTCATGTGTTGTCAGTGTGTTGTGTGGTGAATCGAGTTCTGTGTCGGTGTGCTGCAGTATCAGTATTTTGTGGCATCAGTGTGTTGTGTCATGTATTGTCAGTGTGTTGTGTGTTGAACAGTTCTATGTCAGTGTGTTGCAGTATCAGTATTTTGTGGCATCAGTGTGTTGTGTCATGTGTTGTCAGTGTGTTGTGTGGTGAATCGAGTTCTGTGTCGGTGTGTTGCAGTATCAGTATTTTGTGGCATCAGTGTGTTTTGTCATGTATTGTCAGTGTGTTGTGTGTTGAACAGTTCTATGTCAGTGTGTTGCAGTATCAGTATTTTGTGGCATCAGTGTGTTGTGTCATGTATTGTCATGTGTTGTGTGTTGAACAGTTCTATGTCAGTGTGTTGCAGTATCAGTATTTTGTGGCATCAGTGTGTTGTGTCATGTGTTGTCAGTGTGTTGTGTGGTGAATCGAGTTCTGTGTCGGTGTGCTGCAGTATCAGTATTTTGTGGCATCAGTGTGTTGTGTCATGTGTTGTCAGTGTGTTGTGTGTTGAACAGTTCTATGTCAGTGTGTTGCAGCATCAGTGTTTTATGGCATCAGTGTGTTGTGTCATATATTGTCAGTGTGTTGTGTGTTGAACAGTTCTATGTCAGTGTGTTGCAGCATCAGTGTTTTATGGCATCAGTGTGTTGTGTCATGTGTTGTCAGTGTGTTATGTCTATAATTTTTTATGTGTTGTTTGATGTATTTTCTGTGTATTGTGTAATATATTGTTAGTGTGTTGTGTTATGTATTGTCTGTGTGTAGTAAGATTAATAGGGTTCTACATTAGTGTGTTGTAGTATCAATGTTTGTTGCATCAGTATATTGTGTTACATGTTTTTAGTGTGATGTGTCATACATTGTTGGTGTGTTGTTTCATATACTGTTTAGTGTTAGTGTTTTTTTTTTCATGTTTTGTCAGTATGTTGTGTAATGTATTGTCAGTGTGTTGTGTGGTGAGCAGAGTTCTATTCAGTCTGTTTTGTTATGTCAATTTGTTATGTATCGTTGGTATGTTATATCATACATTGTCAGTGTGTTATGTCATGCATTGTCAATGTTTTGTGTTGTTTATTGTGAGTGTTGTGTCATATATATCAGTGTCTTGTGTCATGTATTGTCTGTATGTTGTGTCATATATTGTAGGTGTATTGTGTCATGCATTGTCAGTGTGTTGTGTCATTTATGTCAGTGTGTTGTGTTACAATTTGTTGGTGTGTTGTGTTGTGTATTGTCAGTGTTTTGCATCATATATCATCGGTGTGTCGTGTGGTGACCAGAGTTCAGTGTCGGTGTAGTGTGTTATGCTTTGTCAGTGTGTTTGCAGTGACCAGCATTCTGCATCACTGTGTTGTGTCATGTGTCATCAATGTGTCGTGTGGTGACCACAGTTCTTTGCCAGTGTGTTGTGTCATGCATCATCATTGTGATGATGGCGTCTAGAGTTCTGTGTGAATGTACTCTGTCATGTATCATCAGTGATTGTATGGTGACCCAAGTCCTGTGTCAGTGTGTTGTGTCATATATCATTAGTGAGATGTTCGATAAACAGACATGTATGATCAGAGTGTAGTGTCTTGTATTGTCAGTGTGTAGTGTCATGTATGGTCAGTGTGTTTGGTGACCAGAGTTCAATGTCAGTGTGTTATATAGTGACCAGAGTTCAATGTCAGTACGTTGTGTTGTGACCAGAGTTCAATGTCAGTGTGTTGTAAGGTGACCAGAGTTCAATGTCAGTATGTTGTGAGGTGACCAGAGTTCAATGTCAGTCTGTTGTGAGGTGACCAGAGTTCAAGGTCGGTGTGTTGTGTGGTGACCAGAGTTCAGTATTAATATATTGTGTGGTGACCAGAGTTCAAGGTCAGTGTGTTGTGTGGTGACCAGAGTTCGATGCAGAGCAGTCTGACCCGACGACGGCTGGGGTCAGAGCGGCCTTTGAAGTTCTGCGCAGGAAGAGAGGTCTGCTGCAATACGCTGCCACTCCACCCATCGTCAGGTCAGCATGGGGGTCATTCACTCTCTTCTCCCTCCCACATTCTTTCACCCTCTCCCCTTTCACTCAATTCTTTTTTTTTTCCTCCTTCGTTCTGTCTTGCATTTGCACATATTTACTTTAGGAATGACACCAGTATCACATGGAATTTGCCAAGGAAGATTTCCTGAGGAAAATGAAGAAGCCTGCAGAAGAACGGTTTCAGAGTTCCTGCTTCAACATACTCAACATGCTTCAACATGCCTTTCAAAGCTTTTCATGTCTGCTTCCTATATTGCGCACACAAGTGGTTCAGGTTTTGTACATGCACAAGTCAGACAAGACATCATGATACCTTATTCAATACACACATAAAGCCATGTAAAATGAACACCATGCACATACAGATATATGAATGTAGCAGTGATTTGGTGTATGTATGAATCTGTGATATGATGTACGTGGGCAACGTAGATCTGTGTGCAGCACTAGTTGGAAAGGTTATTTCATCAAGTCAGTAATAAAATGTATAGAGGTGTGCAGTGATATGATGTTTATATGTGTGCAATGACATGATGTTTATAGATATGCAGTGAAGTAATGTATATATATGTGGGCATGATCAGACGCATTTATGTGTGCAGTGATGTATGTATGTAGGCAGTGATGTATGTACGCAAGTAGTGATGTGACTTGTGCAGCAATGTGATATGTATGTGTATAACAATGTGATATATGTATGTGTGCGGTGATGTGATGTATGTATGTGTGCGGTGATGTGATGTATGTATGTGTGCAGTGATGTGATGTATGTATGTGTGCAGTGGTGTATGTATGTATGTATGCATGGATGGATGGACAGATGGATGGATGGACAGATGGATGGATGGATAGATGAATGTGAGCAGTAATAAGATGTATGTGTGCAGTGATGTGATGTGTATATGTGTTTGCAGCACTGGTGTTGGAGGCTATGTCATCAAATCATTGGTGGAGCAGATTCACCTGCCTCCTCCCCTTCAACAAGCTTTGTTGGAGGTCAGTTATACCCCCCTATGGGGGGATGGGAATGGGGATGGATCCAGGGGTGAGTGAGGGGGGATGGGGAGGGTAAGAAAGGCTACGAGAACTGAAGAGCTAGGTGGCAGGATGATAGGGAAGGCAGAGGGGGGATTTAGGGGAAGAACCCGATTGGAGTTAACACAGAATATATGGTAAAGTTAGGGGGATCTTTGTATCAGCATTGTGTGGTGTACGATCATCATTGATATGTGCCTGCTGTGTTTAGTTTAAATCACAACACACGTGCCGGAGGAAACAGGGCTACGGTCATCAGTTGCCTATGTATAGGTGTAAGGGGTCTGTTGTACAGAAACTTAAATACTTTCTTTTTTTACCTCAGTGTGCATAAATGTGAAGGGTTTGCACTGCAGAAATGTGAGTACTGTTTAACCTCGGTATGTATGGAAGGGAGGGGTGTGTGTTTTAGAACCTTGTTCTGTTACATTTTAACCTCAACATGTATAGAAGTGAGTGTCTGGTATACAGAAACTGCTTTTTAATCTGAGTATGTATGTTTAGATGTTAGGGGTCTGGTAGAAAACTACTTTTTAATCCACAGTTTGTTTAGATGTGGGAGGTCTAGTGTGTAGAAACTGCTTTTCAGCCTAAGTATATTAGATGTGAGAGATCTGGTACATAGAAACTACTTTTAACCTCAGTATGTATAGATATGAGGGGTCTGGTATATAGAAACTACTTTGAAACCTAAGTATGTCAAGAAACGAGGAGTCTGGTACATAGAAACTACTTTTTAATCTCAGTATGTATAGATTTTTTTTCTGCATACACAGGCTGATACTTCTGTGGACACTCCCTGTATAGCCAGGCAAGGATTAATCTCATCTACCCAACAAAGGGAGTGGAGTTTTGTGTGTTTTAGAAACTACTTTTTAATCTGAGTATGTATAGAATTTTTTTCTGCATACGCAGGCTGATACTCCAGTGGACACTCCCTGTTTAGACAGGCAAGGATTAATCCCATCTACCCAACAAAGGGAGTGGAGTTTTGTGTGTATGACCGTTTTTTATCCCGCCATTAATGCAGCCATACTCCAACTTCAGGGAGAATGTATAGATATGAGGGGCTAGTATTTAGATTCTACTTTTTAACTGCAGTATGTATAGATACGAGGAGTCTGGTAAATGGAAACTACTTATTAATTTCAGTATGTATAGATATGAGGGGTCTAGTATATAGGAACTACTTCTTAGCCACAGTATGTATAGATACGAGGAGTCTCTTATACAGAAACTACTTATTAATTTCAGTATGTGTAGATATGAGGGGTCTGGTGTATAGGAACTATTTTTTAGTGTCAGTATGTATAGATATGAGGGGTCTGGTATACAGAAACTACTTATTAATTTCAGTATGTGTAGATATAAGGGGTCTAGTATTTAGAAACTACTTTTTAACTCAGTATTTTTTTAACTTCCAATGTTATCCACATTCTCCCCCCCCCCCCCCTTTTTTTTTTTTCTCAAATGGGACATCCATCCTCCTGTTTTTTCCTCACTATTTTTTTCCCTCATCACCAACTAAATCTCACTCATCATGCATGCCTGGTATGTTCTATTGCTGATAGGCTTTCTCTTGCTGACTTTAATGTATCGGTGTTTTGGTACAGAGGATCGAGCTTAATTCATATCTAATGTATGGTGTGGTGATTTTTTCATATTGTTGATGATAAGTAAGAACAAGAAGAAAGGAAAGAAAGGGCAAAGGAAAGCCAAGATAAAAGAAAGAAAAATCACTCATAGAGTAAGCGCTGAAGTAATAACAGATCAAATGCATTGTAATGGGACAAAACGCTGTGTATCCTAGATGTAACCATGTTTGAATGAGTTAATGGATTTGAATTTCCCCTCTCACCCTCCGTCCCTTTCCCATAGGTCCAGATACTCCACTGATACCATCCTTTAACTGAAGCGTGAAAAGAGAGAATGCAAGGATGACACAAGAACGCCATGATGAGGATGGGGGAGAGTGAGAGAGGAGAGATGTTAATGAGATGGGCTACATAGCTTATTTCCCATGAGGCTGTCCTAATAGTGAAAATAAAGGATTCTGCAAAGAAGTCATGAGGAAAGCCCAGATGGCAGACAATAGATATGTGTCCGAGTGCAATTGTGCATGAGGATGGGGAAGTGTGTGTGTTGTGTGTGTGTGTGTGTGTGTGTGTGTGTGTGTGTGCGTGTGTGTGTGTGTGTGTGTGTGTGTGTGTGTGTGTGTGTGTGTGTGAAAGAGACAGAGAGAGAGAGTGTGGTGTGTGGTGTGTGTGTGTGTGTATGTGTGTGTGTGTGTGTGTGTGTGTGTGTGTGTGTGTGTGTGTGTGTGTAAAGAGACAGAGAGAGAGAGTGTGTGTCTGTGTGTGTGTGTGAGGTGAACATTTGTGTGTGTGTATGTGTGTGTGTGAGTGGGATGGTGCTTGTGTGTGTGTGCATGTGTATGCGTGTGTGTGTGTGTGTGTGTATAAGTGTGGATGCGTGTGCTTGTGCATATTTATATGTAGATGTGAGGGGTCTGGTATAAAGAAACTACTTTTTAACCACAATAAGTGTAAACAAGAGGAATCTGCTCTTCAGAAATTTGTTTGAATTTTTATCCTCACTGTGTATAGATGTGAGCGATATGCTGTTTAGAAACTTGTTTCATTACATTTTTACATCAGAAGAGTATAGAAATGATGAGTCTGATACATAGAAACATTGTTTTACCCTCAGTATGTACAGAAGTAAGTGTTTGCTGTTTTGTCAGTGTGATTCCTTTTCATCCTTAATATGTGTAGAAGTAAAGGGTCTGCTGTTCAGTCATCATGGGTGCATATATATAGAAGTAAGGAGACTAGCTGTTTTCAGTTAGTGTGATTCCCTTTTTGTCCTCAGTATGTATAGAAGTAAGAGTCTGCTGTCTAGTTACTTTGATTCCTTTTTATCTTGAGTATGTGTAGAGGCAAGGGTTTGCTGGTTAGTCACCATGCTTACTTTTCATCCTCAGTATGTAAAGAAGTAAGTCATTATATTAAGTCATTATGTTAAGTCATTATGGTTCTCTCAGTATGTAAAGAAGTGACAGGGCGTCTTGTGATGATGATGGTATGTTCTATTGTGTGCACTTTGATGATGTGGTACACTGCTGAGAACACATTGATGATGATATGTTGTATTGTATACACTTCAGTGACGTATTGTGTACTCATAAACATTGATGATGATATGGTCTGTTGTGTACACATTGATGATGTGGTGTTTTTTTGTGTACACATTGATGATGTGGTGTGTGTTTTGTGTACCATATGATGATGTGGTGTGTTTTGTGTACACACAATTTATGATGTTGTTTCTGCTGTGAGCATACTGTTGTTGACATGTTTTTACCACTTTCAATGATGTGGTATCTATTGTGGTATCTATGATGTGGTATCTATTGCGTTCACATTTCTGGTGTGATGTTCTGCAGTGAACACACTGATGATGATATACTGTATTTTGCACACATTCGTGATGTGGTGTTCTCCTGTAAACACATCGATAATGGTATGTTTCACTGTGAACACATTGATGATGTATTTTATCTCACTGACATAATTTATCTGATCTCCCTGTGTAATGGACACATTGGATGCAGTGAGGGGTCACTATGCTTTGTGAACACTGACAATGTGGAATGATGTGTTGGATGCGTGATGCGACAGAAGGTGACAGACAACCTGGAGATGACATACTCAGCCACAGACTTCCAGAATGTGTTCCTGACTCTGGACAAACAAGTAACCTCCACAGGTAGGTCGCTGCTGTGGCTGTTGTGCATGCGTACACTGCTGTGATTGTGTGGACAGTACTGGTACACTGCTGTGACTGTTGAACATACGGTCACTGCTGTGGCTGTTGTACTGTGTGGCTTCCGGAATGTGTTTCCTGACTCTGTTGTACATGCTTGAGCAATGTTGACCCCCACTAGTTACGGTCGCTTGCTGTGGCTGTTGTTGTACTGGTCACTGCTTGTACCGACTATGCTTGTACTGTCACGCTGTGACGCTGTTACGCTACTAGGGTCACTGCATGTGACTTGTATGTCACTGTGTGGTCTAGTGTCATCGCCCTTACTTTCACATGCATTGCAGCAACATCGACTTGACCCACACACTATACACTTATTTTGTCTATTTACACACACTACACACAGACACGCACACACACGCACACACGCAGGCACGTACCTCACGCATGCCACTTCGCCCACAACATTACAACACAACGAGGAAAACTACACACACACACACACACAACACACACACACACACACACACAACACACACACACAACACACACTCCACTCCTTCCCCTAAAAGGGATTGAAAAAAGAAGGGGAAAATGCAAAAACAGGCAAAAAACAGGAACGAAACACATAGCACACAGAGAGAAGCAGACATTATGGTAGAGAGTAAAAGAGAAAGAAAAGCTGAGAAAGAACAATCATGAGAAAAGCAACCTGAAATTCTTCTCTCATTTCTCTCTTCATCTCTCCATCTCTGTTTGTGTGTGTGTGTGTGTGTGTGGTTTCATGTTTAAAAAATAATTAGCAATGACAAGAAGTAGGAATAAAACAGTGTGTGTGTGTGTGCGCATGCATTCATTACAATGACAAGAAGTAGGAATAAAACATGTGTGTGTGTGCGCATGCATTCATTACAATGACAAGAAGTAGGAATAAAACAGTGTGTGTGTGTGTGCGCATGCATTCATTACAATGACAAGAAGTAGGAATAAAACAATGTGTGTGTGTGGCGCATGCATTCATTACAATGACAAGAAGTAGGAATAAAACAGTGTGTGTGTGTGTGCGCATGCATTCATTACAATGACAAGAAGTAGGAATAAAACAGTGTGTGTGTGTGCGCATGCATTCATTACAATGACAAGAAGGAATAAAACAGTGTGTGTGTGTGTGCATGCATTCATTACAATGACACAAAAAGTAGGAATAAAAACAGTGTGTGTGTGTGTGCGCATGCATATCATTACAATGACAAGAAGTAGGAATAAAACAGTGTGTGTGTGCATGCATTCATTACAATGACAAGAAGTAGGAATAAAACATGTGTGTGTGTGTGTGCGCATGCATTCATTACAATGACAAGAAGTAGGAATAAAACAATGTGTGTGTGTGCGCATGCATTCATTACAATGACAAGAAGTAGGAATAAACAGTGTGTGTGTGTTGCGCATGCATTCATTACAAATGACAAGAAGTAGGAATAAAACAGTGTGTGTGTGTGTGCGCATGCATTCATTACAATGACAAGAAGTAGGAATAAAACAGTGTGTGTGTGTGCGCGATGCATTCATTACAATGACAAGAAGTAGAAATAAAACAGTGTGTGTTGGTGTCGCATGCATTCATTACAATGACAAGAAGTAGGAATAAAACATGTGTGTGTGTGTGCGCATGCATTCATTACAATGACAAGAAGTAGGAATAAAAACATGTGTGTGTGTGTGCGCATGCATTCATTACAATGACAAGAAGTAGGAATAAAACATGTGTGTGTGTGTGCGCATGCATTCATTACAATGACAAGAAGTAGGAATAAAACAATGTGTGTGTGTGCGCATGCATTCATTACAATGACAAGAAGTAGGAATAAAACATGTGTGTGTGTGTGCGCATGCATTCATTACAATGACAAGAAGTAGGAATAAAACAGTGTGTGTGTGGTGCGCATGCATTCATTACAATGACAAGAAGTAGAATAAAACAGTGTGTGTGTGCATGCATTCATTACAATGACAAGAAGTAGGAATAAAACAAGTGTGTGTGTGCGCATGCATTCATTACAATGACAAGAAGTAGAATAAAACAGTGTTGTGTGTGTGTGTGCGCATGCATTCATTACAATGACAAGAAGTAGAATAAAACATGTGTGTGTGTGTGTGCGCATGCATTCATTACAATGACAAGAAGTAGGAATAAAACAGTGTGTTGTGTGTGCATGCATTCATTACAATGACAAGAAGTAGGAATAAAACAGTGTGTGTGTGTGTGCGCATGCATTCATTACAATGACAAGAAGTAGAAATAAAACAGTGTGTGTGTGTGCGCATGCATTCATTACAATGACAAGAAGTAGGAATAAAACAGTGTGTGTGTGTGTGCATGCATTCATTACAATGACAAGAAGTAGGAATAAAACAGTGTGTGTGTGTGCGCATGCATTCATTACAATGACAAGAAGTAGGAATAAAACAGTGTGTGTGTGTGTGCATGCATTCATTACAATGACAAGAAGTAGGAATAAAACAGTGTGTGTGTGTGTGCGCATGCATTCATTACAATGACAAGAAGTAGGAATAAAACAATGTGTGTGTGTGTGCGCATGCATTCATTACAATGACAAGAAGTAGGAATAAAACAATGTGTGTGTGTGTGCGCATGCATTCATTACAATGACAAGAAGTAGGAATAAAACAGTGTGTGTGTGTGTGCGCATGCATTCATTACAATGACAAGAAGTAGGAATAAAACAGTGTGGTGTGTGTGCGCATGCATTCATTACAATGACAAGAAGTAGGAATAAAACAGTGTGTGTGTGTGCGCATGCATTCATTACAATGACAAGAAGTAGGAATAAAACAGTGTGTGTGTGTGTGCATGCATTCATTACAATGACAAGAAGTAGGAATAAAACATGTGTGTGTGTGCGCATGCATTCATTACAATGACAAGAAGTAGAATAAAAACAATGTGTGTGTGTGCGCATGCATTCATTACAATGACAAGAAGTAGAATAAAACATGTGTGTGTGTGTGCGCATGCATTCATTACAATGACAAGAAGTAGGAATAAAACAATGTGTGTGTGGTGCGCATGCATTCATTACAATGACAAGAAGTAGGAATAAAACATGTGTGTGTGTGTGCGCATGCATTCATTACAATGACAAGAAGTAGGAATAAAACAATGTGTGTGTGTGTGCGCATGCATTCATTACAATGACAAGAAGTAGGAATAAAACAGTGTGTGTGTGTGCATGCATTCATTACAATGACAAGAAGTAGGAATAAAACAGTGTGTGTGTGTGGCGCATGCATTCATTACAATGACAAGAAGTAGAATAAAACAATGTGTGTGTGTGTGCGCATGCATTCATTACAATGACAAGAAGTAGGAATAAAACAATGTGTGTGTGTGCGCATGCATTCATTACAATGACAAGAAGTAGAATAAAACAATGTGTGTGTGTGTGCGCATGCATTCATTACAATGACAAGAAGTAGGAATAAAACAGTGTGTGTGTGTGCGCATGCATTCATTACAATGACAAGAAGTAGGAATAAAACATGTGTGTGTGTGTGCGCATGCATTCATTACAATGACAAGAAGTAGGAATAAAACATGTGTGTGTGTGTGCGCATGCATTCATTACAATGACAAGAAGTAGGAATAAAACAGTGTGTGTGTGTGTGCGCATGCATTCATTACAATGACAAGAAGTAGGAATAAAACAGTGTGTGTGTTGTCGCATGCATTCATTACAATGACAAGAAGTAGGAATAAAAACATGTGTGTGTGTGTGCGCATGCATTCATTACAATGACAAGAAGTAGGAATAAAACAGTGTGTGTGTGTGTGCGCATGCATTCATTACAATGACAAGAAGTAGGAATAAAACAGTGTGTGTGTGTGTGCCATGCATTCATTACAATGACAAAGAAGTAGGAATAAAACAGTGTTGTGTGTGTGCCATGCATTCATTACAATGACAAGAAGTAGGAATAAACAGTGTGTGTGTGTGGGCATGCATTCATTACAATGACAAGAAGTAGAATAAAAAGTTGTGTGGTGTGCGCATGCATTCATTACAATGACAAGAAGTAGGAATAAAACAGTGTGTGTGTGTGCGCATGCATTCATTACAATGACAAGAAGTAGGAATAAAACATGTGTGTGTGTGCGCATGCATTCATTACAATGACAAGAAGTAGGAATAAAACAGTGTGTGTGTGTGCGCATGCATTCATTACAATGACAAGAAGTAGGAATAAAACAATGTGTGTGTGTGTGCGCATGCATTCATTACAATGACAAGAAGTAGGAATAAAACATGTGTGTGTGTGTGCGCATGCATTCATTACAATGACAAGAAGTAGGAATAAAACAGTGTGTGTGTGTGTGCGCATGCATTCATTACAATGACAAGAAGTAGGAAAAAACAGTGTGTGTGTGTGCATGCATCATTACAATGACAAGAAGTAGAATAAACATGTGTGTGTGTGCGCATGCATTCATTACAATGACAAGAAGTAGGAATAAAACATGTGTGTGTGTGCGCATGCATTCATTACAATGACAAGAAGTAGAATAAACAATGTGTGTGTGTGCGCATGCATTCATTACAATGACAAGAAGTAGAAATAAAACAGTGGTGTGTGTGCGCATGCATTCATTACAATGACAAGAAGTAGAATAAAACATGTGTGTGTGTGTGCGCATGCATTCATTACAATGACAAGAAGTAGGAATAAAACATGTGTGTGGTGTGCGCATGCATTCATTACAATGACAAGAAGTAGGAATAAAACATGTTGTGTGTGTGCGCATGCATTCATTACAATGACAAGAAGTAGGAATAAAACAGTGTGTGTGTGTGTGCATGCATTCATTACAATGACAAGAAGTAGGAATAAAACAGTGTGTGTGTGTGTGCGCATGCATTCATTACAATGACAAGAAGTAGGAATAAAACAGTGTGTGTGTGTGTGCGCATGCATTCATTACAATGACAAGAAGTAGGAATAAAACAATGTGTGTGTGTGTGCGCATGCATTCATTACAATGACAAGAAGTAGGAATAAAACAGTGTGTGTGTGTGTGCGCATGCATTCATTACAATGACAAGAAGTAGGAATAAAACAATGTGTGTGTGGTGTGCGCATGCATTCATTACAATGACAAGAAGTAGGAATAAAACAGTGTGTGGTGTGTGCGCATGCATTCATTACAATGACAAGAAGTAGGAATAAAACAATGTGTGTGTGTGTGCGCATGCATTCATTACAATGACAAGAAGTAGGAATAAAACAGTGTGTGTGTGTGCGCATGCATTCATTACAATGACAAGAAGTAGAAATAAAACAGTGTGTGTGTGTGCATGCATTCATTACAATGACAAGAAGTAGGAATAAAACAGTGTGTGTGTGTGCATGCATTCATTACAATGACAAGAAGTAGGAATAAAACAGTGTGTGTGTGCATGCATTCATTACAATGACAAGAAGTAGAAATAAAACAGTGTGTGTGTGTGTGCGCATGCATTCATTACAATGACAAGAAGTAGAAATAAAACAATGTGTGTGTGCATGTATGTGTTCATGCATGCGTGTGTTTAGGGTAAAACCCCTTTTGAAATGCTTCATGTTGAAAAAAGAAAGAACAAATATTTACAAAATATAAGAATAAAACAAACACAGATATAGAAGAAGGGCAGTCAGTCAGATGATTAAACAGTTAAAGAAAGAGAGGGGAAAAACTCACAGACTTGAAAATAACAAAACAGTTCTCACATTTGATATGAAATATCCAAATGACTGAGGCGCCGCAGATCTTCTACATCCAGTGAAAATCGAAGAAGCTGATGAAAAGTTGCTTGTGTTTTAAACCAGTGAATGCTGAGCTGTAAGAATTCGACTTAGAAAAAGCAGACGTACTTTCATCAAACTGATACATCAGAAATGATGTCACAGTTTACTGTCAGATTTGAGGGTGAAGCGATTGAAAAAAAGTTGATGCTTCAGTAACAGCCAGCTCTGCAGTGTACACTAGCAGTGATATGGAGTTTGCCACTGCCTTGTCATGGCTGACCACACCTTAGTAGGTCACATGCTCCCCGGGACTCATCCCTGCCTCAGACACAGTCTAACTGTTCACTTTCACTCCTATGCAAACCTCATACTCTTTTTTTTTCTTTCTTTTCATTTCTTTTGTTTTTGTTTTGTTTTTGTTTTTTTTTTGGGGGGAGGGGGATTTTCAGCTGTTTCCTATCAAGAGGAGAAGCAGGTGACAGGAATGATTTATTTCTTTTTTGTGTGTTATGAATTACTATTAGTAATGGACATAAGGCCATGTGCTCTCTTACCATACACTGAATCACTGTTCATTTTTCTTTTATTTCTTTTCCTTCTTTTTCTTTCTTTTTTTACCACATGAAAGATAGATGGTAATGAAGCTAATGTTGTGTTGCCGTGGTTTTCAGGAGGTGGGAGTGCGCTGGTTCCAACATCCACTGGCTCGGCGCCTACAAAACGTCATTGTGCACAAATACTTCTCCTTCTTTGGCATTTTCATGGCCACCTGCAACGTCATCATCATTGCTGTGAGTCTGGCAGTAATGTGTGAGCGTAGGTCACAACAAAGTCCTGGCATCTTCGTTGTGTCTTTTTCTGCGATCCTCTGACATCATAAGGGTTTCAGTCAGGTCTAAAGTACAGGGTCCTTTTCCCCAGGCTTACATCATCATTATGATTTGGCAACATGGCCTTTGGTTCTCTCTGCCTCGTAGCACAAACATGATACAAGTGAGTTTGGCAACATGACTTTAATTTTCTCTCTGCTCCGTAACACAAACATTATGATGTGTGTGAGTTTTGCAACATGACTTTTATTTCTCTCTGCTTTGTAACACAAATATGATGTATGTGAGTTTTGCAACTTGACTTTTGTTTCTCTCTGCTCTATAACACAATTATGTTGTGTGTGAGTTTTGCAACTTGACTTTTATTTCTCTGTGCTCTGCATCATGAACTTCAGGATGTGTGTGAGCTTGGCCACATGGTTTTTGGTTCTCTGTGCACTGGTACACAATGACTGTTTGCCTTTCCTGCATACTCCCCCCTCAGCCATCTGTAATACAAAGGTTACACAAAGATTGCATATTCTTTGCCATATTTGTGTTTTAGTGTATAGGTCGACATGCTGTGAGCTGCATTTATATGTCAGTGTATGGTCAGTGTGTAATCCGCTGTATTTGTGTGTTAGTGTACAGTTCAGCATGTAATGTGCTGTTTTGTGTGTTCACATACATTTCATTCGTGTAATGTACTGTATTTGTGTGTTAAAGTACACTTAAGTATGTGATGTGCTGTATATGTGTGTAACTGTACATTTCAGCAGCTATTGTGTTGTACTTATGTGTTAGTGTGTTGTATTTGTGTAGATGTGCCATATGTTTGTGTTAGTGTACACATCAGTATGTAATGCGCTGTATTTGTGCGTTAGTGTACAGTTCAGTGTGTGATGAGCTGTGTTTGTGTGTCAGTGTGTAATGTAGTGTATGATGAGCTGTATTTGTGTATAAGTGCATATGACTATAGTGTGTAATGTGCTGTATATATGTGTCTGTGTATGCAATAACCTGTGATGAGTTATGTTAGTGTGTATTATAGTGTGTGATGCAATGTCTTTGAGTGTCAGTGTATGTTATAACATGTGTAAGCTGCATTTATGTGATAGAGTTTACAAACATGTGATATGCTGAATTTTGTGTGTTAGTACACACCGAAGTGTGTGATGTGCTGTGTGATTTACAGGTGGAGTTGGACACAGAGTTTGCTGAATCCTTCGATGACAACGCTTCTAGTCTCAGAGTGAGGCCATACATGTGATCAGTAACAATAAAAATAGCATTGACTGTTCTGATAGCGACAGTAATAGCTGCAAATGAAATGCCATCACCCACACCACCAGTTTAATAATAGCAGTATTAATCTGATGATTGTGGTATTTGTACCGGAATAATAATAACCTGCATTTTGTGGTAATTATATCAAAATTATGATAACTTACATTTTGTGGTGATATATCAGAATGATAATAATTTGCATTCTTTCTTGCACAATAGTTACCATGTCTTGCATTAATGCACTTTGACAAATGGAGAATTGTTTTATGGATTATACATTTGTATATACTATTGTGGTCTAGGATTAGATCCAGAACTGATCAATTAATCCCATATGAATTCGGAATTTGTAAATATGAGTTGTGACAACTTTGTTCAAAGACTAACTGTAGACTGAGTCATGGCAAGTGCGTTGGATAACTTGTGACATTAAGGAGAGAAAAAAAAGTGTTTTTTCTTTGATCTCTGTATGTGTTAATCTTGTGTTGTGTGTGTGTGTGTGTGTGTGTGTGTGGATGTGTGTATAGTGTGTGTGTGTGTATGTGTGTGTGTGTGTGTGTGTGCATGTGTGTGTGTGTGTGTGTGTGTGTGTGTTTCAGGTGGCCAACTTTGTATTTGCTATCTACTACGTGGCAGAGCAGTTGCTGAAGGTGTGGGCCAGTGGAGTTCGGCGCTACCTTCACTTTCGCTTCAACATTTTTGAGGCCCTCATCACCCTGGCTCTCGTGGTATGTCTGTCTGTGCATTGGATCCATCATGCATACATGCATGCACACACAAATACACACGCACATGCACACGCACACAGGCACATGCACATGCACAAACAGACACACACTCAGACATAGACACTAACGCACGCATGCATGCATGCACGCATGCGCACAGGCACATGCACATGCACACACAGACACAGACACAGACACACAGACATACACACATGTGTGCATGCACACACACGCACACAGACACACACACACACACTCGCATACACACACACACACACACACACACACACACACACACACACACACACACTCATGTATATAGACACACACACACGTATGCATGTACGCACGCATGCACGAACACACGCATGTATGCACGCAAACTTGCACACGCATACGCACACAGGCTCGCACGCACACACGCACACGCACACACACACACCATATATATATATATATATTCAATTATAAACAAAGCTTGCTCTTATGTCTTAGATTGAAGAAATAGGGGGAGATAAGCATTCATATCTCCAGTGGTAGATAATTCTGCCTAACTAACAGTATGTGCTTGAGTGGGTGAATGGAGTCAAATTACCACCTTCCGCGGTCACTGAGGAGAAACAATCAGGTTTCGAAATATCGGTATCTTACCAGGAGTTATATGTTAGTGAGTTTCCTCCCTATTGGAGATTGTCTCCCCCTTGGAGACTATAAGCTTGCTGAAGGCTCATTTTGAGAAGCATTTATTTTGTTTTTCCCCATTCACCCACTCAAGCACATACTGTTAGTTAGGCAGAATTATCTACCACTGCAGATATGAATGCTTATCTCCCCCTATTTCTTCAATCTAAGACATAAGAGCAAGCTTTGTTTATAATTGAATATTTCTTGCACTCATTGCAACACCAAGCTGCTCTGTAAGTTGCTGGAATGGTGCTCAGTACTTATCCTTGAAATTTATTAGTTTATTATATATATATACTAGCAGGGGCACCCGGCGTTGCCCGGGATATGAACATTCTTTGCGATACTCAGTGACGGCAAACATGTATTAATTGTTTTGATTTACAATCAATCACCCCCCCCCCCCAACATCTTCCCACCCCCTCCCCCCACACAAATACACATTCTGTCTCTCTCTCTCTCTCTCTCTCTCTCTCTCTCTCTCTCTTATACATTCTATTGTTTTCCGCCTGCCTCTGGCCCCTTTCCTCTGGATCTTCCCTAGCACGTCGAGATGCTTTTCTCGCTCGATTTTCCGCCTGCACTCACTGTTCCCATTCCCATTCTTCTGATTGCCCTTAATTTTGTAGGAATAGACTTTGTGCAGAAGTAGTTTATTTCAACGGGTCTGTGTCCAATGAAAAAATACTGTATCAGGCTTTGCACTGTACAATCATTTTTCTGGCCCCTCTCATTCCTCCCTTTTCATCCCCCTACCCTGTCCCATCCATGTTGCAAAATTACTTACCGTTACTGGACATACGCATACCGAATTTTATCAATAGCGGTGTAAATTTAGAAAATAACGTTTTTAACGGTCAATGTTAAGTTTTGGTTCGTAAAATTTGCATAACATTGTTCAGCGCTTAAAACTGTACGTCCATACGGAATGTTATCAAGAACGGTGAAAATTTCAAATTCAGAAAATAACGGTTTTTAACGGTCAATGTTAAGTTTTGGATCTTGAAAATTGTATATCATTGTTTAGCGTTCAAAACTGCACATGTATATCGAATTTCTTCAAGAATACTCTAAATTTATAAAATACCGTTTTTTAACGGTCAATTTTAAATTTCGGTTCGTAAAAATTGTATATCATTTTTCGGCATTTAAAACTGCACATGTATACCGAATTTCATCAAGAGCAACCTAAATTTTGAAAATATCGGTTTTTAACGGTCAAATTTAATGGTCATAATGACTATCTAATGACCTTATGTTACCCGCTGGATGTTCCTGTAGGCTTATGTCAAGTTTGGTGGCGATCCGATAACTCTCATGGCCGCCAACCTCAGAAGATCGGGTTTTAAACAGTTTTTATAGGGTTTGGTGTTTTTAACGGTTTTTAACTGTTATAAATAACGTTTCTTAACTGCCAAATAACGGTTCTAATTTTCGAGAAGTAGCCCCGTACCTGTGCAATGTCACAACGGCCATTTGATGAAAAGCAGAGGAAAAAGATGTCTTTGAAACCGTTATAAACAGTTTTTTAACGGTTTTATTTTTTTAGAGATTAGCCCAAAACCATCCTCGGGTCACAACAGACGTACCTGCTAAATTTCAGGAAGATCGGGTTTTAAACAGTTTCTTTTATAGGGTTTGGTGTTTTTAACGGTTTTTAACTGTTATAAATAACATTTTTTAACTGCCAAATAACGGTTCTAATTTTAGAGAAGTAGTCCTGTACCTGTGCAATGTCACAATGGCTATTTGTAGAAAAGCAGAGGAAAAAGGATGTCTTTGGAACCGTTATAACAGTTTTTTAACGGTTTTTAACGGTCAATGTTAAGTTTTGGTTCGTAAAATTTGCATAACATTGTTCAGCGCTTAAAACTGTACGTGCATACGGAATGTTATCAACAACGGTGAAAATTCAGAAATTCAGAAAATAACGGTTTTTAACGGTCAATATTAAGTTTCAGATCTTGAAAATTGTATATCATTGTTTAGCGTTCAAAACTGCGCATGTATATCGAATTTCTTCAAGAATACTCTAAATTTATAAAATACCGTTTTTTAATGGTCAATTTTAAATTTCGGTTCGTAAAAGTTGTATATCATTTTTCGGCATTTAAAACTGCACATGTATACTGAATTTCATCAAGAACAGCCTAAATTTTGAAAATAACGGTTTTTAACGGTCAAATTTAATGGTCATAATGACTATCTAATGACCCTATGTTACCCGCTGGATGTTCCTGTAGGCTTATGTCAAGTTTGGTGGCGATCCGATGACTCTCATGGCCGCCAACCTCAGAAGATCGGGTTTTAAACAGTTTTTATAGGGTTTGGTATTTTTAACGGTTTTTAACTGTTATATTAACGTTTCTTAACTGCCAAATAACGGTTCTAATTTTCGAGAAGTAGCCCCGTACCTGTGCAATGTCACAACGGCCATTTGATGAAAAGCAGAGGAAAAAGATGTCTTTGAAACCGTTATAACAGTTTTTTAACGGTTTTTAATGGTTTTATTTTTTTAGAGATTAGCCCAAAACCATCCTCGGGTCACAACAATCGTACCTGCTAAATTTCAAGAAGATCGGGTTTTAAACAGTTTCTTTTATAGGGTTTGGTGTTTTTAACGGTTTTTAACTGTTATAAATAACGTTTTTTAACTGCCAAATAACGGTTCTAATTTTAGAGAAGTAGTCCTGTACCTGTGCAATGTCACAACAGCTAGTTGAAGAAAAGCAGAGGAAAAAGATGACTTTGAAACCGTTATAACAGTTTTTTAACGGTTTTTAACGGTTTTATTTTTTTTAGAGATTAGCCCAAAACCATCCTCGGATCACAACGGACGTACCTGCCAAATTTCATTACAATCGGTTGAGCCGTTTTTGAGTCTATAGCGTACACAGACACACACACACACACACACAGACAGAATTTGCCATTTATATATTAGATATATATATATCAAGATACCCAGAAAATATGCATCAGATTTTGTTACCTGCATATGTGTGTACTATATCACATGAAGAGAGATAAAGCACTGATTTTAAGATTCATTGAAGAATGGAAACAGAATAACTGAAAATAAAGGTCTGTTGGTCAAGCTGCGATGTTGATGTGTATTCTGCTGCAGGTATGCGAGATGTATTCCATCATCACATTTGGACCTCCCTTCTTCTTCAGCAAGTGAGAATCTGTTTGTCCAGCATTACTGTGCCGTCATTACTTTTTTTTGAGAGAACTTACAGAGCGCCTGTCCTCGGTTAGATGCCAAGCTGTAAGCTTCACAATTCTCTCTTTGATTCGCAGTATTGTGTGTGTGTGCGTGTGTGTGTGTGCGTGTGTGTGTGTGTGTATGTGTGTGTGTGTGTGTGTGTCTGTGTGTGTGTGTTTGTGTGTGTGTGTTCATTACGTCTACATGTTCATTGTACATGTGAGTTTTGATTGTGTCATAGATGCACAGGGAGCCAGAATTTCAGGGTTTATCCCCTAATAACAACAAAGGGAAGTAACCTGTTCTCATTGTTAAATAGTGACTTGTCCGTAACTCCATACTGCTGCTGCTTCCGGCACCAATTTCCCTCGCACAGATGCAGACACAGCAGGCAGAGCAAACACAGAGGCTTCCTCAAACAAAAAGAGGTAGTTTGCTAAACCTCCGTGTCACAGTCTGTTCTCTGTAGCTTATCAAAGGGGGGGGGGGGGGGGGGGAGGTGGAGAATAAATGTCAGCATTGTGCTATCATTGGTTTAATGGCGTAACTCACTCAGTCTGAGCCAATCAAAATGGGTTCATTCCATACAGGCAGTGAAAAGAAAAGGTCAAAATACTAATGCAGTGAAAGGCGTGGGGGGGGGGGGGGGGGGTTCGGGGAGGGGGAAGTTTGAGGGGATGGGGGTGGGGGGGAGTGGGGAGTGGAAGGGAAGCAAACAAAATGCACAGGCAAGCGGTACTTCACAGCAAAGCTGGCTGCCTTTCATTATGTATACATAATGTTTTTCACATGTTGTATGTCATCCCATGTCTACACACTGTTGATTTGTATGCAGTTATTTCAGATGTTGTATGTCATCCCATGTCTACATACTGTTGATTTGTATGCAGTTATTTCAGATGTTGTATGTCATCCCATGTCTACATACTGTTGATTTGTATGCAGTTATTTCAGATGTTGTATGTCATCCCATGTCTACATACTGTTGATTTGTATGCAGTTATTTCAGATGTTGTATGTCATCCCATGTCTACATACTGTTGATTTGTATGCAGTTATTTCAGATGTTGTATGTCATCCCATGTCTACACACTGTTGATTTGTATGCAGTTATTTCAGATGTTGTATGTCATCCCATGTCTACATACTGTTGATTTGTATGCAGTTATTTCAGATGTTGTATGTCATCCCATGTCTACACACTGTTGATTTGTATGCAGTTATTTCAGATGTTGTATGTCATCCCATGTCTACACACTGTTGATTTGTATGCAGTTATTTCAGATGTTGTATGTCATCCCATGTCTACACACTGTTGATTTGTATGCAGTTATTTCAGATGTTGTATGTCATCCCATGTCTACACACTGTTGATTTGTATGCAGTTATTTCAGATGTTGTATGTCATCCCATGTCTACATACTGTTGATTTGTATGCAGTTATTTCAGATGTTGTATGTCATCCCATGTCTACACACTGTTGATTTGTATGCAGTTATTTCAGATGTTGTATGTCATCCCATGTCTACATACTGTTGATTTGTATGCAGTTATTTCAGATGTTGTATGTCATCCCATGTCTACACACTGTTGATTTGTATGCAGTTATTTCAGATGTTGTATGTCATCCCATGTCTACATACTGTTGATTTGTATGCAGTTATTTCAGATGTTGTATGTCATCCCATGTCTACACACTGTTGATTCGTATGCAGTTATTTCAGATGTTGTATGTCATCCCATGTCTACACACTGTTGATTTGTATGCAGTTATTTCAGATGTTGTATGTCATCCCATGTCTACACACTGTTGATTTGTATGCAGTTATTTCAGATGTTGTATGTCATCCCATGTCTACACACTGTTGATTTGTATGCAGTTATTTCAGATGTTGTATGTCATCCCATGTCTACATACTGTTGATTTGTATGCAGTTATTTCAGATGTTGTATGTCATCCCATGTCTACACACTGTTGATTTGTATGCAGTTATTTCAGATGTTGTATGTCATCCCATGTCTACACACTGTTGATTTGTATGCAGTTATTTCAGATGTTGTATGTCATCCCATGTCTACATACTGTTGATTTGTATGCAGTTATTTCAGATGTTGTATGTCATCCCATGTCTACACACTGTTGATTTGTATGCAGTTATTTCAGATGTTGTATGTCATCCCATGTCTACATACTGTTGATTTGTATGCAGTTATTTCAGATGTTGTATGTCATCCCATGTCTACATACTGTTGATTTGTATGCAGTTATTTCAGATGTTGTATGTCATCCCATGTCTACACACTGTTAATTTGTATGCAGTTATTTCAGATGTTGTATGTCATCCCATGTCTACATACTGTTGATTTGTATGCAGTTATTTCAGATGTTGTATGTCATCCCATGTCTACACACTGTTGATTTGTATGCAGTTATTTCAGATGTTGTATGTCATCCCATGTCTACACACTGTTGATTTGTATGCAGTTATTTCAGATGTTGTATGTCATCCCATGTCTACACACTGTTGATTTGTATGCAGTTATTTCAGATGTTGTATGTCATCCCATGTCTACACACTGTTGATTTGTATGCAGTTATTTCAGATGTTGTATGTCATCCCATGTCTACACACTGTTGATTTGTATGCAGTTATTTCAGATGTTGTATGTCATCCCATGTCTACACACTGTTGATTTGTATGCAGTTATTTCAGATGTTGTATGTCATCCCATGTCTACACACTGTTGATTTGTATGCAGTTATTTCAGATGTTGTATGTCATCCCATGTCTACACACTGTTGATTTGTATGCAGTTATTTCAGATGTTGTATGTCATCCCATGTCTACACACTGTTGATTTGTATGCAGTTATTTCAGATGTTGTATGTCATCCCATGTCTACACACTGTTGATTTGTATGCAGTTATTTCAGATGTTGTATGTCATCCCATGTCTACATACTGTTGATTTGTATGCAGTTATTTCAGATGTTGTATGTCATCCCATGTCTACATACTGTTGATTTGTATGCAGTTATTTCAGATGTTTTATGTCATCCCATGTCTACACACTGTTGATTTGTATGCAGTTATTTCAGATGTTGTATGTCATCCCATGTCTACACACTGTTGATTTGTATGCAGTTATTTCAGATGTTGTATGTCATCCCATGTCTACATACTGTTGATTTGTATGCAGTTATTTCAGATGTTGTATGTCATCCCATGTCTACACACTGTTGATTTGTATGCAGTTATTTCAGATTTTGCTCGTATTTAATTCAGCCGAAAAGGCAAATGTATAGCATATTTGTATTGTTTGGAAATGTTGCTGTGAAAACAAGTAAGGTGGTTTGATATACTGATTTCGTGTGACTTCACTGGTCAGATTCACCAGGAATGATAAACCTCA